>OZ004601.1:10289561-10343097 GCA_963924605.1 Malthinus seriepunctatus | reverse complement strand
TACTAGAGAAAAATTTTTTATTTTAGAAAATAAATTAGTAATTTATGTCAAAATAAATTTTAAAAATCAAATTACATATGAAACAATCGAATATAAAAGAAACAAGTGAATTAAATAAATTAATATATCAAAAAGAGTGGAAAAATAATTCGAAAAAAGTACTAAAAAATTTTGAAAAATTAACCCTATCAACCCTTATATTTTTGAAAAGAGAAAAAGATTAGCTTTTCAATGACATAAAATTGAGGTTAGGTTTGTATTTAAAAAAACATAAGTTTGTATCATATCTCCAAAAGGGCCCTATAAAAAAATATTTTTGTTATTAATTTATTTGGCTTTTAGTAGTGGCTTTTACCTATTTTTTGAAAATCGAAATTATCTTCATTAATAAAAAAGTTATAAGCATTTAAAAAAAATTCATTTTTTTAGTTTTTGTCAAATAACTAAGAAACTTGGCAACAATGTTAATTTTTCTTAACGGAATTTGAATGGCCGTATAATTCTGCCCAACTTTGCTAATTTAACCGACTCTGTATCTCTTCTAATAACAAAGTTACCCATGTAACGTGGGTAGATTATGGTCACCCTGTATTTATAATAAAACATTTTTAAGGTTCTTACTTCTTCTACCATAAATGTTGTCGGGATACAATAAAAAGCAAATTGACAAAGAAGTTCCAAACACATAACGGCATTCGCAAGTTTCACAACGAAGACGGGACTAAAACCAAATTTTTATACAAAGTGTTAATACAGAGTGCTAGAGGCCTCAGGATTTTTCAGCAGTTTTACCCGATGGATATAAAAGGTAAAAGATTGGAATCATAGGTGAAGATGATACCACACACCATAGTTAAGTTTTGTATCAGTTTCATTTGTGATTAATGTAACCTGTTCGTTAGCTACAATGCTACAAAGAAGAAAATCCGAAACGAAAAACTCGTTTTATGTTCTTTTCTTTTTTTTTTTTCAAAACTATTTGGGTAAAAACTTCTAAAAAATCCCAATGCCTGTGAGCTTTCTTAGAGCACATCGTCGTCAATACTGTAGATCAGGGTTTCTCAAACTTTTTCTCAGATGAAGCTCTTTGGGGGTCTTTAAATTTTGACGGGACACTTTGTGTAAGTCGAATGGGCGCATTCATCGAACGTAACAGTTGTGGAGCAGCTACCAAATCGTTTGGTGACTTACCCCTGTTTTGGGATCGTGTGCGGAGCACATATCGAGCGCATTACATTTGCCCATTGGCGTTGCTAAGAATTTAATTTAATAAAAATGAATTATAAGGGGGCTGTCAGACAGACGTTTTTCATTTTTCAACGACCGTCACAGACCGACCAAAATTTTAAGCACTTGATTTTGATTATCATTAGGCACACAGTATCGACAGTCATCGATAATTCGATAATGGTCGGTATCCCTCACTCACTGACGATTGACCGTTTGTCTGACAGTTGCCTAATTATATTCAAAATCACGTGTTTAAAATTTTGGTCGCTCTGTGACGGTCGCTGAAAAACGTCTGTCTGACAGCCCCCTTACAGCTGTAAAAATTAAACTCATGGCGCCTATGGTTTCCATAGAGATAGTAGCCCCGCTCCCTTACCACTAACGCTTTCTTTCGAGATTCGCACAATACTTATGTACATAAGAAAAATAAATAACATACCTTTCAAAGGCTACATACATTGTTGTACAACTTGAAGGAACTGTCGCTATAAAGTGAATCAAAAATATGACAGAGAAACAATCTTTTATGCCTTTTATGTACCTAAAAGAATATTGATTAAATGTTAGGTTAAAATTTAAAGTTTTAAATTTTTAAATTCCGAAACCGACAAGTTCAACATTTGCCTTTAATATATTTTTTGAGTTTTGACAATAGAGTCACTGGTCAAAAATCTGCACACCATTGATTTGCAATGAAAAAAATGCCACCCTTAAACCTACCTTAACAAGAATTTATGATGTTCCATATAATGATTGAATTTCTCAACAAATTCTTCCAAATCTTCTTCCGATTTAATATCTTCGACATTCAATCTTTCCAAATGATCATATAAAATTATAAACTGCGCTTTTACTTCATAACAAAGTCCCATAAAAAGACAGTCTAAATTTATTAATGAACTAGCAGCTACAACTGCTGCTAAAGTGTTACAAGTCCAAGCAAAAAAATATAGTAGAGGTGCATTGGAAATATAAAGAGTTCCTAAGGGAAACCTCTCTATTAAAATAGAAAAAGGAATCAAAAATGCAAATAAAAAACTAATAGCCTGATAAACAAAGACTTTTTGCAGAAAACCGACTGTATTCAAAATCCATGAAATATATTTTTTTGTAGCCGTTGAACAATTATTGGTATTCCAAAACCTCTTTCGTTTTTCAATAAGATTTAAAAATTCGCTTTTGTAATAAATACAACAAGTTAGCATTCCAAAAATCTGAAAAAATAAATGAAATATAGGTGTTAAGGGGGAAACAAAAGTTCAGACTACTACAACAGGTCTCTACACAGGCCACAACTGAGAAGGCAAGTTTTTTTACGAAATTAAATGAAGTTGTATCAATTTTCTTAAAATAAAACTGTATGATTAGCTGAAGCTAGAGTTTCTAACGGATTCACATCCATAAGCTCAAGCAACGCCTGAAGTTGCACAAGCCACGTCAAACGTCCACGCAGATCGCCTGAAGGATGTGCACATCTGACGCTCCGGTCAGTACAGGCCTGCCGTAGTAAAAGACTGAGCTTTTGTCTCTCCCTTTTAGACATAGCTTTTGTTTCAAGTTACCGTAAACAGTTCCATATTACTTTGGAAGTTATCAGTAACTTCGTAAAAGCCATCTGCGTAATAGATATTTACATAACCAGTTATGAAAAGACAAATTTTATTTTGACGAACGTAATATTTGCTAAAACGAGCGAACGAAGTGAGCGAGTTTTGTAAATTACGTGAGTTAAATAAAATTAGTCTCTTCATAACGTGTTAGGTACAAAATTTTATCTGACTTCGCTATGAAATGAAAAATAATTATTATTGCGGAGGTCCGAATAATATATCAAAGCTTGCTGCAAACAAACAAATACATTATGTAATATTACCTCAGTTATGTAATATTTCATAGCATCACTAGTTATGTAAAATTGGACGTTTCAAAACGTCAAAAATGAATTTAAAATTTGACATTTCATAGCGGGGTTAGATAAAAATAATTTACTAATGAAACAATAATACTGATAGCAAGTGCTAATTCAAATATGAGAAGTATGACGATGTTTTTGACTTTTGGATTTGGGACCAAATAGCCAAAAATATTCATGTTCTTTAGCGGAAACTCCACTAGGTCTTTCATTGTTATAATTTTTTCTTATATTTCCGATGTGATGACTGATGAATAACAATTTATTATAAAATTCAGTGAAACGTTGGGTGTTGGAAAATGGTTCAATTCACTTCGTCTTTATAATGTAAATGTATCAACTGCTATAAAATCTAAAGCCACGATTTTGAAAATTTTTAAATAATTAGTAGTAATATTTACCAATCTACCAATAATCCGCACCACGCACCACGTATCTTCAATTTCTCGTTGACTCTAAATGCTAAAAAATTGTGAACTAAATACCAAATATGTATAAGGACAAATTAATATAACTTCCTCCTTATAAAATTTCTTTTAATAATTTATTTAGTAGCTATTTCTATTTATTTTAAAATAATACCGAGGCTCTTTTAATCAATAGTTTGAGAAATCGTACACAAAAGAATTATTATTCTTTTATTATGCTAATCTCTTCAGTGCAAGGAGCTACAGAAACAAAAAGTAGTTTTAATCAGGCGAACAGTTTCATATTACTGGTCATTTCAAGATGTTAATACTTAACACTTGCTCTGGCTTTAGAGCTCAGGTGAGCAAGCAGTCCATTTCAAACCAGTGACAGATTCTGTTTCCAGAAAGTCTATTGCAACTCTTCTGATGTTGGGGAAGCATTGTCATGCATAAATATAAAATATTTCCCACTGCACCTCTCTAATGGGTTCTAGTACCAAGTCAACATATCTGCGAATAGTTACACTTCGCCTTATGGGAAGCAAATATAAGTTTTTTCTTCGATCATAACACCTCCTCGGAACATTACAGTTGCTCCCTTATATCTCGAGACAGATTTTGCAATTTTTAGTCTAGCATCTTTACCTCTACCTCTTAAAACCTCAATTCGACGATCATCTGATCTAAGACCAATTCTGGTTTCATCTGAAAAAAGAACATCTTGCCAGTCCTAAATTTTCCAGTTCTGATGGTCCAGAGACCAATTTAACCAATCAATTTTGTTCTGTTTGGATAACTCTTCTTTGTGTCCTTTTGTGTCCTTAAGTGTCTTTTGCTAAAATAATTTAGAGAACAAATTCTCTTTCTTTTTAGTTGATTATTTGTTTAGCTCATTTATCACAATCACATAACGTTGATCATCTTGGTTGGTGTCGTTGACAGTAGGCATCGCTTTAAATGTAAATTTCAAAACATTTTTAAAGTGTTCCACTGTTAAGGTTGTCAACGCCAATGTCTCTAAAACTAGTACATTCATTGAGCTTAGTTCATTCGAACTCGAACTTTGCACTTGCAGTTGTCATTGACCCTTTTGGACTAGACCAAAGCCAAAGATAATATAATTATATAGGGTCTAGCATCCACATCAACTATAATTAATTTGAGACCAATTGACATTGACGTTGACAACTTCAAAATTTGAATTTTGAATACTTCTGTCTAAAAGGAGTAACCGATTCCAAAATTCTACGAAGTAAATATGCCACCGCCAAGTAATTTGCTACCTCCCGACAACGAAAATGAAAAGCAGATAGATAAACGTAAGTTTTTAAACTCCATACAGCTCCATCAGTCAATTTTGCTAGACGGAAAATATGTCAACTAAAAGAATTTTGTTTTAAATATTTTTTACGAGAAAAGGTTCGTCCAATCATAATCAAGAATTCAGGTTAGGTACAGACATAGGTAAAAGTCGCATGTATCTATAACTATTTTAGGTTATGCTAAAAACAATTTGCCACTACCTTTAAAGATAATCTGTTCGTTTCTTACTTAGGTAGTTTTGTTATAACTAGTTATTATGTAATTAATTATTAGGCAATTTTTAGTTAATAGTAAATTTTTCAAACTTGTCTTAATATTAACTTATATTTAATTTTAGTGACAGGTGACAGTTACTGGTCAAATTTAGCGACAGAAATACTTTTAACTCGTAGTGTACTTCAAATCTATGGCAGCGTCTTTTTACCAAGAAAAATATAAAGTAAAATCAAAATTTATGCTGTTAATAAATTAATTTTCGTTTCTCTTTTAATTTTCAGGTATCGTTCGTGTAACAACATGTTTATTTTTAATATTCAACATATATATTATTATTTTTGGTATTCAAAACTTAGAAAAATGTCCAATTGATGAAAAAATACCAATATTTTTATTAGTTGCAGGTATTTGTTCTCAATTTAATTAATTGTGCATTAATGCCCGGTTGCATAAAAGAGGATTATATTTTAATCTGAGAATTACATTTATAATTCTTATGGCAACGTTACACAATGTAATGCCAAAATTCAAATCTGAGCTTAAGTTCTTTTGTTTTCTTTTATGCAACCGGGTATGAGAGTATAACTTCTCAAATGTCTTTTATATTGTGAATTTTAGGAATTTTAAATATGTTGACGGATCTCCTTTGGCAGTTTCCAATTGGCTGGAGCAACCCTAAAATACTTACGGTTCTCTTAGTTGCTATGTTATTTATTCAATTTGCTTGGTTGAGTGCGGGTAAGTAAAATTTTAATTGTACATACAAGTTCTGACTAAACGCACTGTTTTCTATCTTTTAATCTTACCGCCGCATTTACCAAACAAAAAATTTTCGAGGCACACTTAGAGATTTTTGGGGCACATCCTTTGAGAAGCTGTGGACTAAAGATATGTAGTTAAGCAGATCGAGATAATTTTTTATTTTTTCATTTTTAGGCTCGGCATGGGTATACGATATTTACAAACCAAACTTTACCGAAGGTACAGATCCGTATTGCGATGAAACTGTATATTGGTTGACCTTTTGGTTAATCACTGTAAGTTGGATACTCTTTGGACTGATCGTTTTACTTGGCTGCTGTGGTACTTGTCTTGAAATTATAAATGGTCAACCAGAACCATCAGATGTGACACCAACCGTGTGACTTAATTACTTGTGATGTTTTTTGATTTGTTGAAAACTATTGTATTAAGATGTGTATAATCGTGTAATGTGTATTAATAATATTACTGTGATATCTTTGGAAGTGATTTTATTTATTGTTATAAGTAATGTAGGAATTCAGTGATTATAAAAAACTGTATTGTGCTTATATGTTATAAAATATTATTTATTATAATATAATATTATTATTTAAGAGATGCCTGTACCTAATAGTTCAGTAGCAGGGTAGATTTACCCTACAAAATGTTTAGACTACTCGTAATAGCTCCACCGAGCAAAGTTGCCAGCAGAATGGTGTGGCCAACGCTGCTATAGATTTTTTCTACCTTGCATCGGTAATAAGTACATTCATTTACGTATCGAAAACGGTGCTACAAAGTGTTACTTAGTGTAAAAATATTTCTTGTAGAAGAAATTAGGAAATTTTAAATTTAAATAATTTGAGGTAGTTTGCCAATTGATAAGCTACCTAGTCCAAGAATAAGTTATGTTTTTTACAAGAGTAAAACTGCAAGAACTTGAAAAAATAGTGCCAATAAGTACCTACGAACAATTTATAAGTTTTTCTGCTTTTTAAAATTTTGCAATACAGTACAAATCGAAAACGATGTTCTAACCACCTAAAAAGATTTAATTTGTTATAAAATAATATATTTCAACAAGTTACAATTACAAACCGTTATCAACGTTTTCGAATTCATATCAATCATGCCACCCAAAGTAGTCATTCGTATCTCTTGTTGAGACTCTTGAATCTTCAATTGTGTTGCTTTCTTCAACTTGCTAAAATGTTTTCCGTACCAATTAGAACTGTAGAAGGCGTCCGCAATTTTCGGTGCCTAGACAGAAAAGCTCATTGTATATTTATAATAAAACATTTTTAAGGTTCTTACTTCTTCTACCATAAATGTTGTCGGGATACAATAAAAAGCAAATTGACAAAGAAGTTCAAAACACATAACGGCATTCGCAAGTTTCACAACGAAGACCGGACTAAAACCAAATTAAGGATTTTTAAGCAGTTTTACCCAATGGATAAAAGGTAAAATTGGAACCGTAGGTGAATATGATACCACACCATAGTTAAGTTTTGTATCAGTTTCATTTGTGATTAATGTAACGTGTTCGTTAGCTACAATGCTACAAAGAAGAAAATCCGAAAAGAAAAACTCGTTTTATGTTCTTTTCTTTTTTTTTTTCAAAACTATTTGGGTAAAAACTTCTAAAAAATCCCAATGCCTGCGAGCTTCTTTAGAGCATATCGTCGTCAATACTGTAGACCAGAGTTTGTCAAACTTTTTCTCTGATGGAGCACTTTGGGGGTCTTTAAATTTTGACGGATCACTTTGTGTAAGTTGAAGGGTAGGTAATGGGCGCATTCACCGAACGTAACAGTTGTGGAGCAGCTACCAAATCGTTTGGTTACTTACCCCTGTTTTGGGAGCGTGTGCTCCACATATCGAACGCATTACATTTGCCCATTGGCGTTGCTAAGAATTTAATTTAATAAAAATAAATTATTACTGATAGCTGTAAAAATTAAACTCATGGCGCCTATGGTTTCCATAGAGATGTAGCCGCGCTCCCTTACCACTAACGCTTTCTTTCGAGATTCGTACAATACTTATGTACATAAGAAAAATAAATAACATACCTTTCAAAGACTACATACATTGTTGTACAACTTGAAGGAACTGTGGCTATAAAGTGAATCAAAAATATGACAGAGAAACAATCTTTTATGCCTTTTATGTACCTAAAAGAATATTGATTAAAGTTAGGTTAAAATTTAAAGTTTTAAATTTTTAAATTCCGAAACCGACAAGTTCAACATTTGCCTTTAATATATTTTTTGAGTTTTAACAATAGAGTCACTGGTCAAAAATCTGCACACCATTGATTTGCAATGAAACAAATGCGACCCTTAAACCTACCTTAACAAGAATTTATGATGTTCCATAATAAAGATTGAATTTCTCAACAAATTCTTCCAAATCTTCTTCCGATTTAATATCTTCGACATTCAATCTTTCCAAATGATCATATAAAATTATAAACTGCGCTTTAACTTCATAACAAAGTCCCATAAAAAGACAGTCTAAATTTATTAATGAACTAGCAGCTACAACTGCTGCTAAAGCGTTACAAGTCCAAGCAAAAAAATATAGTAGAGGTGCATTGGAAATATGAAGAGTTCCTAAGGGAAACCTCTCTATTAAAATAGAAAAAGGAATCAAAAATGCAAATAAAAAACTAATAGCCTGATAAACAAAGACTTTTTGCAGAAAACCGACTGTATTCAAAATCCATGAAATATATTTTTTTGTAGCCGTTGAACAATTATTGGTATTCCAAAACCTCTTTCGTTTTTCAATAAGATTTAAAAATTCGCTTTTGTAATAAATACAACAAGTTAGCATTCCAAAAATCTGAAAAAATAAATGAAATATAGGTGTTAAGGGGGAAACAAAAGTTCAGACTACTACAACAGGTCACAACTGAGAAGGCAAGCTTTTAACGAAATTAAATGAAGTTGTATCAATTTTCTTAAATAAAACTGTATGATTAGCTGAAGCTAGAGTTTCTGACGGATTTACATCCATAAGCTCAAGCAACTTTTCAAGCAACGCCTCAAGAAGTTGCACAAGCCACGTCAAACGTCCACGCAGACCGCCTGAAGGATGTGCACATGTGCAGACGCTCCGGTCAGCACAGACCTGCCGTAGTAAAAGACTGAGCTTTTGTCTCCCCCGTTAGGCATAACTTTTGTTTCAAGTTACCGTAAACAGTTCCATATTACTTTGGAAGTTATCAGTAACTTCGTAAAAGCCATCTGCGTAAAAATAATTTACTAATGAAACAATAATACTGATAGCAAGTGCTAATTCAAATATGAGAAGTATGACGATGTGTTTGACTTTTGGATTTGGGACCAAATAGCCAAAAATATTCATGTTCTTTAGCGGAAACTCCACTAGGTCTTTCATTGTTATAGCTTATTCTTATATTTCCGATGTGATGACTGATGAATAACAATTTATTATAAAATTCAGTGAAACGTTGGGTGTTGGAAAATGGTTCAATTCACTTCGTCTTTATAATGTTAATGTATCAACTGCTATAAAATCTAAAACCACGATTTGGAAAATTTTTAAATAATTAGTAGTAATATTTACCAATCTACCAATAATCAGCACCACGCACCACGTATCTTCAATTTCTCGTTGACTCTAAATGCTGAAAAATTGTGAACTAAATACCAAATATTTATAGCTAAGGACAAATTAATATAACTCCCTCCTTATAAAATTTCTTTTAATAATTTATTTAGTAGCTATTTCTAGATATTTATTTTAAAATAATACCGAGGCTCTTTTAATCAATAATTTGATAAATCGTACACAAAAGAATTATTATTCTTTTATTATGCTAATCTCTTCAGTGCAAGGAGTTACAGAAACAAAAAGTAGTTTTAATCAAGCGAACAGTTTCATATTATTGGTCAATTCAAGATATTAATACTTAATATTGCACTTGCTCTGGCTTTAGAGCTCAGGACCATTCAAGGGATGTTATTGGGGACGCATGAAATATCTATTTCCTATTAGATTCATCAAAATGTTGCTCCTCAAACCAATTTTTAACCAATAAAAGAATGTTCTCTTTTTGGAAGGATATGTTTCAGAAGACCAAAGGGACGACAGCGAGTGTATAGATAAATAGACACCCAAATGAACGATTTTCGCCTTGTACAATGATCAAACCCGTAGGTTATCTTATCAGAGGGGGTCAATAATGATTTGGGACGGCAATACGAAATGAGGCACGCACCGACTTATAGTGGTAGTCGAACGTGATATAGATTAACAGCTCTCGAGTAATTGCTACTCGAGAGCTAGAGATCGTGGAAGAGTATGTCGTGCCACTTTCACCATTTATTGGTGACAAATTCCAATTAATCAAAGATAATGCGCAACCACACGTAGACAGAAACGTTTCCGATTATTTAACTGGCTATACGCCAGGGTAGTTATTAGCCAACAACGAAAATAGGACAGAGGGAGGTTGTTGATTTACTACTTGTTATAAACTTGGAAAAAAAAGTTACCCCTTAAGTTGCATCCTCAATTAGTGCTAAACGTGGTATAGCCAGCGTGGCCATTAAATGTGGGACTGGCTGTACAGTGTGATTTTTAAAAATTATACTAACATGAAATCTCAAAAACGGTGACGAAAAAGCGTTACGACATTGGTTAAATTAGCAAAATGTTGCATATTTTAATGAACTTTTAGAACCCGTTTAGAAAACTTCAAAATTCAAAATGGTTACCGAGATAAGGCAAAAAACCTGAAAAATGTCAATTTAGTTTTTTTAGGACTCTATACTATTTGTCCACAAAAGTAGACAGTTATGTCATTTATAGATGAAGACTAGATTACATCGAGATTTTTCGGTACAGCATTATGAACAATCGTTCGTACTCGGATCCACTTTTCCTACTAAGCTTCTGTCATGGCTGCTGTCAAATTATAGTAAAGTACGTTATTCTATTAAAGCGGCACGTGTTTTCTGCATCTATCTCAATAGAAGCCGATCTATAGCTAACTAAAGATTGTGAACACATATTAGAAATGAGTCACTATCTATAATTGTGAGACTAAACTATAGTTTGAAAATAGTTTACTTAAATATTAAAATACATGTGTCACAAGATAGCATTTTGACGCACGAAGGCAAATTTTGCTAGACCGACTGAAAGGAGCTCTTGTGACACAAGTGTTTTATACTATTTTTTCTATTTTGCAATGATTTATTTTAAAAAGTGATTCTAAAAAAATCGTGTTAGAGAGTTTTATTGCTTAAATTCTTAAGTTGGTCCTACTGACAGTTGACGTTTGTTTAAACGTCTAAGATTTTACCAAGAGATGGCAGTAAAGTTTGTTTGATTTTGATATTTTTAACTTTAATACTAATCAATTTACGTAAAAATTACATTATTCCTTTGGTATTTATTACTTAATAAGCATTTTTTGTAATTATTTTTTAAAATTAAGAATGATTTTTACATAATTGTATCATATGTATCATATGTCAAAATAATTATTTTAATTACCAATGTCAACCAATCTCGAACTAAAAAAAACTAGAAACAGTACTTAAAAGTAGAACATTACAACATCATTTTGGACCGTTTTCGATGCAGTAATGAGTATATTGTAAACGCAAAATAGAAAAAAAAGTTTTTAGATAGGTAGGTATCTAAAAAACTTGAGCAGCAAAAATTTAAAAATATTAGCGGAAATTAGCTAAAACTTAGCAAGAAATTATAACGTAATTGTGATTGAAATACTCTTTATATACTTTGCTGGCGTCAAGCTGGCAACGCATTTTGTTTTTGAATATCTCAAAACTTTGAGCAACAAAAAATTTCAAAACATCAACAAAAAACATGTAACAAAAAATTATTACATAGAGGTAACCCACCGTAAGGTGAATCCACCACGTGATGACCGTTAAAGTTGCGCAGTAGATTAGTGCGGTCGTTGCTTAGAAACGAACGTAGACAGTGCCGTCGTATAGTTATTATTACATTACTTTTGTCGAAGCACAATAATTACAAGCATCTTGATAATATGAAGATCTCATTCACAAAGTATTAAACCAGTAATTAAATATTATTAAAACTTCAAATAAAAATTTAAATTAAGTAATTATTTTAAATTTTGCCAACTTTTAAAAATAATTTTTTTGACAGAAGAAATAACTAGCTCCGCCACTGGGCTCTGAAGCCACGCCTCGCGCAGGTTTGGTCACGTGGTGGATTCAACTTACGTTGGGTTTACTATAGGTTTGTTCCCACACAGCTCGAACTAGTTTGTAACTGGGCGGAACATGCGCAAATTGAAATTTGTATTGCCAATTTCATTGTGCGCTTGCGCTGTTCAGTTCTGAACCGTTCTGAACTGGTTCGACTGTTTGTAGGAACAAACCTTATAACTCCCATTTAGAGTTTCGTCATGTGCGTTTCTGGCTCAATTTCGTCAAGTTAGCAATGAATCTTGTTTTTCGAATACCTCAAAAACAGCATTAGCTAAAAATTTAAAAATTCTGGCAAAAATTAGCAAAAAATTATGACGTAATAAAAAATTATGTTTCTCATAAGTGCGCTAACTTGACGAACTTATAAATTTTGCTTCGTTTACTTCACTATTAGGGACTAAAAATAAGCGAAATCTTTACTGTGCTCAGAACATTTCAATGAATCAGTGTATAAAATACAAATGAAAAATCGTACTTTCTAGCTACAATACTGAAGGTAATAAAAAAATTGAAAATAATTAACAATGTATGATCATATTACTTACCCTCAATTTGTTGATGACTGCTGTAAATTATGAACCAAGTACGATTTAAATACTTCCAATCATCGATAATAGCTGTGAAAATCGTACGCTTTATACTACAACCTATCACACTAATTCATAACTAATTTAAGGTATAATTACTAAGCAGGTTAACTTAGGAAAACTTTGATCTAATTTTCAATTTGACGACAAAGCGTAAAAATAAAATAATTATTTTATTATATTCGAGTAGATATTACGTGTAATTTCTATTTAGGCCAATTGTTACAAATTTTTTCTATTCACATTTTTCTAGAAAATTTTACAAGACAAAAGGTATCCCAACTTGCCCCCTTGAGGCTTTAGGAGCCAGGACTGTTAATAATAAAATTCTAATTGATGAGGAAGACGGAAAAGAGAAAACCCACCTGAGAAGGTACCAAAGTAAAATCTTAATTTTTATGTAAAAAGTACCTAGTTACTTTGACTATGAGCAATGAGCATGAGCATTGAACAACCCAAAGACCGTTTATGAGTTATGACTATGAGTTTATGTGTGCGGGTGTGTAGCATAAAGACCTTAATTTCAGTCTAACTGCCAAAGTGTCAAAGTGCCACCTGCATGCTGTAATATTTCAAAATTTTTCTTTCTCTAACAATTTCATTGAAGAATCCTAAGGCTAGTGTCTGGAGCAGCCATCCAGATTTTCGCGTTCGCTGGCACTCAAATAGCTAATTCTCAAGAGATGGGCCGGAATAAGGTTACCCCAATTTTTCTGTTATCGGTCCACAGTGTACGAGTATATGACTAATAGTTAATTTAGTTAGTTTGAGACCACTTGACACTGACATTGACGACTACAAAATTAGAATACTGTCAAAAACAAGATTTCAAAATTTATAAAAGTGATGCTAAGTTTTTTGAATCCGAATACTCTGCGGCGACGTCGGAGGGATCTCAAAATCGATATAAAACTATGTAAGTTCTAAAACTGTCGATATTCTAATACACAATGAAACCGGTCCGGTACGCATTTAGGCATTCCGCATATGTATTTGGCACCTAGGGAGTTTTAATTGGTCAGATTCAAAAGTCTATCCAATCAGCGATCGAGTGCGAAATACGTGTATGGAATGGCTTTCGGTACCAAATCCAGGTGCAGATTGTCCTTTACTATATTATAATTTATAATGTAAAACTTAATAACAATAAGAATCTTTAGATACATAAATTGAACTTTAATACATATAGCGGGTCACCCCCGTCGAAATTCGACTAAGTAATTGTAGAGATGAATGTGTTAGAAAAATGAAATTTTCAAAAATTATTATAATGCACTTACTACCTACACCGATGATTGTTTGTTAATTTATTATTTTAAAAAAATTTATGAAATTGGTAATTTGAAGAAAATAATTAGTGCTGACATATCTGGGGGTCGACAGCTTCAATTTAAAAAAAAATAGCAGTCACCCCCGTCGAAATCGACGAAGTTTTTGAAGATATGAAGGAGCTATGACTATTTGATAAAAAAAATTAAGAAAACTAACCTTAAAGATAACTAAGCGAAAGAGGGCAACATAAAAAACCGTCTCAAAAATCCAAAATTCACGAAACGTAATTAAAAATGCACGCACCAACCTGATCATATCGCGTATTAGAAACGTACTGGTCGAATAAAAGTATTGAAAATTTTATCACCACTACCAAATGTATAATGTGTGCCTTATCGTATAAAACCAAATACTATCTACATTTATTCTCATTTATAATTTTTAAAATTGGATTATTTTAAATTCTAAAATTGGTTATTTTATTATGTATATTATAAAATATAAAACAATGTATGAAATTAATAATTTTGAGAAAAAAATTAGTGGTGACATATCTGTGGGTCAAGAGCTTCAATTTAAAAAAAAAATCATCAAAATCGGTCCAGTAGAAGTACGCTAAAATTAGCGGAAAAGAAAAGGCTTCGCGTTTTAAATATATGGATTTCAAATAGAAAATAATTTATTAAAATGAGAATAAAAACTTCATTTTCTTTTGTACCATTTATTTATTGGTATATAATGTAATAAAATTACAAATTCTGGATGGTGGTCTTTGATTGCGAGTACATTCCATATACTATATTTTATTATAAAAAAGATGTATAAAAATATTTAAAAAATTAAATTAATTTGATTGCTGCTTTTGCAAAATTATTCCAAGACAGATACTATCGTAGGTAATATGAGATTAGGCGCGAACGTCTAATTGTTGATATTATGATGAATACGTCAATGTGCAATTGAACTTCGCACCGAGTTCCATGAAATTTCAAAATATGGGCTTTTTCGAAGGATAAATATCACTTTTTATATTCAACATTTACCATTATCTTTTTTATTATTATACCATTATTAAGATTAACTAAAATATTTATAAATTTTATTCTAACTCTAAATTAATAATAGGATACCTAATCTTATTTTTTGTACATTATGGCACATTATAATTATAATTAACACAAACGATGGATTTTCACTTTAATTATTTTCTATTTAAAATACAGAAATTATATCTAGTTCAATTCATGTATCAAAATATTCTTATTGTTATTAAGTTAAACGTTAAAACATAGGACAATCTGCACCTGGATTTGGCACCGAAAGCCATTCCATACACGCATTTCGCACTTGATCGCTGATTGGATACACTTTTGAATCTAACCAATGAAAACTCCCTAGGTGCCAAATACATATGCGGAATGCCTAAATGCGTCCGGTACAACCGGTACAACTCGCCGCGACCGACTGTGGACCGACTCACCACCGCCGACTCGCCGCGAGCCCATCTCGCCACGAGGACAACTCGCCGCGAAGCCATCTCCCTGCGAAGATAAACGTACAATACTTGAATTATTGTCAAAGAAGTTTTTGTTTTGTTGATTTAGGTATTGAACGTGATTTAATTTTTTTATATTTTTACCAGGGTTTTTTAGAGGCAGCATACTGATTTCAGTAAAAATAATTAATAATAAGAATAACGAAAATAAACATTATTTTACAAAAAAGTACAAGTTCATAAAATATCAGCCTGAAAGGATTGAAACAGCTTAAGAAACTGGGCTATTAAGAAAGGATTTTAAAAGGGTGATCCCAAAATTATAACCATTTTACCAAAAGATATGATCAGAATTTGACAAAATGTTAATAAAAAGCTAAACACCAAAAAATTGTGAAACGCCTAGTGTACTGAAACTAGTACACGTCTATCATGATACTATAACTTACGTAAGTATAGTATAGTATAAGTTATAGTATCATGCACGTCTATTTCTCCGTAGTTTAAAAAAAAATTTTTTTGAATATTTTTTAGGTAATACAGGGTTATTCAAATTCGACCGGCACCATGGGGATCTCGCTTATTTGAAGAGATAGAGAAACGGTTAAATTAGGGCAAAGTTGCGGAATTTTAGGCCCATTAATAATCTGAAAAGAAAACTGCCCTAGCTGCTTTTGTTTTTGAGCTATTGACAAAAAACCAAAAAATCGAAATTTCGTTTTTTGACTTTATTTTCCTTATTATCAAAAATTTTTTAAATCTGACCGAACTTCTCCTAAGCCATTTTGTATTCTACACCCGATTCCGAAAACACATTTGATGTAAAACGTTTCGGTTTTCTGGAACCATCATCAACTTTAGTTTTTTAAATAGGCGCAATCTTTTGTTTTAGCACCATCTCATAGAACCTTTTTTGCTGATTTCAAAAATGTTTAATACTTGAGTATTTATTTTTAAATTTTGTTCTCAAATAAGCTAATTTGTTAATAAAAATTGAGGATCAAGCTGCTCTAGAATGAAAACAAAAGCCGGTATAACCAAACATAAATCCATGCTTCGATTATAACCCGAGATTTTGAAATTTAAACACCTTTAACAAGTTTTTAAAGTTTTTATTTCCTAAATTATGAAGTACATTAATATCATTGTTTACTCAGTTATTTTTGTAATAAACACAAATAAAGAAATAAAATTAGTCGTAATCGAAGCATGGATTTATGTTTTGTTATACCGGCTTTTGTTTTAATTCTAGAGCAGCTTGATTCTCAATTTTTATTAACAAATTAGCTTATTTGAGTACAAAATTTAAAAATAAATACTCAAGTGACATACATTTTTGAAATCAGCAAAAAAGGTTCTATGAGGAGGTGCTAAAACAAAAGATTGCGCCTATTTAAAAAACTAAAGTTGATGATGGTTCCAGAAAACCGAAACGTTTTACATCAAATGTGTTTTCGGAATCGGGTGTAGAATACAAAATGGCTTAGGAGAAGTTCGGTCAGATTTAAAAAATTTTTGATAATAAGGAAAATAAAGTCAAAAAACGAAATTTCGATTTTTTGTTTTTTTGTCAATAGCTCAAAAACAAAAGCAGCTAGGGCAGTTTTCTTTTCAGATTATTAATGGGCCTAAAATTCTGCAACTTTGCCCTAATTTAACCGTTTCTCTATCTCTTCAAATAAGCGAGATCCCCATGGTGCCGGTCGAATTTGAATAACCCTGTATACTTGACCATATACTTGTATAAAAATCCGGTTGCGCCCTTATATTAAAAAAATAATGTAAAACTTATTTTGGGTTCACCCTTTTAAAATCCTTTCTTAATAGCCCTAAAAAAACCTTGTAAAAAATAAAATGGGCCTCCTTAATGGCTGCAACTCTTTTATTGATTAAAAGATTAAAGATTAAAAAACAATATTAATCGCTTAATTAAAATCAAATGTGCATAAAACAATAATATCAAAAATGAGTCTCATAAATTGGCAAAAATATAGCGGAAAACCAAAAACCACTTGCCCATCGGAAGGTTAAAAAGGTAAAAATATAAAAAAAATAAATCACGTTCAATACCTAAATCAACAAAACAAAAACTTCTTTGACAATAATAATTCAAGTATTGTACTTTTATCTTTGCAGCGAGTCTTTCGCGGCGAGTCGGTCGCGGCGAGTCGGCCGCGGCGAGTTGTCCCATCCCGTAATGAGACAACGATTAATAGTCCTTTCATATGGCAACGTTACAAAATAAAAAATAAATAAAATTGTCAAAAAGTTTGACAAAAATAGGGAATTAGACTGTATCTGAATTTTTAATTTTTGACAATACCAATGTATAGAGCAAGTAAAAGCGATTAATTCTGTTTCTTTAATTTTTCTATAACTCGTAAATTAAGCTCAGAAATAATTTTTAAAAGTGCTTGTATGGAAAATCGTCGTTTTTATTCATGTTGCAACTGCGCCTACAAAGCGAGTGAGATATAATACAATCGAAAGTAGTTACACAGAGATAGGCAATATGGTAGTTTTTTCAAAAATGTAATTAAAAGAGATGTGTAAAATCGAATTTTGTTATTCTTTTTATTCAAGTTGTCAGAAAACTGACGGTAGTGTTACATAGGTTATGATTTTTCTTACACTTTTAATAAAAAATACGGTTTTACATGTCTCTTTATAATCAAATTCGAAAAAACAGTGGAAAACTGCATTTTTTCTGAAAACTGTCAGAAAAATCATAACCTATGTTATGACTTTCGTCAGTTTTCTGACAACTTGAATAAGAAAATAACAAAATTCGATTTTACACATCTCTTTTAATTACATTTTTGAAAAAAACCACCACATTGTCTATCTCTGTCTAACTAGTTTCGATTATATTATATCTCACTCGCTTTGTAGGCGCAGTTGCAACATGAATAAAAACGACGATTTTCCATACAAGCACTTTTAACAATTATTTTTGGGCTTAATATTGAAGATCGAGAAAAATTAAAATAGCCAAAAGTATTCTTTTTTTCCCTATTTTCATAAAATAAAATAAAAAAAAGACAGTCTAATTCCCCATAAATCAAACTTTGACATTCGAGTGTTTAACGTTGCCATATCAAGAGATTATACATCTTATTCTCGGATTACAATTCAATTTTCGTTTATGCGACCAAGCGTCAGCTTGAAACATCAAGTCAATAAGGAATTAGAGTGTTTTTTTATGAAATTACAGATAAAAGTAATACACTGGCGTTTTTAATTTTTCCCTCTCTTCAATAATAATTTTTAAAAGTGCTTATACTGAAAAAGGGCGCTTTTAGCAATCTCGTAACAGCACTAGAGAAAGACTTATGGTAGTTTTTTTATCAAAAATGTTATTATCTGATTATTAAATTTTTTTGAGAAAGAAGAGATATTAATCAAAATTAAAATTACGTAAATTTGATTTTTGGGCATCTTAAAAACAAAAGAAGATAGCACGATTTCCAATTTAAAATCACTAGTTTATCAAAAAAAGGGATCGAGGATGCACCATCGGTTTTTTTTTTAACTCTTAAAGTTATCGAGTGAAAACGTTAGAGCTGTTTGACATGAACTAACTATCTTGCTAACTGTTAGTAACTAACAGTTACTAAATGGTTACTAAATGAACTCAAGGAGCAAAAACACGGGAATCTAAGCTTTAACGTCAACGTCAAAATTTCTCCGCCCATTTAGTAAACTTGAATGTAAAATTGTTCTAATTTGTTTCTAGGGTATTTACTAAATCTGCGCAGTGACGATTTTAGTAGAAGAGATTGTCTCCACAGTGACTTGGTGGTATTTTGACATGATTAATGAGATATTGATAACTTAGTAAACACCACGTTAAGAATTTTTAAATAAATTTACACAAACGGTTTCGCCTTTTGGCATCATCAGGTGTAGACTGAAGTTGAGAACTATGTGTGGGGTTTATATATCTTACCGATTATCGAAAAGATAACGGTTAATGATAAGGAGTTACAGCTTTGCGGCGTAGTCAAGAATGGGGGAGTTTTCGTTGAAAAGTATTTCATTGATTATGTTATTCTTTTTTATGATGGCTTGTTTGATTTCTATAATTTCTAGTTTGTCCATTGTGTTTCCTTTGTTGCATGTGTGTAGGGCTTCGAAGTTGTGAAAGTCGCAATTATGTCCTGTTTGGTTGATGTGTTGGGCTATAGTTGAAGTGGTTCCATCGTTCCCTATTCCTCTTTTGTGTTTTTTATTCTGTCTCTAAAACATCTTCCAGTTTGTCCGATATAGTGTGCGTCGCAATTGTTGCACTCTATTTTGTATATTCCTGATTTTTTGTCTTTTTCCACTTTGGGCTTACAGTTGATTAATTGGTTTCCCAGGTTGCTGTTGGTGTAGAATGCAGCCATTTTAGTCTTTTAGTGCAATGCGCGTTATGACAGTTTTTAAATGTAAATTGTTGATTACAAAAAAGTTGCTGGTTTGTGTTGAATTACTAGAACTTACGCAGGATGTTACTTAAATTTTCGTTTAAAATCTTTACCAGTAACCACTTTCGGTCTTTTCAAATTTCTTTAATACCATAAGTTGTTACAGTTAGGTAAAGCAGGATGTCACATAGATTTTTATTTAAAATTCTTACCCCTAATTACTTTCGGACTTTCCAAGTTAGCTATTGTATTTGAAAGTTAAGCAGGATGTAATACAAATTTGTACTCGAAAACCAAACCTTTTTGTTATTTAAATTCTTTGTGTTCCTACACAATTGATATTTTTACCTGTAAATGATTGTTGCCTATCTACCTAGTAGTGTATAAATAATAATACCTACGACAAGTTACAAAACAAATTTTAAATTTACTACAATGCACTAGAGAGACAGAGATGCAGAATCCAGCTTCGGCGTGATCGTTCCAACACCGTTTCTTTTCGGGAGTCCAAAGTTGCTCACGAAAAACTGGTCTAAACTAACTAGTAACTAAAATTTTAGTATCATGTCATACAGGAAATTTGCATTTAGTACTAACTTTCGACTGAATAACCGCGCGCCAATTAAGCGACTAACTAGTTAGCAAGATACATATTTAGTAAATGTAAAACAGCCCTTACGTTACCTATGAAAACGTGCAATTGTGCCCACCTTGTAGAGTTCGTACAGGTAGAGTTCATACAACTTCGAAATATGCCAGCTGTCAAAATTGGCAGATACGAATTTTAACAATTCCGGCGCATGTAGGTCATTTTCCAATCAAACTAAGCAGTAGAAGCTTTCGTGCTTTGTAGTCGAATTAGTTCTTTAGTTTTAAAACTTGTTCATACGCCACTGACAGATATTACAGAGCCAGAATGAAGGAGATGACGTCACGAGGTGTACTCTTTCGTACCTGTATGAACTCTACGAAAGAGTACACCTCGTGACGTCATCTCCGCAGTTTCGTCTCTATAATATCTGTCAGTGGCGTATGAACGACTTTTAAAACTAAAGAACTAATTCGACTACAAAACACGAAAGCTGTCACTGCTTAATTTGATTGTAAAATGAGCTGTATGCGCCCGAATTGTTAAAATTCGTATCTGCCAATTTTGACAGCTGGCATCTTTCGTACTTGTATGAAGTCTACGCTGGTCAATTTTGTGCTTCGTAAAAATATAACTATCAAGACTGATGTAGACTGTAATGATATTTTGGGTTGCAGTAAAAAATTGCCAGGGGCTACAAGTTTCGTGGCACACCCTGTATAGTTTATTTTGTTAAATTTATCTTGTGACGGGCATAGAAAAGGTTGTGGGTATTTTGACATGTTACTAATGGTCGTTTGCACAGCTTACAGATAGAGGTAAATTATCTGGAGGTAAGTTGTAAAAATATAATTATTTATTTGCCACATAAACTAAAATCGGTGCAAACGGTCATAAGTAGCAGGTACCTTTGTTGAAAATTTATCGGTCAATTATTTGATTTATCCTACAGTTACATGATGGTGCAAAGATTTTTGTAAAACTTACCCACCGGTAATTTACCTTTTAGTTTACCTGTAAGCAATGCAAATGGCCATTAGGGAACCATAAAGATTCTGACAAACAAAATTATAAAATAAAATCAATTTACTATTTATCAATTTAGGCCGGTCACATACTTATACGACTTTCGTTGACGACACGTCGCCGACATGTCCTCTCAAATTGCAACACTTGCATTTTTATGTAGACTCGCACACTCATCAAACACGTCGCAAACAAGATAAAACGTGTCGTAAACAAATTTCATACGACCGTGCATGTTCCAATTTCAAACGACATTTGTTGCTTGAACTGTGAATAAGTAATTATTTGTTATTAATTTTGTCTATAAATTTTCTTCCTTTTTGTTAAAAATGGAAGCAAGTGCTGATTCTTTTGCATCTAACATAAAGTTTGTGCAAATAGTAGAAAAATAGAACAACCTAAATTTTTCTGCGTCTATAAGCATTTCATTACTGGTGCAACTTGTAACTATGCTTCTATGCAGATTGGCAGAACTGTATGGGTGCACCCAGTATTTTCGCTTTTTCTTTTTTCTTCGCTGTAATAATACCGTAAGTATTAATGCATCTTCATCTGACGACATATCGTGTCGAACTGGTGTGCGAGTACAAAGGTTTTGTCTACAACATTTTGTTTGCGACGAGCATCCAACACACGTCGTAAACAAAATTCATTCGACATGTCGTATAAGTATGTGACCGGCCTTTAAGTTTTTTTTAATTTTCAGCTTTTACAACAGTTTTATTATTAATCCACATTCTGATGATTGTTTTCGGTATTATGAAAATAAACGATTGTCCCATTCAAAAATTTATACCAATCTATTTAATAGTGCATGGTAAAATCTGTTACTTATTAAATTAATTAGGAGTATAATTTCACAGGACGTAACAGTTGTAGAGCAGCTACCAACCGCTACATCATTAGCGCTACTGTCGTGCGAGATAGTTGAACATAAGGGTGTGCGCAAATTAAAAGCGTCGAGTAGAGAGTTTACATAGAGTTGTTTGACATTTCAGCTTGAATCATATGTCCCTACAAGGATGCACTATGCTCGACGCTCTCAGCTTTGAATTTGAGCATCCCAAAACGCTGTGGTCTATACTATGCTCTAGGCTCTATGCTCGAAACTTTTAATTTGCGCACACTCTTACACAAATGAAATGCGCTCGATAAAATGATGACCACTCCGCACACATTCTTAAAGCAGGTGTAAGTCACCCAACGATTTAGTAGCTGCTCCACAACTATTACGTCCGGTGAATGCACCCATTGTCTCTTATAATATTGTTAATTTTAGCAAGTTTTCGAACTTTGATTGCTGCCCTCATAATTATAATTGGCAATCGTATAATTAAATCAATTGATTATATGATATATTTTTTATACACTTTAGACATTGTTTTATTGATTTTAGGTAAGTAAATTTATTTATCGGAGTGAAGTTACCCACGAAATCTCTGCTACGAAAACTGACGTGCAGACTGTTTAAAATGAAACGGTGCGTATGCGCAAAATGAACCATCTACGCCCTTTGTAATGAGTGCGACAAGGATGATGATACATAATAATTCCCCAATATTACAAATAAATTCCTATCTTCTAAATTAAGTCGCTTAACACTTACATATTTCACACCCGGTCTCTGTGTATCCCACAGAAGCTTCAAAAACAAAATCAACCCTGTGTATAAGGTATAAGGTCCCTGGGGTTCAAAGACGTCGCGTTGTGCCAGCCACGAAACGAAATAAATACGAGGATCTTATGCACAGGGTTGATTATTTTTTTGTGGGATACACAGAAACCGTGTGTGAAATATGTAAGTGTAATTATTATGTATCGTCATCATGTAAGCAGTCTGTACGTAGTCTTTCGTAACTGAGGTTTTGTGGGTAACTTCACTCCGCTTATTTATTTAAATGCTAAATTGAATGGATCTTTTGTTAATATTTGAAGAAATTTAATAATGGAGACACTACCAAGAAAGTAAAAGGGGTCAAAAAATTATTCTTCATATTTTGATGTTTTAGGCTCCATCTGGGTATACGGTATTTACAAACCAAATTTTACCGAAGGTACAGATGCGTATTGCGATGCAACTGTTTATTGGTTCACATTTTTGCTAATTTCTTTCACTTGGATGGCATTAGTACCTATTTACCTATTCTTATTTCTGTTTTTTATGTTTCTTATTTTTATGTAGTTTTGTGTAATAATAATAATATATTTAATTAGCCAAGGCTATAAATACACCAACATAAGAATTACTTCTAGATAAGAGATAATTACAAACAAAAACAAATTCAAAAGCAAAATGCTATTATTGACGCATTTAAATAAGTGTTATTTAAATTAAAATACAAATTATTGTATTAAGATATTAATTGTCAAATATTACTGTGATTTCTTTCCAAGTGATATTAATTTATTGTTATAAATATTACAGTGTGTTTGACATCCACGAGATGTCGAAACTATCGCATGATCGACGGTAGTAGATTTACAGAAACCTATAAACATACTTGAAAGAAAATATATTTAACCTAAAATGAGCTAAATAGACAGGATGGTCAGCGGTTACGATGCTTAGTTATTTACTGTGTTTGAACTGGGGGTCAATTCTCGACACTTCGTGATAAAACGAATATTCGTATATGACGTCAGTAACAATGGAATCACAATGTGTTTGTGTTTCCATCCCTATTGACGTCATAAACGAATATTCGTTTTATCACGAAGGGTCGAGAATTGGGGCCCAGGTTGCTATCCAAAGTTTAGTACTTGTGGTTTTCTTTATACGGCCGAAGGCCTAAGAAGTGAGAAAAGTGCACACAACTTGATTATTTTTTAGAATTTAATACAGATCAACGTAGGAAACGATGGGCATGGGCTTATAGTAGATGACGCTACTATCAAGTCATACCAATCGCTCAAAATCGTGCTATATGCTGTGAAAAGAAGGTAGATGGCTCCACTTCAGGGAACATAGGAATTTATTTTACCGATAGTCAATTAGACATTTTGTTGTGACTGGTGCAAATTTCATATTGACATTTGCGACACCAATCACAGCACAGTTAAATACATCTCGTACTCTATGAGAGGAGGGGGTACAGTCGCTGTTTTCTGAATGTAGCTTTAATTTTGTCGTTGTCAAATAGACAGTGGCAGTATGATGACAGTACTTTAGTTTAAAACATGTTATTACAGTTTCCATTGTTCCCTGATGCACTAGCGCCTCTAGTTGCAATTTATTGGATTGGTATGACTTGATAGTAGCGTCGAACTACGACAGATCAACGCAGACGACGAAAATATGTATAAATTTTACGGATGACATGCACAGAAGATATACAGTATAGTCCAGCCGGGATTAAATCAATTATGACGCATCGCAGTATGTAATAAAAAATGTCAGTATAATAGTATATTATGACCGAGTATTTCAATCGAGCCTTAAACTTAAATATGGCGTTAAGCTGAGCTTTACTACAATTTTGTGTATTTCTATTGGTTGAAGGTCAGTTTAAAGTTACCCTTAAGTTTAAGGGTCGATTGAAATACTCGGCCTATATATGTATGAAGGGAGAGAAATGCAGGATTATTCCTTAGGTGTAATTTGTAGCCAGAGGGCGCAGCCCGAGGGCTACATAGCACCGAGGGAATAATGGCATTCTCTCCTGAGATATATAATATATATACTATTTTTTATACGACCCAAGCAAAATTAAAACGAAAAAAAGTTTTTTCTTAAAATGTCATTTACTAATAATTTAATTGACAATTAATAATTTAAAATTAATAGTAGCCTGATAAATTAAAAAAATTCGTTGACTTGACAACCGTGAAAATTTGTGTACACAAGTTTGGTTTTAGTTTGGTTCAGGGCCTTCAAGCCGTAATGGGAATTGGGAACTGTCAGCACCCTATTTAATCTTTAGTACATGTTCCGGTCGTAAGATGGCACAACATGTAACACATTATTCGTGTCAGAAAATGAACACGATCATAAAATAGTATATTGTATTATTAGGATTAAAAGTGGAACTTCGTTTGGCTAGCAATTGTTGCATTTGCAAGGCGAAGCGAAGCGTAGCCGAGCGAATGCAAGAATTAGCGTGTTCATTCCCGAATGAGACATACTATTTTTTCTCCAACCAAAAAGGCACATTCTTAAAAAAGTACAAAATTTTTAAAATTTTAAATGTTTAAATAATCATATTACCTTATGAATCTTATAATTAAAATTAAACCGATTTTTATATTAGTAAAACAAACGTCAACTTTAAATGTCAAAAATGGTATTATAATTTATAATTTATTTATTTCCTTCCTTCTTTACAAATAATACATTGAAATTAAAACAAACGTCATTTAAGACGGTTGGAGAAAAAAATTGTTTAGGTATAGTATATACACAGCATAGGAAACAATCAGCAGGATAACTCTCGCCCGATGCCTTTGTTCTCTTGGAAGTTAGAATTTGACCTTGATGACGCCATTTTAGAAGAAAATGAGTGCACGCTACTGCACTCTAAGAGACGCCGAATCGCAATGTTAATGCATTTTACCTACGTCCCTGCCGTGTTACAAAGGTTCTCTTCTAAAATGGCGACGTGCGCGACTGTATGCGCGTACCGTTCCCGCCAACGAGAGTTACCTTGCTGATTGTTTCCTATGCTGTGGTATATATTCAGTGGTTTGGTTATTTGGTCGACATTTTAAATTAGTGTTCGAAATTAGTAAAAATGCAACAAGAACCAGAAGAAATTATTGAAGCGGTCGCTGCTGCGACCGCAAATTTGCTTCCTCCGAAATCTAAACAATTGTATGAAGCAGCATACAAAAAATTTAAATTATGGTGTATGGAAAGAAATATAAAAAACGTCACCGAAAACGTTATGTTAGCCTTTTTCAGCAAAAGGGCAGAAACATTCAAATCCTCCTCTTTATGGGCACAGTATTCAATGATAAAAGCTTGTATGGTTATTAATGACAACATCGATATAAGTAATTTTCTAAAATTCATTGCATTTTTAAAAAGAAAATCAGATGGTTATTTGCCAAATAAATCGAAAGTTTTAACAAGGACACAATCGAATATTTATTTTTATCTGAAGCGAATGACAATGATCTCATGATAAAGGTAAAAAATCAAATCAAAAGGTGCTTAGTATTAACATCTCAAAAAATCTTTTAGGTTGGACTAATCTTGGGCATCGCTGACGCATGCCGCACCGAAGAACTGTGTAATTTGTCTATAGACGACATTCAGGACGTAGGCTCTTCTCTAATAATCAATATACCTAAAGCAAAGAACAAATTGCCAAGAACCTTTGTAGTTACAAATAATGATGACACAGTTTAGACATGCTTGGTATATACCACAAATATGTAGCACTTCGCCCTTCGCACACTAATCATCGCCGTTTTTTTTGTATTATAAAGATGGAAAATGTACTGTACAAGTTGTGGGTAAAAATACGTTGGCAAAAATACCAAGCAGGATTGCCGCGTATTTGAAATTATCAGATCCGTCTTTGTACACTGGTCATTGTCTGCGAAGATCATCGGCAACTTTATTAGCCTACGCAGGAGCAAACATAACCACAATAAAGCGTCATGGAGGATGGCGCTCAACAACTGTCGCAGAAATTATATTGAGAATTCCATTGAAAACAAAACAACCATTGCAAGCCAAGTGCTTCAAGGTACATACAAGTGGCTCAAGTACTGTGAAGAATTCAATAAATTTAAATTCAAATAAAAATTATTCCTTTCATGATGTTCCTTCTGTTAGTTTTTCTAATTGCTTTCAATTAATTCGTGGAAAGCTGGAAATGGCTTTAATCCCTTTATTTATATGTAAAAAGAGTTATTTGAAGTTTGCACCAATTTTCTGCTTGTGCTCGAAGGGGGGTGGCACAAAAACCTCGTAGTTTTCGCACTTTTTTCATTTTCTTACGAATAACTTACAAACGACGCATTTTTCAGAAAATTTGCATCACACATAAATTAAAGTACATAAAATTCCACGTCTAATGATTTTTTATTTCTGAAACTACGTAAAGTGGTATAGATGCTGCGAGAGTTCAAAAAATGTTTTTTTTGCGTGTAGAAAAATATATTGTCTAATATTTTTTGAAATTTTGCAAATGTATTGGAAAAAAGAAGATGTTCTCCGACTTTCCTGTTCCAGGCTTCATCAAAAACCTTGAATCGCTATCAAGAACTCACGCAATAAGGATCACTAGGAGCTTTTATGTCTTCTCCCACTACAATCACGCAATCAGAGTGACGGGTCTTACTGACGATTTTTGTGTCAGCATCTCCTGCAGCTTGCTCGACAAGGATGTTTTCATCACCTAATTTCTGAATCAACATCGAGATGAGGTACAAAATTGGTACTTTGTGTTGAATTATTATTTAGGCATTTACACAAGTTACCTGGTTTTTCTGTTTTTATAGTAACTGTTAGTTACTGAAAATAATATTAATGAATTCTGTAAATTCTTTTCAAGTTTATAATATAAATAAAAGATTAAATAAAGATTCTTAATTATTAACAGGTTATGGGCCCAGGCATCGTATAAATGCCCGGTTAAAGTAAAGAAAAAGTTAAAGTAAAGTTAAAGTCAAGTAAAGTCGGAAGTAAAGAATTTCTCAAATAAAATAGCGGATCAAAAGCAAAAGGTGTTATTTGAGAATAAAGTTCAAGTAAAGTTGCAAGTAAAGAATTTTCTCAAATAAAATGGCAGATCAAAAGCAAATGGTATTATTTGAGAAATTGAACAATCATAATTATTTACATTGGTCATTAAAGATGAAACTATATTTAAAAAAGGAGGGTTGTTGGAGCATTATAGAAGATGCAATACCTGAACTTCGAACTGACGATTATAACAAGTTAAATGATAAAGCAATTTGGTTTATAGTTTTATGCATGGAAAATGATCAATTAATCCATTTAAAGGATACTAAAACGGCAAAAAACCTATGGGATATTCTAAAGCGGTATCATAAAAAAAGTAATCTGTCATGTCACGTGCGTCTAATGAAAAAGTTGTTTAAGGCTCAATTGAGCAAAGGTGGAAATGTTGAAGAACATTTACAAAAGTTATTTGAATGGATTGCTGAATTAAGTGAGTATGGTGTTGCTCTAAACGAGGAATTCCAAATTCCACTTATTCTGTCAAGTTTGGATGGTGCATTGATTCAGGTGCCACCTGTCACATTTGCTATGATAAGGATTTATTTGAGCACTTAGATGAAAAAGAAAAAGAGAATATTTATTTAGCGAATGGTGAAAAAATTATTTCATCGGGAAAAGGTGAAGTCAAATTAAATCTTCCAAATATTAATCAAAAGGTTTCGATGAAAGATGTTTTATATGTTCCTCAGGCCAAAGGAAATTTACTGTCAGTTAAAAGATTGCTTCAAGGGGGATTTAAAATATTATTTCATTATGACAAATGTGATATATTACTAAATGATCAAATATTTGCAAACGGCGAGTTGAAAGGAGGACTATTTGTTTTAAAAGAAGAAAATAGAGTTTATTTGATTAAGCAAGAGACGAAAAAATATTGTGTTCACAAATGGCACCAGTTATTAGCTCATAGAAATCTAGAGGTAATCAGAAGAATGAAAAGTTATGGGATAAAAATTAAAGACTGTGACTGCAATGACAGTTGTGAAATATGTATCAAAGCAAAAATGTCAAAATTTCATTTTCCAAATAAATCGAGTAACCCTGCAAAAAATAAATTGGATGTAGTTGTTAGTGACGTATGCAGACCCATGGGTACAGCTACGATTGGAGAATATGTTGAGATGGTAAAAAATCTGTTCGGAAGCAAACCTAAAGTTATACGTTCAGATCAAGGAGGAGAATACATGGGAAATGAGCTTCAATCTTATCTGAAAAAGGAAGGAATTGGTTTTCAGCACACTGTGGCATATTCTCCACAACAAACTGGTATATCAGAAAGAAAGAATCGAACATTAGTAGAAGCAGCAAGGTGTTTGTTAATTGAATCCGAATTGAGTAAATGTTATTGGGCAGAAGCAATAAATATGTCAAATTTTATTATAAATCGGGTTCTAACAAGAGCTACCAATAAAACTCCTTACGAATTGTGGTTTAAAGAAAGTTTTAAAAAAATGGAATATCATAATTTTGGATCAGATGTTTATGTAATGATACCAAATTGTAATCAAAAGAAATTAGATGATAAAGCTATTAAAATGAAGTTTGTTGGATATGATGAGTCGGCAAAAGGATTTCGTCTAGCAGAGATCATAAAGAAGCGTGTGATTATTAGCAGAGACGTAAAATTTTTGTCAAATGCAGAACAAGCTAGAAAGTCAGAACATAGTGAAGAAAATGAACAAGACACTTGTACTGTTGACATAAATGAAGTAAGAACTTCAAATCGTTCGACCAAAGGAGTTCCACTGGAACGGTTTTCTGAGCAAGTTTTTATTGCAAAAGAAATTGTCGAACCTGCAAATTATAATGAAGCGATTTCAAGTAAAGAAAAATTGCAATGGTCACAGGCAATGAAAAATGAAGTTGAATCACTTAAGAAAAATAGCATATGGGACTGGGAGCTATGTGATTTACCAGAAGATCGAAAGCCAATTGGGTGTAAATGGGTTTTTAAACTTAAGTGTAATAATGATGGCAGTGTACAAAGATATAAAGCTCGTTTAGTCGCTCAAGGATATTCCCAAAAATATGGAGTAGACTACGATGAAGTTCTTGCACCCGTAGTCAAACCGACGACTTTTCGATTACTATTATCAATTGCTGCGAAAGATAAAATGCAGGTTAGTCATTTAGATGTTGAAACGGCTTTTCTTAACGGCTGTTTAAACGAAGTAATTTATATGAAGCAGTCACCAGGTTTTGCAGAAGGTGATGTTACAAAAGTTTGTTTATTAAAGAAAAGCATTTACGGCTTAAAACAAGCAGCAAGAGGTTCATAAGGTTCATAAGGTTCTTTTTAATGCGGGTTTTCAACAAAGTGAAGAAGATCAATGTTTATATTCAAAGTTAATAAATGATTGCTGGTGTTATACGCTAATTTATGTGGATACGCTAGTCATAGCGTGGAAACTAGAATTACAGATTAAGTACATTGAGAGTACATTGTCAACACATTTTGGAATTAAGAATCTCGGTCCAGTCAAGCAATATTTGGGTATGCAAATAACAAGTGATAGTTATGGAAATTTTGAGGTGTGTCAGTCAAATTACATCTTGAAGATGGCATCTATTTTTGGTCTTCAAGACGCTAAGGCGGCGAAAACACCGATGGAAGTTAGTTATGGCAAATCTGAAGAAATGGTAATGCTAAGTGATAACACAAATTCGAAGACAATCAAAGCTGTTTGGAAAAGATTAAGGAGGAGAGTCTTTCATTAAAAACCAAACACATCGATATAAAGGGTCATTTTGTTAAAGATTATGTGGATAAAAAATTTATTAAGTGTGAATATTGTCCAACTGATGAAATGGTTGCAGACATACTAACAAAACCTTTGTTGTTTGCTAAACACGATAAATTTAAGAAGGATTGTAATCTTGTGTAAACGAGGAGGAGTGTTGAATTATTATTTAGGCATTTACACAAGTTACCTGGTTTTTCTGTTTTTATAGTAACTGTTAGTTACTGAAAATAATATTAATGAATTCTGTAAATTCTTTTCAAGTTTATAATATAAATAAAAGATTAAATAAAGATTCTTAATTATTAACACTTTGTTCTTAAGCTGATAAGCAAAAGTGGAGGCTACGTTTGATAAAAATCGTTGAAATTTGTACTGTATCACATTCAAAATAGAGGTATCTTCCATGTGATGCATTTTACATTTCAAATATGAGGTACAAAATGCATAATACCCTATTGTTGATAATTTCCAAAAAATGGAAAAAACATTTTTTGAACTCTCACAGCATCTATACCACTTTACGTAGTTTTAGAAATAAAAAATCATTAGACGTGGAATTTTATGTACTTTCATTTATGTATGATGCAAATTTTCTGAAAAATGCGTCGTTTGTAAGTTATTCGTAAGAAAATGAAAAAAGTGCGAAAATTACGAAGTTTTTGTGCCACCCCCCTTCGAGCACAAGCAGAAAATTGGTGCAAACTTCAAATAACTTTTTTTACATATAAATAAAGAGATTAAAGCCATTTTCAGCTTTCCACGAATTAATTGACGGCACAGCCTTATTACGATCTTGGTTTCCTGGCCTATAAAGGTATCGCTACATAACACATGCGGCTATGCTATGCGCCATGCCAATGTAAAACAGAAGTCGAAACATGACGTTTACACAAGCTTGTTCACAGAGTTCGCATAGCACAGAGCTATTGAGATGAGATTCGGGCATAGCATAGGAGTAGAACTAGTTTCGATTTCTATGCGCTGTGCTATGTAAATATACGCCAATACGACATTTGAACGCGATTTTGAATTTTTAGGTTAGTTTTTGTTGTTTATCGAATCTGAAATGTTGAAACAAGACGAAGGGAAGATGGAAAATGGTGGAAATGAGTAAATAAATAGTACAGAAAATAAAATTAAGTCCAGAGAAACATTGCTTATCGTTATCAATATCCTTTTTGAAAATGTTAGTTGTCTAAATTTAGCACAACATGTCCTGTGTGGCAAGTTCTATGCTAGCATGTGCGTTTAGCATGGCATAGCGCATAGCATAGCCGCATGTGTTATGTCTTATGTGGCGAGACCTTTAAACACAAAACTTCATTACAAGTACGTCCAAAGTACGTGTTCATTTTCGACTATAATAAAAACTCCCTAGGGAAAATTTTCAAATATTATACACCGAGGGTATCTATAAATCGTTATTTCTGTTACGATTTAAGTATCATAGAAACCAACAAATACGCCCGGTCGTTAAAAAAAAATTTAATGTCCTGGCCCGATTTTATTGATAAAATTATAATTTCGAAAAGAAAATTATAAAGCCTGTTGTGTCAACACAAGACATTCCGATTGAGTTGATTATTCTAAGACCAAGACAGTTAGAAAACAAAAGAATACTATACATTTTTACAATCACTGATTGTTAGTTTGTTAAAGTAAATATACTTCATTCAAGGAGACGAGATAGTGAATGTAAACAAACAACCCGCGTGTTGTGCGCGTGAACACTTCTATTTAGCGCTGTGATTGGCTCTAACGTATAAACTTATTTTAAGCTTGTTGCATGGTTACCTAACTGCGTTGATGCGGATAACTCATATTATAGTGGCAATTAGAGCTGGGACGATTACAGGAAAAATGTAATCGATTATAAATAATTAAATGATTGAAACAACTTTAACTAAAGGAGTTTTTAGGGAATTATTATAAAACCGGATGTTATTAATAATTTTTGAAAAATTTACACCGTATTTAATTTAAGTTTACGTAAAACCGCGCTCGTGAGAACTTGCACGTGCACGTGAACATCGCATGCAACACTATCTCGTCTCCTTGAATTTAGTATAGTTACTTTTATTAGATGTAGATGTAAAAATTGAATTAGGAAAAATGGTTATGAAAAAGTACCTACAATTTATTGTTGTACGCTGCTTAGATTGCTGAGTCGAGCGTCATCGAAGTGAACATAACAGATGCCGCATAGAAAAATGCGTCCGGGACATCCAACCAGATTTTGGTGCTCGGTGCCACCAAAGAGATGGGCCGTAATAAGATCACCCCGATTTTTCTGTTATCGGTTCACAGTTGATTATTATAGTGGTCGTCTGCGTTGAACTGTCGTAGTTTGACAGACTACTATCAAGTCATATCGCTCAAAATCGTGTGATGACATATGCTGTGAAAATAAGGTAGATGGCGCCACTTCAGGGAATATAGGAATTTATTTTATCGGTAGTCAATTAGACATAATACGTGCTATTGACATTTGCGACACCAATCATAACACAGTTGAGTACATGTTACAATCTATTAGAGAAGGGGTACAGTCGCTGTTTTCTAAACGTACCATTAATTTTGTCGTTGTCAAATAGACAGGTGATAGACAGTGACAGTACTTTAGTTTAAAACATTTTATTACAGTTTCCATTGCTCCCTGATGCACTAGCGCCTCTAGTTGCAATTTATTGGATTGGTATGACTTTATAGTTATAGTAGTGTCAAACTACAACAGATGAACGCAGACGACGATTATAGTTAATTTGAGACCATCTGACCACATCTGACCACCATCTGACATTGATGTTGACAATTACAAAATTAGAATAACTTCTGTGAACTTCTGTCAAAAAGCAGTAACCGCTTTCAAAATTCCTCAAAGTGAATATGCAAAGGTTTTTGGATACTTTGAATTCCGAAAATCAGCAACAACACCGCAATGTTGATAAATTCCATTTAAAACAATGGATGCTATGTAAGTTCCAAACTGTCGATATTACAATAAGTAATGAGACAACCACTTCTTGTTGTAAAACTATCGCTCGGTTGAATAAACGAAATTTATATTGTAATCAGAGAATTAGATTAATAATTTTTAGATATGGCAACGTTACACAATTAAAAAATTATTAAATAAATAAAAATAAAGTTTAACAATTTTATTGTATAATCCGTTTACTATTTCTTTACGCTATGGTTAGCCATTCCATGGTGACAGATTCCACTCGGTAAAATCGGTTTTTCTCTAACTCTTTAAGTTAAGAGTTCCGCTATGAAAACGTCCAATTTTACCCACCTTGTATACTAATCAATTTTTGCATCATAAAAATATAACTATCGAGACTGATCTTGACTATAATGATATTTTGGGCTGCAGTAAAAAATCTTCAGGGGATACAAGTTTCGTGGCACACCCTGTACAGTTTATTTTGTTGAAGTTATTTTTTTTTTCAATAATAGAAAAGGTTGGGGGTATTTTGATATGTCACTAATAGCCGTTTGCGCCGTTTACAGATAAACTAAGAGGTAAATTATCTGGCGGATAAGTTGTCAAAATATAGTTTATTTACCACATAAGCTAAAATCGGTGCAAACGGTCATAAGTAGCAATACCTTTGTAGAATATTTATCATTCAATTGTTCGATTTACCCCATACAGTTACATACATGGCGCTGCAAAGATTTTTGACAACTTATCAGCCAGATAATTTACCTATTAAATTACTGAAATAAAATGAATTTACTATTTATTAATTTTCGTTTCTTTTAATTTTCAGTTTGTGATTTTGTAGACGGTTTTTTATTAATCATCCACATTGTAATGATTGTTTTTGGTATTATAAAAATAAATGATTGCCCAATTCAAAAATTAATACCAATCTTTTTAATAGTGTATGGTAAAATTTGTTATCAATTAAATTAATTAGGAGTAGGTATAATTTCTCAAAATAATATCTCTTATAGTGTGAATTTTAGGAAGTATTGCAACGTTGATGGATGTCCTTGCTTTTATAAATGGCGAGAGTGAAATAAAATTGCTGGAATGTATGTTATATATTTTTCCTACTTTTGCGTCTAAAATCGTACTTTACGCTTCATGAATGCACGTCTAAAGTTAGTCATTTCGATCGAACGAAAGTACATAACCAGAAAAAATTGTACATAGGAAAGTATATAAACAAAAAAATTATACATAGAAACAATATAATCAAAAAAGAAGTACGACATATTTAAAACGAGGCGTGTCTTCAACAACTGTCATACATAACCTAAAAACTCCAAGTAAAATTTATTTAATTTTGCAAAAGGAGGAAAAATTTTGTATAGTTGCATTTTTAAAAGACTACCGACACGTGACTTTTAAAATATTCAATAAATACTTAATTTAATTATAAATTTTCTAAGTAAATATTTAATAATAATTAACAATAAATGTATTAACTAAATTAAATAATTAAACTCACGAAATAAGTCGTTTTCACCCTTATTTATACATATCAAGGTGGTCACGTGTCGGTAGTCTTTAAAAAATCCGAGTATATGTATCACGAGCTAAAAGCGCTTTTAGGCTCTAGATACATAAATAACTATTAAACGCTTTTCAATTTATTTGGTTGATTTTGGGTAAGTAAATTTATTTTAATGCTAAATTTAATGGATTTTTTGATAATATTTGAAGAAACTTAATAATGGAGACACTACCAAGAAAGTAAAAGGGATCAAAAAATTATTCTTTAACTTTTAATGTTTTAGGCTCCATCTGGATTTACAAAACAAATTTTACCGAAGGGACAGATCCGTATTGCGATGCAACTGTTTATTGGTTCACCTTTTGGGTAATCACTATAACTTGGATATGTACAGCAGCAGTCTTGTTATTTTTGTGCTGTATTATTTATGTACTTTTGTGTTTCGACTGTTCAGAATTTTTATGATGCTCGTTTTTGACTTGTAGAAAATTATTGCATTGTGATCTCTATTGCAAAATATTACTTTGATTTCTTTGCAAGTGATATTTATTTATTTTTATATAATTAGTAAGTATTCAGTGATAATAAACTGCATAGTACGGTGCTTCTTATTTGGCCTACTTGCAAATTTTATTTCTTACTTTAATTCAATCAAGTCCAAATAATTCCAAATTTTTTTTGATAGGTATTACAAACGGGGTCGAAGTCTCTTACGTAAAATAGACAGTTTTTTTTGGATATTACGGTATAAAATGTTTTTCTTTGAGTAATTCGTGGTCTAAAAATCTGAAACTTGGTAGATAGTGGAATAGAGATATGTGACGGTCATAGAGGGTTACGGATGTTAGCTCCCATTACCAATTTTATGCTTGAATATAATTGAGGACGATGTCCTGAACAACACCTTATAGTTTTGTCAATCCAACTAGTGCCGGAACATTAACAAAAATGGCCTCCTTCTTGCACTTTCACGTTTTCTTTCTTAAAATGACAAATAACTCGAGTTGTAATCAACGGATAGAAAAAAGTTATTATAAAGAATTGTTTGGGATTTAATACCGAAAATTTGTAGCCCAATTGCGAGACTTTTAATTCATTAGATTTGGCTATAAACCTTCCCGAAGTTAAGAGGTTGTCAAAAAATGTTTTCTTCATTTATTCTGGAAGAAGTGAGGCAATTTTGCCAATATTGCACAAAAAGGCGTTACTTGACTAATACAATTAGCCTGCCAAATAGGAATTTTAAAAATTGATCTCAACAGCTACATCATGGATTTCTGCACAATTTGTTGAAAAAGCTTCCATTTTGTGAGAGGTTATAGAATTCCAACAATTTTATTTTTCAAATTTCAATTTTTTAATGTACTTTGTGATGCAATAAAAAAATGATATTCTTTTTCCTCATTTACTATGCCTTTTAGGCCTTTTAGTCAAAACACGTTTTATAAAAACTGTTTTATCTCTTCCCATTTCAACTAAAACAAATTTGTATATGCTTAGTCAAAAATAATTTTTGAAGACCTTTCATTTAAAAAAAGATTTCTTCAGTTTGGTCAAATAGAAGAGTAGAGAGTTGCATTTTCGTGTTTTTAATTGCAGTAGCTGAACGCCTAACTTTTTTAGGTTATTTTTGGGTCAAATGAAGGGCAGAATATTTCTTCATTCATGTATATCATTTTTTTAAATAATGCTCTTTTAATGCTCAACACCAGAATAAGAAGAATGCGTCGAAGCGCAAGAAAAAATTTCTAAATGGACTAAAACTGATTCTGATTCTGATTCTTGAAGATTCCTGTGGAACTAAATGTAACACCGAGATAGTTATAGCAGGTAACTTGTTCTATTTGTATGTTGTTGATCTTCAATGTAGCAGGAGCTCCTGGTCTGCCTCCCATTTTAAATACGACAAATTTGGTTTTAGAACTGTTGATTTCTAATTTGTGGTCCTCAAGGTATTTGTTAAACAAATTTAGTCTCTTCTGGACATCGTAAAAATTGTTGGCCAGTACCACCACACCATGTCATCGGCATACGCCAAACGCATAATATCTTTGTGCTCGTTTATATCGATTCCCTGCATCCCATTCACTCTTAAGAAATTCTCTATGTCACTCAGGTACAAAGCGAAGAGCAAAAGACTAATATTTCTCCCTGTAGGACACCTTTCGTTATAGGAATTTGCGATGTGAGACCCTCATTTGTACGCACCTTCATTACAGCTTGTCCATATAAATATTTTAGAATTCGTATGACTTTAGAAGTGATCCCTACTTCATATAATTTCTGCCATAGCCTGCCGTGAGGCACTGAATCAAAGGCTCTCCTAATATCTATGAAAACAGCGACAAAGCTTTCCGACTTTAAACGAATCTTACTGTGTATTAAAGCTGTTAGCGTGAACAGGTGATCAATGCACCCACGTCCCTTTCTAAAACTCGCTTAGTTCTCCGGCAAAATGGAGTTCGATTCAACCCACTCTGAGAGTCTGTCGTGGATAATTTGTGTAAATAGCTTCGCGATGAGATTCAGCAGAGATATTCCTCGATAATTTAGTACGTCGGTTCTATCTCCTTTCTTGAAGAGCATAACAGGCTCTATTACCGACCAATCCCAGCGACATGTTTCGGTCTCAAATACACGGTTAAAGAACTTTAAGATGAAACATTTCCAATCCGGCGTTAGATTTTTGTAAAATTCACTTTTTTTGAGACTCGTCGTAAGTTCGTTTATAGTCATGGATTTGTCCAGTTCTGGGTGCAAACAGTCGTGAAAAATGGTGTCGCACTTATTATGGTTATCATAGAAACCATAGTAAAATTTTTCCCATACCATCCTAGAAATCATGTTGTGTGCTATTTGTTTGTTGTCAAATTTTCTTATGGTGTTCCAGAAATCCGCAGAGTCACGGATGTTTCTTAATTTATCGATAAGTCCTTTGTAGTACTAAGTTTTTTTGCCACTAATTACATCCTTGTAGGTCTTTTTCTTGACAAAGAACGCCTCCAGAGCTGTCTCGGAAAAGCTATCTCCCAACCATTTTCTATGTGCTCGACGCATACTAGTTTTCGCCTGAGTACATTCCAGATAGAACCAGGGCTTGTTCTTGAATTTCAACTTTTGAGGCATATTTCTTTTAATGAGGTTGCACTTTACTGCGGCTGTCTTAATTCCGTTGATTATCGTCTCGTTCCATATATTGTGATACAATATAAAAGGATATTTTTATTCGTCATTTACTATGTTTTTGTCAGAAAGCGCTTTATAAAAACTGTTCTATCTCTTCTCATTTCAACAAATTAGCATATGCTTAGTCAAAAAGAGTTTTTGAAGACCTTTCATTTAAAAAAAGAATTGTTAAATTTAGTAAAATAGAAGAGTAGAGAGTTGCATTTTCGTGTTTACAATTGCAGTTGCCGAACGTCTAACTTTTTTCAGGTTATTTTTAGGTCAAATGAAAGACAAATAATTTCCTCATTCATGTATATCGTTTTAGAAAATTATGTACTTTTAAATTCAACACCAGAATGAAAAGAATATGTAGCAGCGCAAGAAAAATTTTAAAATCTAAAGAGTTTGGTCGGTTTTTTATCTTTTAGTCCAAAAACATTTAAAAAGAAATTTATTTTTTGGGCCCCAGTTTAGGGCCCGAGAAATTAACGTTTGAGCCGCCCTTGGATAACGACAAAATGATATCAGAAAATCAGAATCATAAATTACAAGAGCAATGTCGCTTATCTTGGCATACAGCGGCAAAGATTCCCTAGAACAAAATTTTTGTGTTACCGCTCCACGGTCTAATATGACTATTAAATTATAGTTAGTTTGAGACCAACTGACATTGACGTTGACAACTGCAAAATTTGAATGCTTCTGTCAAAAAGTAGTAACAGATTTAAAAATTTATAGAAGTGAATATGCACAGCTTTTATTATGCTTTGAGTTCTGAAAATGAGCGGCGACAAAGTGATGTAGTTAATATCGATACCCAAAAACCATGTAAGTTACTATTCATATTACAATTATTTACAAAGTTCTTAGCGATTTAAGAAAGTACGTTTCGGAAAAAGAGTCAAAAGTGGAATACGATTAGCAAAAATTTAAAAACAATTTCTTTCAGCAAATAGTACGTTGAAAGACGAATGATTTTAAAAAAAAGAATTTCGTTTTCATAACGATCGCATTAAATGGCAACCCTTACAAATTCTGACTTCCTGTGCACTTTTTGACTGTTTGGTGGCACTTGAGGATCTCAACTTTGGCAGGTCGATTCTACTCATGAAGTAGTATCTTTTCCATGAGCAAAACAGTTTTTTATTACTTCTTCGCAATGCACTGAATAAAACAATTTTTGGTCGGTATTTGGTGCTTAAGAATTTTTTTCGTGGAAACTACAAAACCAAACTACACGTTTTTGATCTAGAATTGATCGTCAGTCTATTTCGCATAATCCTATATTTTTTTCATTACGATCCGATGTTTACAAATTGAGAAATTAAATAAAACGTCAAGGAAAACGCGTCAATGTACTACAAAAGGCACTTTTCCGAAGAAAGCACCAGGAGTTGGAAGTCCGAAATTTACTACATTATTCCTGATACTGTCCTAAACATTATTCAATCATAATATTCTATTAGCACAACTTTGCATTCGCAACCGTATTTCGACCCCACTATAAAGTCAAATATAAAATAAAATCAATTTATTATCCATTCACTCTTTATTTGCGCTATGGTTGGCCATGTTAGGGTGACAGATTCCACCCGGTATAAATTTGAAAAAAATCAGTAAGGTTAGCTATCGTAGAGTAGTGGCTTTTATTCAATTGTGTTAATAGTTGGCCTGTCAGTGGTCTGTCATTTTTTTGGTATTGTCAAGAGCTGACAGTCAACTTAATAGGGATTTTTTATTTTGGCAAACCAAAAAATAAAAGTTCATGGCCAACCATAGCGCAAATAAAGAGTGAATGGATTATACCTATTATTTATTAATTTTCGTTTCTGTTAATTTTCAGGTTGGCTTTGTGTAATAGCACGTATCTTATTAATAGTTGACGTTGCTGCACTTTTTTTTGGTATTAAAAACATAAATAATTGTCCAATTCAAAAATTGATACCAATTTATTTAATAGTGTATGGTAAAATTTGTTATCAATTAAATTTCTTAGGAGTAATATTTGTCTCTTATAGCGTGAATTTTAGGAAGTTTTGGAACATTGGCGGATGTCCTTCCTATTATAACTGGCGAACGTAAAATTAAATTGCTGGATTATATATTATATATTTTAAACGCTTTTCAATTTATTTGGTTGATTTGCGGTAAGTAAATATATTTTTTCTTCAAAAGTAAAAAAATGTTGACTTTTTGTTACTGAACGAGTAAGGTTAAAGTTCTACTTTTACTTCTTAGGGGGTAAAAGTAAATTCTAACCTTATTTATTTACAACAAATTGTAAAGTAAAATGATATTTCTAAGCATTATTTGTAACGTAAAAAAGTTATATTTTTTTAATTTTCTTTTATAGTAATTTTCTGGTCTGGTTTAATAATTACCTTATTTTTACAAGTTCAAGTTAATTTTAAAAATATTTGCTAATTGAACTACAATTAATTGACAAGAGATGACGCTTTTTCAAAATTCTTTATTTTTACGTTTAATTAAGTTTTTCGTTTGAGGAAAAGACAAAATATTTTATACCGAGTAAAAATACTTTTGCTCGTAATAAAACAAACTGCTATTAATAAATTAATACTAAATTTAATACATCTTTTGATGAAATTTGAAACTATTTAATAATGGACCAATGATCGAGAAAATAAAATCAAAAAATTATTCTGCATCTTTTAATTTTTTAGGCTCCATCTGGGTATACAGTATTTACGAACCAAATTATAGCAAATGTACAGGTCCGTATTGCGATGTAATTGTTTATCTGTGTACCTTTTGGTTAAACACTATAAATTGGATATGTGCAGCACTATGCCTTTTATTTTTGGGCTGTATGATTTGTATTAGACTTTGCTGTCCGAAGTATTCAGGATCAGGTAACCGTCCGATTTGAGTTCTTGCGATATTTTTTAAGTTGTAGAAAATTATTGTATTGAGATCTTAACTATCAAATATTACTGTAATTTCTTTGCAAGTGATATTTATTTATTGTTATAAATAATGTAAAAATTTAGTGATAATAAACTGCATAGGTATTTAGGGTCATAAACTTGGCTTGAGAGTTGGGCAGCTTCATTGCAGCGTGGTGGAGCGAATTTTAGTGCATAATAAATAACGTGTTCGATGAGTAGAGTGAAATAAGAGTTACTAGAGTAAACCCAACGTAAGATGAGTACACTACGTGACTCAACCTGCGCAAGGGTGGCTGCAGAGCACAGTGGCGGAGCTAGTTATTTCTTCAGTCAAAAAAATTATTTTTAAATGTTGTTAAACTTCAAAATAATTACTTAAGGTAGTTGCATAGTGATAGGCGCGGAATCTAGCGGTGACTTGCTCGAATTAAGGTACAAGTGACATAGAGAAGGAAGGTCTGACATCACTGCATAAAATAATGACGAGTAACAACTGTCATTGACTGTAAAAAACCGAATTTGCCCTATGAAAATTTCATTATTATTAACCTCTTTTAAAAATTAAAATCAGCGTCACTTTAAGGACGCGCTGCAAAGTGGAGGGGAGACATTTTTGCCATAGCGTGTATTTTTACCACTTTAAGTTGAAGGAAAAAAATTATAGATGGTGCCAACATACTGTCAAAATAATTATTTTAATTACCAATGTCAACCAATCTCAAACTAAAAAAAAACTAGAAACAGTACTTAAAAGTAGAACATTACAACATCGTTTTGGACGGTTTTCGATGCTGTAATGAGTATATTGTAAACGAGTATATTGTGAATGAGTATATTGTTACAAAAGAACAGTAAAGTTAAAAATTTATACCTGGAACTTTAAAATTTTGTTTGGGCCATCTAAAAGGCAATGCCTGAACTATTGTCGAAAGATTTGGTTGAAAAGACCGCTAAGGACATATTTTGATTCAGTATTTTGTTGTGGATTTCGTTTAATTAGCGATGGAATCACTTAAAAATTAGGTATTGTTCTTATAACGATCTCCACCAGGAAATAACGGAATTTCATCAATATTGGTTGCTTCAAAATTTGAAAGTTTCTTGTTTTCAAAAATTAATTTAACCTATTTATTCATAATATAAAGCAATGAAAATTGTTCATCTCCTTCATTGATCTTTCCTTATTAAAATTTCAAAAAAATTAAGTTCATATAACGTTTAGTTTTTAAATCCTACAACTAAAACTAAAGGCTTATTTTTAACGTTGCTTTGTCAGCGCGGCTTTAAACTGTGCAACGTTGCCGTTAGATTTCAGGGGCAGATGTTTTCATACAAATTTAACAGTTATAATTGCTCTAACTTTTATACTAGACGGTCAATGTTTTTAAAATTTTGATAGAAGGTGTATAATGAACTATTTAATATTATATTAGTTTTTGAAACAAAACTGTCTATTGTGATAGAATTGGGAGCGAAATATAGGCCGAGTTTGAGCGTTTGTCCTATCTCACCTGTGTATAAGGGTCCATCTTTAAGAACTGATTACTCTGAAACTAAACGGACGATTTTGTTTAAATTTAAAATTTAAGTGTAAAATGCTTTTATCTACGTCTCTGCTTAATTTTATTCAAAACTGTCTATTTTGATTATAGTATGCAACTACCTTAATTTAAATTTTCATTTGAAGTACTAATAATAATTAATTACTTGTTTGTGTGAATGATATCTTTACATTATAAAAGGGCTTGTAATTATTTTGCTTCGACTAAAGTATACGACGACACTATTATTGGCTATATAATGTTCGTTTCTAAGCAACGGCAGTACAAAACTACTGCGCAACTGTAACATGGCGTGCTCATCTTACGTTGGGTTTACTCTATTTTCAAAACGCTTTAACTTGGTTAAGCAATCGGCATCGTAGAGAAATCAGATGAAAACCGTTTTGAAGGCAAGTTTAAGTTGATACTTAGTTAATTGTGGAAATACCCAATTTAAAACAAAGTTAAGCAATGACCAATTTGTAGAAATGTAGTAAATAATGTTAAATCACGTTGTTACGTTAATTTTTGTAGTACCTAACTAGTAAATAAATATAAATTACAATAAAATTAAGAGTTTTTTTATTTTAATTTCCACAGGAAGTTAAAAAATGAAAGGATGGCAATAATACGATCATTTGCAAATAATAACGAGTTAAATTTTGCAAAAATTATTATTATTATTATTACAAGCACCCCAAGCACCAAATTTGTTGTCAGCGCCAACAACTATGGCGGTAAGAACTAAAACTTCGAACATCTATTTCTAAATATAATTCTTCATCTGTTGAACTGACATTGGCGTTGACAACTAAAAAATTTGAATAATTCTGTCAAAAAGTAGTAACCGATTTCAAAATTTATAGAATTTATGCAATTTTTTTTGGATACTTTGGATTCTGAAAATGAGCGTCACCAGTTTTATTGGTGATTTCGATTTCGGTATCGATTGGCATGATATGGATCCATGTAAGTTCTATTCATATTACAATATACAATGAGACAACCACTTCTTGCTGTAAAACTCTATGCTTGATATATGATATATGAATAAGTCAATGGAGAATTGGAGGGGACTGTTTTTTATGAAATTATCAGAAAGTAGAGACAAAAGTAATACGCTGGTGTTTTTAATTTTTCTTTAACTTCAATAGTCCAACAGAATTAGATATTTTGCCTAACAAAATTAGCTCCGTATTGAGACCTTTCTTAATATGTTAATTTGTACCTATAATTTAAGAATCCGATGAGTCCCAAGCTGGGTCACAGGCGCGCGCGTGAATAAATGGACTTGAAGAGAAAAAAAATGTTTGTGGGTAAATTTCTCGGAAAGCGTGCAACTCAGCGAAAAATGACTAGAGTACAATTTTATAGATGACGCATTTTTACAAAACAAATGTTCTATAAAAAGTTTTCGTTAGAGCAATGGTGTAACCACAAAATTCCTTTTAAGAAAGATATGTTTTCAAAAATAATTTTAAGCAGGCGAATCAATGTCGTACAAAATAATTGCACGCCGATGGACGAAAAACTATGTTACTCCTAGACGAACAATGATAAAATTACAAAAAAATAATTTCAATTAGAAGCTGAAGATTTTGGCTTTCATTTTTGTATATTTTTGATTTACTTTTCTTACGTCTTGTACTATTAAACAGCTAATGAAATTTTCTTTGTACCATTTATTAAATAGTTGCAGATATTTTGTTGGATGAATTATTTTAGAAATTTTTCCTTAAGGCATATCGTTCCTTATGAATCATTTTTTAAAGTTACAGCATAAAAAGCGATTATACATTATTTTATAAAAGTGTAGTGACTTAAAACTTCTGGATTTTTAAAAATTTTAATTTTTTTAAATATTTTCATTTAAAAATTTCTGTAAAATCGTTAATATTTAACGAGTTGAAAAAAATCTATGACTAATTTTGAAGGAAAATAAGTCTACTTTTTGATGCACTTATAATAATTTACTTACAATCTCAAGTTTACTTTTTATATTTAATGCAGTTGAGAAGTGGAAATATCGACGACATTTTCTTAAAATCCCTACTACATTTAAAGTACTAAAGATTTTTCAACTTTCGTTTATGTAAATGAAACATAATAACCCATCCTTTAGTCTATGAAAACCACAACGGACTCAGATGTACTAGTAATCAACAACCGGCTGTTGAATTCAGGTAAATCTGTGGAAATATTTGGACTTAAAAATCAGTCTCACAAAAATATTTTCAAAAAAGGCTTATTATGCCTTTTAGAGCTATATACTGCGACAAGAAAATATAACTGCATAAGCGAGCACATATATATAAACAGGGGGTCCTGAAATAGCTGGTTAAAGGTAAGACACCGATTAAGCTCTATCAGATCACAATATTTATAGTGTAAACTATAACTTTTTTTATTATTGAAGCTACAAAGCTGGATGAATTAACAAAGAATTATATTTTTTACCGCTGATTACCATGGTCAACACAAAACATAAATAATTGAACATTTAGTTTTCAAGATATTCACAAAATTAACTTTTTTTTAAATTGAACACCCTATATATTTTTATGTTTTTGAAATAAACACTGCTTTTAGAGTATAAAATGTTGTAAGAGTTTTGTCTTAAAATGAAAAAAAATTACCGTTCTCGTATCTACAGTATTAAACGGATACGGTAATAATGTCCCCTTGGCAGGAACACCCTGCATTTTTATACAGATTTTGATTCCTGGTAAAATGTAGATACTAAATTAGTAAAAATATAGGGTGTACGTGCCAAGCGACTAATACTGAAAATACGAGAACGGTAATTTTTTTTCATTTTAGGACAAAACTCATATAACATTTTATACTCTAAATGCAGTATTATTTTCGAAAACATAAAAATATATAGGGTGTTCCATTTAAAATTAAGTTATTTTTGTGAATATCTTGAAAACTATATGATCAATTGATTTTTAGTCTTGAGCATCGTAATCAGCGGAAAAAATTATGATTCTTTGCTAATTTAACCAGTTTTGTAGCTCCAATAATAAGAAAGTTAGCAATGATGCGCGCACTTCGTTTAAAACAGCCTGTATATGTGCTCGCTTATGCAGTTATATTTTCTTATCGCAGTAAATAGCTCTAAAAGGCATAATAAGCCTTTTTTGAAAATATTTTTGTGAGACTGATTTTTAAGTCGAAATATTTCCACTTATTTACCTGAATTCAACAGCCGGTTGTTAAGTACTAGTACATCTGAGTCAGTTGTAGTTTTCATAGACTAAAGTATGGGTTATTATGTGTCAATTGCATAAATGATTGTTGAAAGAACTACAGTACTTTAAATGCAGTAGGGATTTTAAGAAAATGTCGTCGATATTTCCACTTCTCAACTGTATTAAATATAAAAAGTAAACTTGAGATTGTAAGTAATTATAAGTAATTACAATTAAGTAATTGTAACCCATATATTGTTTTTAGGGGGCGTTTTTTTAAATCCAATTAGTTTTTGATAAGGACATGGTACTTTATATTTTTGGGGTCGCTGATTACGAATATGATTGTAGTTTAACAATGATTGTAGTAGTCAAAATTGTAGTTTAACAACTGCAAACTGTTAAATCAGCTGCCAAAATAATAAGATTCTGCTTTTTTAACATTTTTTTTCGATTTAGCGGTTACTGTAAATGAGGAGGAATAAAAAAGATAAAAAAAGAGATGTAATTGAAATTTTAAACTAATTTATTTAATTTTTTTTATATAAATTGATGTAAAGGCTATCTAAATGTTCCTTGCGTGGTGCTTATGGTACAACTATTGCAAGTACAGAAAATTTCATAGATACATAAATTGTTTAGAATTTAATTCTCTATAAATTGACCCAAACAAAATTTAGATTTTTCTATTACACTTCCAGTTACTCTTTTAACAGTTGAGGACACATTTATTCGATGTTGCACACCTCTGAGAGTGGTAAACTTTTTTGCCTCTTTTTCTAGGCTTTTAATACTACCTTATTTCAAATTTTCAGCCACATATGTTGTTTTTCTAGCCTGTGCTCTACATTGATGTTAAGGCTATATAAATGTCTCTTTTATAGCTTACGGTAAAACTATCGCAAATACAGAAAATTTCATAGATATAAAAATTGTTTAAAATTTAATTCTCTATAAATTGACTATAACAAAATTTCGATTTTTCCATTATGCTTCCAGTTACTCTTTTAAGAGTTGAGGGCACACCCACTCGATGTTGCACACCTCTGAGAGTTGTAAACTTTTTTGCCTCTTTTTTAGGCTTTCAATACAAGCTTATTTCAAATTTTCAGCCACATATGTTGTTTTACGAAATGTAGCTTGTTTTTGCCTTTTGTTTAGGATCATCGAAAAAAACAGTTTTTTCGGGGTTCTTTTTTCGGAACAGGTAGTCAGAAATCAATATTTTATGATGAACTGAAACGTTGAAATATCCTCTTTCATTATCCGCAAACGTTTTTAAGATATAACGTTTTAAGACGCACGCACTTCATCTTAATTTCATAGAAAGTACATGAAGTAGAGTAAATTTTAAATACATCATTTGAAAGCACGATGAATTACCTACAAAACCGTATATTTATTCTTTTGGAAATTACATTTTTCCATCTTACGCAGCTTCTTAAAAATTTAATTACAAGAAAAAAATAAAATTAAAAAATGTTGAAATATTTAAGGGGTGTTTTTTTAAAACTGAAAATTGTTTTAACATGATTAGTAGCATGATGTCATTACAAATATATTATAGAACATATATCCAGGAATATTTTTTAAATTTGAACTCTCTGTAGCTTATGGTACATTAATATGTAAAGAGTCGTCAGAAAAATGAAAAAGAAAATTTCTAGTACAATTTCAGGGATGATGAAAATAAATAAATTAAAAAATAACCCCATCAATTTAAAGCTAATACCATCTTCTTTCCAAAAATTTACTCGAAATAATGATCTGACAATTAATTACAAAATGGCAAACATTTTTATGAGTCACTACGCTGTAAAATTTCCAATTTTCAGATTTCTAACGGTTTATCCCTATTTGTCTTTCATCGCGTTTTTCTGGAAAAGTACTACTGGTACAAAAATTTTTATAGATTCATAAATTGTTCAGAATTTCATGCTCTATTAAATAGCTTTATCAGAATTTCGAAATTCTCATTTCTTTTCGAGCTAGTATTCTTTGAATTTTGAGGGCACATTTACTTCATGTTGCACACCTCTAGGAGTGGTAAACTTTTTTATGTCTTTATGTAGACTCTTAAGGCTAGCTAATTGTAAATTTACAGCCACATATGTCGTTTTTCCAGGTTGAAACCGATAGACCCTGTACTATGATTAATTTGTTATCGACTGTTACTATTAGCTTTATTGATTTCCAATTTTTCTCTATTATATGTATTATATTTTTGATATTTAATATTTTTTAGCCACCGAGGTAACCTGTTAAATAGAATATTTTATGAACCTAGTGTAATGATATCATTCCGTTATTTGAGTTGCAGTAATAAATCGTTAAAGGGTACAAGTTTCGTGGCCTACCCTGTATAGTTTATTTGTTGAATTTATCTTTTTTCCAAAAATAAAGTAAAATATAGAACAAAATCAATTTACCTATTATTTATTAATTTTCATTTCTTTTAATTTTCAGGTTACACTTGTGTATTAGTGGGTCTCTTATTATCATTAAACGTTGCTTTCCTTATTTATGGTATTATAAAAATAAATGATTGTCCAATTCAAAAATTAATACCAATCTATTTAATAGTGCATGGTAAAATTTGTTATCAATTAAATTAATTAGGAGTATAATTTCTCAAAATAAAGTCTCTTATATTGTGAATTTTAGGAAGTTTTGCAATGGTGAGGGATGTCCTTTCTTGTACACCTAGCGAGCTTAAAAATAAATTGCTTGCTTGTATATTATATTTTTTATACGCTTTTGACTTTGTTTGGTTGATTTTCGGTAAGTAAATTTACTTTTTCTTCAAAATTCAAAAAAACTTGACTTTTAGTTACCGAAAGAGTAAGGATGTGCGCAAATTAGAAGTTTCGAGCATAGAGTTTACATAGAGTCGTTTGAAATTTCAGCTAGAATCATATGTCCCTACAAGGGTGCAATATGCTCTATGCTCTCAGCTTTGAATTTGAGTATTCCAGAACGCTGTGGTCTATGCTATGCAATGGACTCTATGCTAGAAACTTTTAATTTGCGCTGCCCCTAAGGTTAAAGTTCTCCTTTTACATCCTAAAAGGTAAAAGTAAAATCTAACCTTAATTTTTTACAACAAATTGTAAAGCAAAATGATATTTCTAAGCATTTGTAACATAAAAAAGTTATATTTTTAAAATTTTGTTTTATAATTTGTTCGTTACTTTTAATAATAATTAGCGTTTTTTTACAAGTTAAAGTTAACTTTAAAAAATAGTTGGCAATTAAACTACAAGTAATTGACACGAGATGACGCTTTTTCAAAACTCTTATTTTTGGTTTTAATTAAGTTTTACGATTGAAGAAAAAATAAAATATTTTATATTTTATTATAGTAGCGTCGAACTAAATTTTTAAAGAAAATGCGGAGGGATAGCAATTTTTTTTACGAATCGCTTTATGTTGGGACGCTAATTATGGGAGAGATTTTTCCAGATCAGAGGCGTGCGGGAACAGGGTCAAAATCGCCTTTGTTTGTTGCAAAACTGCTAGTTTTAACAATATCTTAGATCACATTGAAGATAGCAAAAAAACACATCTTAGGTAATTTGTAACGGATAAAATTACGAAGAAAATGTCACCGATCTGTGCCTAAACGGATAGTTGGTTTATGCAGAAAAAAATAGAAACCATAGGAAGTTGATATATTTTCAAATTTAATTTAAGAAAAAAGTAAATGGCCAAATTTTATGAAAATGTTTTTAAAAGATGTATTTTGATACACAGAAACACTGTACCAAATTTCAACTTCAAATATTTATTTAAACAGCCACAATCGCTAGAAGACTAAAAATTTTCAACCACTAATAAAGTTGGAGCAAATGATGGTAGAGGGTGAAACTTTTTTTTAAATGAAAGGTATTGCCAAGCACTTTAAAATAATAGCAAATTGTAATTTTTTCTCAACTTCTTCGCCGTTTTTTCGCCTTATGTTTATGAGGAGTTGTATACAAATAACAATAATTTGCTCAGTAACTTAGTGATAAACATGAAACATGCGGTGAAGTACTCGTTAACATTAGGTGAAAAAACGGCGAAGAAGTTGAGAAAAAATTACAATTTGCTATTATTTTAAAGTGCTCGGCAATACGTTTCTTTTAAAAAAAAGTTTCACCCTCTACCATCATTTGCTCCAACTTTATTAGTAGTTGAAAATTTTTAGTCTTCTAGCGATTGTGGCTGTTTAAATAAATATTTGAAGTTGAAATTTGGTACAGTGTTTCTGTGTATCAAAATACATCTTTTAAAAGCATTTTCAAAAAATTTGGCCATTTACTTTTTTCTTAAATTAAATTTGAAAATATATCAACTTCCTATGGTTTCTATTTTTTTCTGCATAAACGAACTATCCGTTTGGGTTCGGACCGGTCTCATTCTCTTTGTAATTTTATACGTTAAAAATTACGTAAGATGCATTTTTTTGCTATTTTCAATGTGATCAAAGATATTGTCAAAACTATCAGTTTTGCCACAAACAAAGTCGTATTTGACCCTGTTGCCGCACGCCTCTGATCTGGAAAAATCTCTGCCATAATTAGGGTTCCAAAATAAAGCGATTCATGAAGAAAAATTGCTATCCCTCCGCTTTTTCCAAAAGCGCTGGTTTTTTGTTTAATTCGACTCTGCTATTAGGAGTAAAAGTACTTTTACTCCTAATAAAACACACCGCTATTAATAATAAATTTAATGGATCTTTTGATGATATTTGAAGCGATTTAATAATGGAGACACTATCAAGAAAGTAACAGGGATCGAAAAATTATTCTTCATCTTTTAATGTTTTAGGCTCCTTCTGGGTATTAAGTATTTACAAACCAAATTTTACCAAAGGTACAGATCCGTATTGCGATGAAAAACTTTACTGGTTCACTTTTTGGGTAATCATTCTAAACTGGATACTTGCAACAATATGCCTTTTATGGTGTTGCTATGATTATTATAGACGTGGCAGTTGGTAGTATCCAGAATCAGGGGAAGGTAACTGTAAACCGTGTGACTTGATATCTTGTAAAAGTTTTTGACTTGTTGAAAATTATTGTATTAAGATCTTTATTGCCAAATATTACTGTGATTTCTTTGCAAGTGATATTTATTTATTGTTATAAATTATGTAAGAATAAAGTGATAATAAACTACATAATGTATTTAGGGTTGTAAAATTAGCTTGAGAGTCGGGCAGCTTTATTGCAGCACGGTGGTGGAAAAGTTTAACTTGGGATAATATCGGGCGTTATACTCGTCTATCTGAATGCTGCTTTATAGTTCAGTAGCCCTTTTCAACTACTTATTTGCATGATTTAAGAGAGTGTAATTCTTTTATCTTTTTAGCTTTATACCACTCTCTGACCTTCCGAAGGTAAGTTGATTATGAGATTGTTCTAAGTTCTAATCCTGTAAGCAGATCGATGACTACGCCGACGACTACAACAATCCATTTCAAAATAAGCATAGGTTTTTTTAAAACAAAAAGACCCACAATTTACTTGTTTGGAGTTACGTTGAGAGCTCTTATATTGAGCAGGATTTTCTTGAATAATTTCAACCTTCTTGTAAACAGTTGAAATACAAGATATTTCAAAAACCTAAAACCCATTTATAAAGGATTTCCAACAAGTAAAAACCAAAACCTAAAACTTTAACTTCCTAAAACAGGGCAAAATCTTACAGAATTCCAAGAACAAGTCGTAATCAGTATTGCAAATAAGAAATTAATTTTAGGTAAAGTCCAACATAGAGTAAGTAGTTTTAGCACAAGGACACGTCCATTAGTTGCTTCTGATGGTTCTTAGAAATTCATAGCACATTATGTAAGAGCGCATTGTTCGAAAGGCCCAATCTAATGATCTTCATCATTTTAGGGACATCAAAAACACTTTTTTATTGCAAAAGACGACCTATTTTTTCCCCAAGTGTAACTTGCTTGACGTGAACGTATTATAATCTACATACAGCTTGAAAGGTAAACATTTTCATTTATGCCTATACAGGGTGTCTAGAGATTGACTTCACAAGAAAGCAAATAATTTTGTTTTTATTTTTTCATAGAAATATATTACTACAAAAAAGTTTTATAGCATAGGTGATCTTGAACCTCATGCTTTTTACAAATCTTACAGTAGATTTCCCCACAGTTATGCCTCCTGTTCTTTTTTATGGTTTTCAAACACACATGACAACATACAATTTGACTGCATACGTCGTTCTTGCCTAAAGAATTCTTCTTCTTATGGTTATCAAAACAGGTCTGATTTTTAAACCATCTATTCATCTATTGCACTCTAAACATTTCATTTTTATTCCCTGGATACATGTAGGTATTTGTTGACACGACTGACAGGTTCCGCCACATCTGTGTTCGTTCTTGTGATTGTATGGTGTATGACATTGCTGGCAATAATAACTACAGCAGAACGCGGCCGTGAGAGATGTGATGACGTTATAATGACCATTATGGTACAGAAGATTCAATGTAACATCTCCATCGGGTCCTTCAAACATGACATCTCTTCCTTTACTTCCAAATCGATAAACACATATTTTGTATTTATTGCCGAAATGATTTTGAATTTGCTGTAGCTCGGGAATTCCGGCTCCTTCGTCAGTTATTATCACACGAGTCTCTGCCAAAATCTCACTAGCGCGTAGGGTTTGTAACTGTCCGATGTTGCGTCGAATTTTTCGATATTCGGGATCTTTAGTGTGATTAGCTATTGAAACGACTATAGCTCTGGGGAGACACAAATTATCTTTGTTGTCTATAGTTACAATCCCCCTACGCATGGCACATTCTTCGCTAAAGGTGTTATATTTATTCGATCTTTTACCAGAACCCTTTGGTAGTCGCACCGTAGTAATACCCAAGCAAAAGGTATCTGTGTTCAGCCCCGACGAATTTGATTGGAAAATACCGCTGAGAACCTCCCACACGTCTTCTACTGTTACTTCCGATGCCTGTTTAAAATTTTTCCATCCATTGCCCATGACAAAATCTTTAGAACAAAATGTAAAGCCAATTTGGTCTGTAGGCTCAACACTTGCCGTAGCGTACAATACAATATCATTTATTGCTTTTCGTATCCATGCAACAGAGTCTTTGCCTGGCGGTTTAGAATTTATATTAAACTCCACTGATCTTCCGCGCAAGTTAAAACGTTTAACATGTTTCACAACATCTTTTACTATGGTGAAAGTTTTCATTTTCAAAATTAATCGGAGCGTCTGTCTATCGACTGTCTTCTTCGATGGGTAGATGAGAACTGACTAGTGGTGTCATCCGGACTGTAATTTTGTGGGTAGGAATGGCTAGGAGTGGGGGTGGAGTGGGGTAAAGGACAAAAG
>OZ004601.1:9781782-10289361 GCA_963924605.1 Malthinus seriepunctatus | reverse complement strand
CAGGGCCAGGGCCAGGGCCAGGGCCAGGGCCAGGGCCAGGGCCAGGGCAGGGCCAGGGCCAGGGCCAGGGCCAGGGCCAGGGCCAGGGCCAGGGCCAGGGCCAGGGCCAGGGCCAGGGCCAGGGCCAGGGCCAGGGCCAGGGCCAGGGCCAGGGCCAGGGCTTGGGCCAGGGCCAGGGCCAAGATCACCCCACTCTTACCCACTTTTAGTCTGGACAATGCGACGCACCTGACAAAAACTCCCACGGCGGCATACATCAAAGGGTTCATGGCGCATGCCAAAACTCCCAGGGCGGCATACTTCAAAGGGTTCATGGCGCCTACCAAAAATTCCCACGCTATAGAAAAAATTCCCACGCTTTTAAAAAAGTTCCCAGGCTCAATCGCCCGATTACCTACTCTCGTTTTCAAACCTTCTATGTCAATCCCTGGACACACTTTATTATAACAAAATGATGATTTTAGCTTTTCTGTCTCAGAGTATTTAAATTCCTCCGTGGGCACATGAACTTAATAATTTGATACCAGAAACAAGAATATATAAAAACAGGAAAAATTCGCTTAGGGTCAGTATTATAAAACCTAGTCAACCTCAGGTTGAGATTCAACCTTCGTTTATAATACTGGCCCTTAGACACAAAAGGTTCACCTTTGCTGAAACAATGTCACCACAGTATACTTATTTTGCTACGCATACAGTAGTGACAACCCCATGGTTACCATTGTATTTCTTGTCGCCAAAATCAGTGACCTTGAACACCGTCCGCTATTAATCGGATAGTATGAAGTATATAAGCGCGCGTAAATTCAAAATTATTTTTATAGGTTCTGTCAGCTGTCACTGTTATTTTTATATCTATTTGTAAAGGGTAGCAAAAATAAGTATCTGAATGTATTGAAATCATGTTTCATTAGTATAAGGTACCTTCCGTTTCGGTTTTTGATGCAAATAAAAAATATTTAATTTATAAAAAATATAATAATAAATAATAACGTGCACATTCGATTTGTCATTCATGCTCGTTCATGCTGACATAAAATTTATAAAAAATAGTTGCCTGATTTCTTTTATCATAGGTGACTATATTGAATGTGCACTGTATTCAACAATAAGCCGCCATTAATCGGATAGTACAAATTCACGCATGCGCAAAACAATATTAGCGACACAATTTTTGCACGTCGGCACTACTGTATGCGTAGCATATTATTATACTGTGATGTCACTTTGTTCTCAATTGTCGTATGCGACCCGGCTACTGCACTGCCAAATATCTTAGCGACAACTATACAGTCCTGAGACTTTGGGACAGTACCCGGGGCAACAACCAAATTTTCGTGTTCGATGGCACTCAAATAGCTTATTCTCAAGAAAAAGATCAGCCAGATTTTTGTGTTATCGGTCCACGGTCTATGTGACTATTATCGTTAGTTTGAGACCAATTGACATTGACGTTGATAACTACGAAATTTGAATACTTTTGTCAAAAAGTACAGTTACCGATTTGTGACCGATTTCAAAATTTATACAAATGGATTATATACAAAGAATTATAGATACTTTGGGTGCCAAATATGAGCCGCGACAGAGTAGTGTTGGTGATAACGAAATCCGTTCAAAACCATGTAAGTTCTAAAGCTGTGTTCTTTTTAGTTATTACAATTTACAATACACAATGAGACAACCACTTCTTGTTGTGAAACTGTATATTTGATAAACAAGTCAATGCAGAATAAGACTGTTTTTCTTCAAACGTCAGAAAAAGTCGCCTTTGTGTCACTCAATAGGTAACGGTGAAGTTTAACTTTCCCGCCGAGGCAGGAAAAATTGTCAGAAAAGTATTTTTTGTCTGTCTAGGAGGGAAAAGTAAAATCTTAACCGCACATTATTTTTATTTTTAACGTAAAAAATGTTTTTTAAGCATTTGTAATGTAAACAATTTAATGTTTTTTAAATTTTCCTTTATAATTAGTTCGTTGCTTTTAATAATTAGCTTTTTTAACAAATTTAAGTTAATTTTAAAAAATATTTGACAATTGAACTACAAGTAATTGACAAGAGATGGTGCTCTTTCAAAAATCAAAATTTTCAGTTTTACGCTTTACGTTTGCAGAAAAAATTTAATGTTTTATACGGAGTCAAAGTAGTTTTGTGTGACTCGCCTGTATTGCCTGACTCGCTCGCTACGCTCGCTCTTCAGCCAAACACAGTCTTGTCACACAAAACGTCACTTTGTCTCCTTATAAAACAAATAACTATTTTTTTATGAAATTAGCGGAAATTAGAAGATAAGACGCTGGCGTTTTTTATTTTTCATTATCTTCAATCATCGTCTGCGTTGATGTGTCGTAGTTTGACACTACTATTAGACTTCTCGTCATTTAGAAATGGGTCTGTCAATCATTCCTAGCGCATCTAATACAAAACACTATTGCAAATAGCCGTTTTCTATCTGACAGTGCAATTCTTAGTAGAAAATGCGTTACGCTTTACATAGATTACACCCCTACTTTGAAGTACATACACCCAACACAATAATGGTTAGCTTTGAACGCTATGCTTAGCAAGCTTGCAATGTTCCACTGTTTAAGTAGGCGGAGTTATAATGATTTTTGACTTATTACATTAATGGTGCATTAATGTCAATTAATGTCCAGTGAAGTGCGGATATATGACTATTTTAAGGTTTCTTCAGATTTTAAATTTACAGCATTAATAAAAATAATTAATAATTAATAATTAGGATACTAAAAAAAGGAAATTGAGCATTTTTAATTAATATAATGAACAAGTATAAAACGCTTAAAGAGGACTAACTCCAACATTGGTATCCTCGTCTTCGTCAGTATCAGAATTATAATTCTCATCTGAACTGACGCCTTATGCGTTGGGTATGCCGAATATTCGTAATAAATGGTAATAAACCTAATCTTTAGTACGTTAACATCATAATTCTATTAATTATTATTTTTTAACAAAATATACAAACTACAGTTTTATTTAAAAAAGCTTCCACGCCACTGCCTAAATTTAGTGGGTTGGTCAATCCCATTTCTAAATGATTTCATCTCTGTCATACCAATCGCTCAAAATCGTGCGATGACATATGCTGCGAAAATAAGGTAGATAGCTCCACAGCTCCACTTCAGGGAACATAGGAATTTATTTTACAGATAGTCAATTAGACATTTTGCTGTGACTGGTGCAAATTTCATATTGACATTTGCGACACCAATCACAGCACAGTTAAATACATCTCGTACTCTATAAGAGGAGGGGGTACAGTCGATGTTTTCTGAATGTAGCTTTAATTTTGTCGTTGTCAAATAGACAGTGACAGTATGATGATATTACTCCAGTGTAAAACACGTTATTACAGTTTCCATTGTTCCCTGATACACTAGCGCCTCTAGTTGCAATTTATTGGATTGGTATGACTTTATAGTAGCGTCAAACTACGACATATCTACGCAGACGACTGTTTGGAGAAAGTAAAAAAATAGTTATTTGTTTTATAAGGAGACAAAGTGACGTTTTGTGTGATAAGACTGTGTTTGGCTGAAGAGCGAGCGTAGCGAGCGAGTCAGGTAATACAGGCGAGTCACACAAAACTACTTTGACTCCGTATAAAACATTAAATTTTTTCTGCAAACGTAAAGCGTAAAACTGAAAATTTTGATTTTTGAAAGAGCACCATCTCTTGTCAATTACTTGTAGTTCAATTGTCAAATATTTTTTAAAATTAACTTAAATTTGTAAAAAAAAGCTAATTATTAAAAGCAACGAACTAATGGGGAATTAGACTGTATCTGAATTTTCAATTTTTGATAATACCAATGTATAGAGCAAGTAAAAGCGATTAATTCTGTTTTTTTAATTTTTCTATAACTCGTAAATTAAGCTCAGAAATAATTTTTTAAAGTGCTTGTATGGAAAATCGTCGTTTTTATTCATGTTGCAACTGCGCCTACAAAGCGAGTGAGATATAATACAATCGAAAGTAGTTAGACAGAGATAGACAATATGGTAGTTTTTTATAAAACGTAATTAAAAGAGATGTGTAAAATCGAATTTTGTTATTTTTTTATTCAAGTTGTCAGAAAACTGACGGTAGTGTTACATAGGTTATGATTTTTCTGACACTTTTAATAAAAAATACGGTTTTACATGTCTCTTTATAATCAAATTCGAAAAAACAGTGGAAAACTGCATTTTTTCTGAAAACTGTCAGAAAAATCATAACCTATGTTATGACTTTCGTCAGTTTTCAGACAACTTGAATAACAAAATTCGATTTTACACATCTCTTTTAATTACATTTTTGAAAAAAACGACCACATTGTCTATCTCTGTCTAACTAGTTTCGATTATATTATATCTCACTCGCTTTGTAGGCGCAGTTGCAACATGAATAAAAACGACGATTTTCCATACAAGCACTTTTAAGAATTATTTTTGGGCTTAATATTGAAGATCGAGAAAAATTAAAATAGCCAAAAGTGTTCTTTTTATCTCTATTTTCATAAAATAAAATAAAAAAAAGACAGTCTAATTCCCCATTATAAAGGAAAATTTCAAAAACATTAAATTGTTTACATTACAAATGCTTAAAAAACATTTTTTACGTTAAAAATAATGTGCGGTTAAGATTTTACTTTTCCCTCCTAGACAGACAAAAATTACTTTTCTGACAATTTTTCCTGCCTCGGCGGGAAAGTTAAACTTCACCGTTACCTATTGAGTGACACAAAGGCGACTTTTTCTGACATTTGAAGAAAAAACAATTTATTGAGAACTCAATAAAAAATGTCATCAAAACTTTAATTGTCTTTGGTTTCATCTGAAAGAGCATTAAATTTCCAACATTTCAAGGGAAGAATTATTACGATTCCACCAATTGCTCACAACAAATATGAATTAGAAAATTTGAACCAAAATGCAAATTTTAGTCTTTGTTCTCAATATTTTTGGACCCAATTTGCAATATGGATTTGTTACTATATCAGCTGCAACTTCCTAAAGATTCATACCATAATATTAATTATTACTCGAGTTCTCTATAAAAAACTACGACTCACTAATGACAGCAGTTTTGAATTTTTTTTGGGTTAGGAAATTAATATAGATTATTTTAACCCAGGCAGTTTTAAAGAGAGATTCATTACAAATAAAAGGAAAATTTTTGTTCCCGATCCGACCAATACAAGCGAAGTTATTCAAAAAATAGTGAAACGGAAACTTGAAAAAGTCAAAATTTTACACCAAAGTCGAAGAATAAGAGCCTTCCGGTCAAAATTGAGTTGAGACATTTTATACACAAACTCACAAGAATGGTTTCGACCGATTAAGAAAAAAAACTCGCTGTTACAAAAAAAGTCCGAAAATGAGGATAAATTTTGGTTCGTTGACTACACTATATCAAAATAAAATAAAAATAATTTTGCAAACTTTCCAAATCAAGTTTACTCAAAGTAAAATTTTAAAAATTACTAATTATTAACAAAATCTTACCTCGAAGCGGCGCTTACTGCAAGGGTAAATTTTAAGGGTTCATTTGGCACTATTTTCTTACAAAACACAATTTAATTAGTTAACAAATCACCTATTAATGTAAAATTTATTAATGAGAAACGTGCTGCTTTAAATACATTTGGATACTAAAAACCACCACTGCCGTTCAAGTTCGAGCTTGCATTATTGTTCAAATCACGAGATAAAAGAACACCTGAAATGTTTTAGTTATTTTGATAATATTTTAATCTAAATTTTTATTTGAATTGTTAAATTTTTAGTTTCAACACAGCGACAAAAATTTGAAAATTTTATTAGGAGCCCCAAAGCATCCATTTAGTCAAAAATTAAAGTTTTCTGATCATTTTATTAAAAAAAAATAATTTCCCAATTATACAAAATAATCCCCAATTAAACTTGTAAATTACTTTACCTACTCGTAAATACAGGGGTGAACTAAAGTTAAGCAACTTATTGGACTGGATTATGGTCGCCCAATTTTGTGTTTTCAAAATCTTAAGAACTAGATCATCTAATTCTATAGAGGCTATTATTATTTAATAAAGTTAAAACAAAAAGTACTAAGTCGATGGAACCAGAGTCGATTATATAAAAAATATAGAAAAAAAATAGATAGGGGAGAGTTAGCCAAAACGGGATAGTCATTTTACATAAATTTAACAATTATTTTCTTTATGTTTTTGTGCTTGTTTACCGAAAATTTATATTTTATCATCATCAAATTAGGAAATATGTTTTAGAAGTTCTAGTTGGGCAAAACGAGATACGAAGCACGTAGATAAAACTGAATGCTATCCTATTTTGTCAGACCATATGCATCTAATTGCTTCAATATTTTTAATTTTGACTGTAAATTTTTCAGGATGAAAGTATAATGGGAAAGCACAAGAGGAAAACGATTAGGTAATCTTGGGATGAAGAAAGTATGCGCCAGACCGTGGAGGAGGTGTTGAAAAGAAGAATGGGATATCTTAAAGATTCAAACAATTCTTAGAGCCTTGTTCAACTATCTGAGCAAGAAAAAAAGGACTAGAATGTCATATTTTGCTTATAGAGTCAAACTGTTTGGTTTCACATTACAGACACTGTTGTAGCGAAATGTACTCCAATTCCAAGTTGGACGACAAGTCAACTTGTCAAGGTTGGATCCACGAAACTTGTACCGGCATGGAACATGATGACGATAAGACAGTTTCCTGTGACTTCTGGCAGTTAACAACCGGCCTTTTAAATTTTGTTTGTAACAATAAGCTATTTAGACCGGGTTCTGAAGGGAAGTGAGTATGCAAAATATGAGGACCGCGTTCTGTCAACGGATTTGGGTTTGGGAGATATCAAAGTTTAATATTTTCGATGTTGCCGGACGGTCTTATGGGGCAATCATTAATGGTTGGCGCTCGAAGTCTTAAGACATGTTGAAAAATCACATTTTAATTTTTTTCTACTTAACGATTAGGTGGACGAAATTTTGCAACAGAGATAATTTATGTAAAATTGAAATACGAACAAAATGATGTATTTAAATGTTTAAATAGTAAAAGTGGTGACGAAGAAAAATAATTTTTCATAATTTTGCGAAGAGTTTGGTAACAGCAATTTTTTTTTCTTAAACGGTTGATAATATCACGGTGTATGTGCCCATAAGATTTCCGAACCCAATTTTGACTAAAAGGCACTTTTAATGTAGTTTTCTTAGACCACAAAGAGCTTAAGCTGAGAGCAACCCACTCCTTGAATGAATTTTGACGAAATTGTTTTTATTGAGTTCTCAATACCCTAAAGAACAAAGTTACTGTAAAAAAGTGTACATTTGCTTCATAATTTTTTTAAACCACTTCTTGTGAATTCAATTTTAAAAATCTTAAAAATAAGCTGAAAAAGACGCTGTTTTTTCAAAATTTGGGTGCAAATCATAGATGACGGATATTATGTTGGTAGAAATAGATAGGCGACTCGACTCCTTTTTTGTAATCGTAAAAATTTGATAATAATAATGATAAAATAGTAATAATAATGAAAATAGTTGATCCTTGTGGCATCTTGCGTGTCTGGCGCTGCTCAAATACTCAAAAAGTGGCGGGAATTTCAAATATTATATTACTATTATTGTACTAAAAAACTTTTTGAATACGCTAAAAGACAGATAATTTAAAGCAATTCAGTAAAATCATGCAATTTTAAAGCTAGAAATTGCAAGAATACTGAAATTACTAAAATTGGAACCGGCAGTTTGCTGGAAATTGTGGAAAAAATAAAAACAATTTATTATTATAATTTAATTCGCTTTATTAAGACTTTTCGTTTGCACAAATATCAATATTATTTACATTAGAAATTATACAAGTCTTACATATTGTTTTAAATTTATATCTTATACGGCCTTTTTACATTATAACATTTCTCTAATAATTTTTCTTGAGAGCAGCTGTCACCTCATAACCATAAGATTCAATTTTTACAGACAAAGGACCATAGTCCTTATTGTTTCTCTAATGAGTTACCCATACCCGATAGCTCAAGTTACAATCTTATAAAAAATCAAAAAATATAAAAACCTCATATCTGACATTTTGTTTAAGTTTTCATTAGAGAAATCTTGCAATGTAGAAAACGCAACAAGTAAACACCATTGTACCTCGAACCTTCTAAATTTCTTTAGAATTAAGTAAATTCCAGTTATTTGATGAAATTGAAAACCACGTGAAAATAAACGACACTTACTTACATTTTATATATTGAGCGCTTTTAGTCGTTGTTAAAAATTGTAGAAATAATAACACAATACTTTAAAACTCGTCACAATTCAAAAATTTGATGAATTTAAATTAATTCCACATTAGACATTTTTTAGACATTACTTGGAAAATTATTGTAAGTTGAAAGTTAAACAAAACACTGGTTGTCAGTAGCAACGTCCTTTTTACTTTAGTTAATATTATTATAATGGTAGCAACAGAAACGGTAATTAGCTACCAACTATAATAATGACGTAAACTTCCAAAATTGCGACAGAAGCGACATGATGCCACAAGGATAAACTAATAATGCAATTTTGTAAATTTAACGAGAGTGCGCAGTGCATGAATTATCGTTAGTTTGAGACCAACTGACATTGAAGTTGACAGCTACAAAATTTGAATACTTTTGTCAAAAAGAATAGTAACCGATTTGTGACCAATTTCAAAATTTATAGATATGAATAATATGCGAAGGCTCTTGGATTCTGTGAATGACGAAAATGAGCGGCGACATAGTAGTATTGGTGATATCGATATCCATATGAAACCATGTGAGTTGTAAAACTGCTCTTATAGTGGAATAGAATTAGGATTTGAACGGACGTTAGCTCCCATTATCAATTTTATGCCTGAATATGATTGAAGACTGTGTCCTGAACAACACCTTATAGTTTTGCCAATCCGACATAAATAAATTTTGCAGAAATCCACAATGTAGCTGTTGAGATCTATTTTACAAACTCCTATTTAGCAGGCTAATTTTATTAGTCAATTAACGTCTTTTTGTACAATATCGGCAAAATTGCGTTACTTCTTTCAGAATAAATGAAGAAAACATTTTCGACAACCTCTTAACTTCGGGAAGATTTTTAGGCCAATCTAATGGATTAAAAGTCTCGAAATTGGGCTATAATTTTTCGGTATTAAATCCCAAACAATTCTTTATCATAACTTTTTTCTATGCGTTGATTACAACTAGAGTTATTTCTCATTTTAAGAAAGAAAACGTGAAAGTGTAAGAAGAAGGCCATTTTTGTTAATGTTCCGGCACTAGTCGATTTGACAAAACTATCAGGGGTTGTTTAGTGTATAGTTTTCAATTATATTCAGGCATAAAATTGCTAATGGAAGCTAATATCCGTAAGTCGACTGTTTATCCATATCTCGATTCCGCTATTATTACAATATACAATATACAATGAGAGAACCACTTCTTGTTGTGAAACTCTATGTTTGATGAACAAGTCAATTAGACTGTTTTTTTTTATGAAATTAGCGGAAATTAGAGATAATAGTAATATGCTGGTGTAATTTTAAAAAGTGCTTATATGTTACCTATTTGGATTTTTGTATTTTTGTTTTTGTGTTTGTTTGGAGAAAGTCCAAAAACCAATCTTTAGGGTATTGAGAACTCAATAAAAAAATTACATCAAAATTCGTTCAAGGCGTGGGTACTTCGTAGTTTATAATAATTAGACGAGACCGAGCTGGCGCACGAGTAGGAAAAATTTTCCGACGCGGTTTCTTTCTTGATTCGTATTCTTGACACTTTAGACAACGTAAAACTGCAAGGTGCCGGCAGTTTTTGTGATCACGTTTCCCTAGGACCGCTGTTGAAAATTGCAGACGATTGAAGTCATTATTTCAGAATTTGTTCATCAGATTTCTAAAAAAAATTTTTATCAGAAGGCTTATAAGATATTATTCATAATTTGTTATTATATATTTTTGAATATCTCCTCTAGTTATCTTGAAAAACCTCAAAAATCATTAATTTTCGTTAAAAAAAAAGTGATATGTCATCACATGACTTTTTCATTTTAGAGTGCCTCCTAGTGGGGGAATTGTAATCAAAATCTTATGGTCTCGACTCACAACCTCGAGAAAGCTCTATATGAAATTTAAAGTCAGTCGGTTAAGTCAGTCCAGAGTTAGCTGGCGGAGAAGAACTTCTCTAAAATTCGTAGAAATTATGGATATTATGGTAAATTATATAAAGTCTTTTTTAAGGTACCAAAAGAGGTTTCTTAAAACAAACTTTATGTAATGTATACGCAGACGCTAAGTGCGGACTGCGCGTGCATTACACTACCCGCGTGTACCGGCATTACTCGATTACCTGTAAGTGAATTGACATGGTCACTTCGTGAATAAATAATTATAAGTAATAAATATATTTAATTAATTAAATGTAAGGTACATAACATTTGGCGACGAGGATAAAAAATGGCTAATTATGGAAAGTTAAATGAATTCAACAGTAAATTGGATTGGAATATTTATAAAGCCAAATTGTTGCAATTTTATATCGCAAATGGTATTGAAGATGTGGAAGTTAAACGTGCGATCTTACTTAGTAATCTGGATGAAAGTACTTATCAACTGATTAGCAATCTTGCGGTACCATCGACTCCAGATCAAAAAACATTCGATCAGTTAATCTTATTATTCGACGCACATTTCAGCCCGAAGCGATCGTATTTTCCAGAGCGATTTAAATTTTACAACGCGTGCAAAGCGGAGAAGGAAACTGTGGCGGATTGGGCTGCACGTGTAAAGAATTTAGCGGCGACATGTGCCTATGCAGGTACAACTTTAGGAACTTTACTTTTAGATAAATTTGTGATGGGTCTTAACAACAAGAAAATTATGGAAAAATTATTTGAGGAAGACGCGTCAACCTTAACGCTGGAAGATGCCATCCAAATTGCCGTCAGTAAAGAAGCTTCGGGGAAAAATTTCGAGGTAAAAAGGGAAAACGAGGTTCCAACAATCAAGAATGAAGTTTATGCAATGAAAGATGTTAAAGTTAATAGAGGATTTAATCAATCTTGTACGCTAAAATGCAAAATTTGCGGTAAGCAAAATCATAACACTTTTTCTTGCAGATTTAAAAATAGTAGTTGCTACCGTTGTGGCAGGAAGGGACACATTGCAACCATGTGTAAAAATAAGTCAAATTTTAATAATCAGAAAAAACCGTTCCATAACAGAAACTATTTTATTTCTGAGCAACCCAAAGATAATTTTTTATTTTCAATGAATTCAAATAATGAAGTGATAAGAGAGCCAATTTATGTATGGGCACAAATTTGTGGTATATCTTTGAGATTTGAGTTAGATACAGGTGCAACATGTTCAGTTATCTCGTCTGCATATAAAGATAAATATTTTAAAAATTTAAAAATGGATAAAAATGATAAAGTGCTATTTAATTATGATGGCAATGAAATTAATCCTTTAGGTAAAATTTTAGTTAAAATTTATTTTAAAAATATTTCAAAGGATGTTTATTTATACGTAATTAAAGGAACTGGACCACCATTATTAGGTCGAGATTTTTATTATAAATTTAATTTACAGATTAATCAATTACGTGAGAATAATGAAATTCAGATACAAAAATCATTGTATAATAAATATAGTAGCGTATTTTCCGAAAAATTGGGATTATTTAATAAAGGTCAGATTTCAATTAAGTTGAAGGAGAATGCGGAGCCAATATTTTTTAGGGCTAGACCTTTACCATTCGCAATTAAAGAAAAAGTAGAATTGGAAATAGATAAGTTAGTTAAAGGAGGTGTTTTAGTGCCAGTAGATTATAGTCCGTGGGGTACACCTATCGTTCTCATATTGAAAAAGGATGGATCAATTAGGTTATGCGGGGACTACAAAGTAACGCTTAATCAAGCAATGCTAATAGACCAACATCCATTACCTCGTATTGAGGAACTATTTGTTAAATTACAGGGAGGAGAATATTTTACCAAGTTAGATTTGTCCAATGCTTACCAACAAATGAAACTTGATGAAAATACCCAACAGTAGTAATACTAAGCGGGTTCTAGCGCGGAAGTGACGTCACAGCCGACTAAAAATGGCGGGAAATTCAAATATGGAGGCAAGTGGTCGTGTAATTTAAAATTAAAGATGGCCGCCGGATGTGACGTCACAAAAATGGCGGGAAATTCAAATATGGAGGCAAGTGGGCGTGTAATTTCAAAATTAAAGATGGCCGCCTGATGTGACGTCACAAAAATGGTGGTAAATTCAAATATGGAGGCAAGTGGGCGTGTAAATTTAAAAAGCAAGATGGCGTTGAAAAAGGGGTGTGAAGTAGGTGTACGATTTTAAAAAAGGGGTGGGAAGTGGGAGTACCAATTTAAAAATTCAAAATGGCCCTCAAAGTTACTGGTGGTAAGTTGGAAAGTGGGATGTGGGATGTGGGATGTGGGATGTGGGATGTGGGATGTGGGATGTGGGATGTGAGATGTGGGATAGTGGGATGTCAAAATGGCCGTAAATTAGGCGTAACAATCTGCCTTGGGGGCCCTGGGAGCCTGAAGCTTTAAACTTTCAAAGGAGGCTTAGATCCTTGTCTTCGACCTAAGAGGTGTTCCTTTAGGACCTGCATTCGACTAAAAACTTTTAAATGGAGGAGGATCCAACATCTGAAGAGGTCCTGAGGCTTTAAACTTTCAAATAGAGCTCCAAGAGGAGACTTTGCAATCCTATTGGCTATTTTTCGTACACGTACCTTCAATAAAACATCAAAATGGCCGTACATGAGGCGTGACCATCTGTAACCCAAAGGTGAGGATATTTAAAATTTTACAAGGAGATTTTTTAATAAGAAACGACTATTTTACATTGACCTTCTAGGTACTTATTTATAAAGAAATTTTCTCAGAATTGCGATTTGAATTTTTTTTTAATTACTAAAATGTGACCTTCTATTTGTTTACGAAGTAATTAAATTCTAGGAAAATAATATTTTATTTTTAATTTCGTCAGCAAAAATTCTTTCGTATTAGCCTTCAAATTTAATTAAATTCTTAAAATGCTTACTCGACAAAACCTTGATTTTATTTATGATATTTGTTTACGAAGTAATTAATTTACTAAGAAATGATTAATTGACATTAAAGTAACCTTCTACTTATTTATTTGAATTTTTAATTAGTAAGCAATATGTGACTCAACATTCCTTCGTATTAAATTATTTCTTGGAAATACTATGATAATGCAAACATAAAATTTAATTAAAGAAAACCTTGACTTTATTAGTCATTTTATTTTTAATGTATTGTTGACACATTCTTCAAACTGGAATTAACAGGTTGAATTTCTGAGAATTCTGACCTTGTAATAAAATGATTCATTGTTTTATTTTTAATGTATTGTTAATTTAGCGCATTGTTTCAAGTTTATGACAAGGAGAAGGGGGCTAGGATAGGATATGTATAATATTAAAAAAAATCTCTAAAATGCACTAAAAAATTTCATTCAGGAAACAAACCTTTTTAAAATTCAAAGATCAATTAAAGTTTAAAAATTAATAATAATTAATTAAAGTTTATTTGATGTAGAAAATGTATAAATTATAAAAACAAACTCTTATCATAGCTCAATGACATTTCTGATAGGAAACAAACAATGCTGACCATACTTTTTTATTGTCTGTAGTTTTAAAACCTTTTCTTTGCAGGTCCGTAATAAAACAATATACTAATACTCCTAATCAAACAATATGCTATTCTATAAGTACGTTTTTTTAAATTAATAGTAATCACCGATCATATTGTAAGTTCTTGGCATACGAATTTTAGGATTCCAAGTTTTACATTGACTCACAAATAGGTCATATCTTAGAGTCCTCGTTCTATTGGCTATTTTCGTACACGTACCGCCAATAAAACGTTATGGAATCACAGGGATGTTTTCAGTAAGTAAACAACAATATTTAAAAAAAAAGTAAAGCTTTTATTGTTACATTATACTCGTACAAATATTTTTTAACATTTTTTAAAATGATATTACATTATTACTAGTATTATACTTTAAGTACTTTGAACTATAAAAATTTTATCAGATGCACCATCAGTAGTTCTTCCATATTTATCTATAGGCATTATGCTAGTATTTTAGCTTTCTTCAATAATTTTCGGCTTCTCGTTGATCCATATACTGCTCAAGATCTCTGCTGGACCCTTTAATTTACTATGCTTGTGTTACTACATTTGATAGGGGGTTGTATGTAAAGATTTTATCGTGGAGAATTAAACAGTAAGCTGTTGTGTTTGCTTTTATATTTTCTCCAGTTTCAAATTCTAATCGTACTTCGATTGGTCCTTTTTGTAAGACTTCTTTTTGTCTACTACAGTCAACAACAATAATAGGTGCAAGTTGTTTAAAGTCTCTAGGACTTAACGTAGGTTCATTAACCTTGTTGTAATATGAGGTTTGGAAATTAGCAAACATGTGATACAGAGTGGAATAACGATTATTTCCGTAACTGATGTTTAATCCGTCGTACGGATATCTTTCAGAGTTTAAGAAAATTTGTAAATTTTTCAAATCGCAATTATCGAAAACAGCCATGTTGGCCTCATGTTTTTGTTTTTTGTCAGTAGAAAATGCTATAATAACAAATCTAGGAGTTTCGACTCTAGTTGTTGTCTTAATGGCCCAAGAATGTCGGTTTGTCTCAGATAATTTAGCATATTCGTGTAATTCCCAAGATCTAAAAGCTATGGGAATATTCATGTTTTTCTCCACGATTTCAGTTAAACGTAACTGTTCATGTAACGAAACCGTTATATGAGGTATTTTCCAAGATAATTTACTGATGACAACTTCATAATTTTCGGCTGGTGAATTGTTGATAAGAGCATCTACATCATTATTACTTCTTATTAAAACTAATTCTTGTTTAGCGTTCAACATTATGTGTTGATAGTCTTCTGCAAAACCTAACCACATTTTCAAAGGAACACAAGCATTGAAATTACCATAGTTATCCACTGAAAATTCATTATCAAGACTCCATCCTGCATTTTTTAATAGAAGATCATCGTTGCGGTTGAACGACGGGTAGCCTTTCAACGTGGAAGTAATACCTACATTTCTACTGGAATCGATTACTATCCCATTCAATTCGTATCTGAGCTCGCTGAATAGAAATGCTAAGCCATTATTAATAAATTTAATTGATGAACTGTAGGCACCATCGCTATTTCTAATTTTTCCTTCCAAGTAAATATAACTTCGGCTAGGTAAAGTGTAAGTGTCTGATTGTTGAATTGGAATGCGGATTTCGTCATTACTATTGAAACTACTATTTGCATAAGGTTGATGTGTATGATATTCCGCATTAGTTATAGAATTATCTTCTTCGATTTCGGAGGTGACGTCTAAAATATTCATTTTAAAACTTTGAATCCTAAAGCTTTCAAAAACTCTCTGTTTTGTGGTGTTATCAACTTGAATGACGATGTGGAACTAATGCTATCTTGCGGAGAGTAATTACTTTTATCAAATTTGTTAGTACAACTACACTTGAATGATGACGATGAGGACCTAATTCTATCTTGAGGAGAGCAATTACTCTTATAAGATTTGTTAGAATAATTACTGGTGTTATACCTAATGGGCATAATTTAAACGTTTTAAATGAAGTCGCACAGTGATAGTTTCCCCTCGAAAATTGATTAATTTACCGTCTTGATTAACTATTTTGATAGAAATGGACGACACCGTTCTTGCGTTGATCGGTAAGTAAATGACGTTAGACGGTGATTCAACGATTTTATATCCGGGAGGTACTTCGGGAAAAAATTGATGAATAATGTGACTTAATCTACCATTTCTGTAAGATCCCATGGTGAGATTACATTCTACACATATAGAATTCACACTTAATATTTTTACAGGTAAATCAGATTCTTGCCATGTATGAGGAGTAAGGGATTTCTTACTGAAGCCTAAAAGAGATCCGATGCTATTGTTTTTTTCAAAATGTATCGGTACTGAACATTTTATCATGACTTTTAAGGTATTGTTGTTGGCCTCCATGGTGAAAGTAATATTTAATTTTCTTTCTTCTAAAACCTTCTGTATATATTTAGCAATGTCGCTAATTTCATACGCTCCGTAAGGAATCTTAATAAAGTGAACACCATCATAATGAAATATAGAATTATTTTCGTCTATATTAAATATACTGTTGTATGTTTCCAAATTTGTTAAGCCTAAACAATATTCTCCATCATTAAGTACTATAGGAGGACTCACTTCTGACGATAAATCGGATTTATCTCCGGTTAATGTAAACGTGTAAGACATGCTTTTCTGATTGCAAGACTCTGAATGAGAGCAAATGTCCTCGTTTAAGAATTTTAAACTTGACTAACCAATTTTTGTTAATTATTGTATTCTAACTTCATAGCTAAGCATATTATACTGTACAACTAACTAAAAACTGAAATTAAACTAACTAAAGTTTCATAAAACGCTAGTAGTAGGTATAGGTAAATAAGTTGGTATTTGCTCTAGACTCCTAGTACATTAAATATCGTTCAAATACCGTTATCGCTATTTAAAATACCGTTCAAATACCGCTGAAATACTGTTATCTGTATTTCAAATAGCGCTAAATACCGTTATCGGTATCTCAAATACCGCTAAATACCGTTATCGGTATCTCAAATACCGTTATCGGTATCTCAAATACCGTTCTCATACCGCTAAATACCGCTCTCATACCGCTAAATACCGTTATCGGTATCTCAAATACCGTTCTCATACCGCTAAATACCGCTCTCATACCGCTAAATACCGTTATCGGTATCTCAAATACCGTTCTCATACCGCTAAATACCGCTCTCATACCGCTAAATACCGTTATCGGTATCTCAAATACCGTTCTCATACCGCTAAATACCGCTCTCATACCGCTAAATACCGTTATCGGTATCTCAAATACCGTTCTCATACCGCTAAATACCGTTATCGGTATATCAAATACCGTTCTCATACCGCTAAATACCGTTATACTAACCTAAATATCAATATTTAAAACAAATTTTAACTGATGAGAGTATTAAACGCACAACCTACTCTTTTTTTTGAATTATTGTATTCTAACCTCATAACCTGCATCTATTATACAACTAACTTAAATTTCATAAAACGCTACTATAAATAATCTTGTATTCACTACATCCTCCTAGTACATTAGAAGCTTTGTATCTGAAATACAGCTCAAATACCATACCGATATTTCAAATACCGTGTAAAACGTTATAAAACCTCGTAAATAAAAATTTACGTTTGTTGTTAGTGTTCCACTGTAGAGAAAGGATGAACAATATGGATAAACAGTTAGCCGCTCGACTTATACAACTTAGGGATGCGGTTAAACAAAAGTATAAAAGTTTAAAGTCTGATAAAGTACAATCTCGAACTACTAGAGAGACCATGTATAAACCTATAACACAACCTCTCAAGGACTTGGTATCTAAAATTGAAAAAACCGAAAAAACTAATCCCCTATTCTTTTACACCCCAAAAGCTAAACAAACGATCAAAAGAAAGTTACAATTTATGTCAGAAGAAGAAGAAGAAGAAGAAGACGAACCTAAATCACAATTTCCACGAGAAGAAGAACCTAACCCCCAATTACAATCATCAACATCAAGAGTATTGCCTCAACCATCAACATCAAAAGTGTCCCCTCACTTTTTACAAAATGAAGCAGTTTACGGTGATAATAGCGAAGAAGACGATGTAGAAGAAGTTGTAGAAGACGTTGGCAATAATCCTCAAGAGTCTATAGACCCGACTGTTTACAAAGAAACAATGCAAGAAATGCATCAACTCCTTAATTCATCATCCTATGACGAATATTTAGAACAGTTTACAGCGCCATTACCTAGAACTTACATTTCAGACCAGATTCACGATACTAATGATGAGTTCGATTATAATTTTGGTATATACCACGATATGGATACCTCTAAATTTAGTTTAGGCGACTCCGAAATTGATTTTGAAGGCCCAAATATTGTCGCTAAGGTTATAAGACATCCTGAGCTTCCTGACATAAAAGATGAATTTACATATAAAGGAACGGCCGGCTTGTACGAACTTTTGTTTAAAAAACAACCCATAGGTTATACTAAAGAAGGAGCAAGCAGCGATCTCGAGCAGTATATGGATATTGGAAAAAGAACAAATTTGTTTAGAAGACATTATGCCTCAAATCAACAAATTAACGGTAATCCTTCCTTCAAATATAGAAACATAATACTGCCATATTTTGAAAAAAAGAAAAGAGAAAAAAAAGCCAAGCAAAAAAAAATAAAAGGTGCTAGTTTGCTAGCTCTGAACAATAGACCTATAGAGTATATTTACTGGGACGACCCTAATAAACTCATTAATCGTCTCAAGAGTTTGATGAGCTCACAAGCCGCCGGTAACACGGGAAATAACGACGAAATTGTGTACATTATTGAAGAATTGAAAAAAGCTGAAATAATCGCATAATGCCTATAGATAAATTTGGAAGAACGACCGATGGCGCATCTAGTAAAACCGTCATAGTTCAAAGGCCTCCTAATAAGATGTATTATTTGCAACACTTGATCTTTCACTCACATACGGTTTCAGAGAATGGCCGATATCTGCTGTTTAATATGATGGAAAGCTATGAGTTGCAAACCGATGGGGTTATTATTTCCGCTACATCTACGTTTGTTAGTATCACTATAAACGATAAAGTTTATGATGATAAAAAATTAGTTGGGGTTACGTTAAAAAAAGGTGATATTCTATTTTGCATTGCTTTAGAGAAAACGACTGCTCTTTTCATGGAATTAATCATTAAGGTACCTATTATTATGGAATAATTATGATAAAGTTGGATGTTGTTAACAAATTAGTAGTGTAAATTTATCCGTTTTAAATGGGTTAGCACCAGGTACACCCCCTTATATGATCTGGTATCGATGTGTTCCCAATGCATAACAAAGTTTAGAGAAAGGACATTTCAAGTACTTTAGGAAGCGATCTGAAGAGTTATTTTTTAAATTCTAATGTAATAATAAAAAATGTATTTATATAAAATGTAACAATAAAATACTTTCTATTCTAAATATATTTGTTTAATTACTGAATACATCCCTGTCATTAAAAGACGGCTGCATAAATCGTCGCTTAAGAGCAGAAGTATGATAATTATGATAAATCACAAAATGCATATTTTACTTCTTATGTTCGGTTTAGACTATATGATTTTTGCTATGATTTTTCATATATGACAAAATCTTTTTTTCAATTTTGTGCTAATAGGAACCGTGCTATACTGAAATTCGTATATTATTTTACTATTATAGGCTTATTATATATTTCTTATCATTAGAGTCATAAGAAAAAACTTATAGTGTAAATAAAAAAATATTGTCTATGACTAAATCACATGAAAAATCATGTAGTCTAAACATAAATTAAGACTTTTTTGTCTGACAAGTACTGACGAGCCAAAAAAAAAAAAAAAAAAAAGTATTTTTACTCCGTATGAAACATTTAATTTTTTCTTCAAACATAAAACTTAAAAAAACCAAAAATAAAAATTTTTCAAGTGTGGCCATCTCTTGAAAATTATTTGTAGTTCAATTGTCAAATATTTTTAAAAATTATCTTTAACTTGTACAAAGAAGCTAATTATTAAACGCAACGAATAAAATAATAGTTTGGGTTAGAATTTACTTTGACCTCCTAGGAAACTTTTACCTCCTAGGATGTAAAAGTAGAACTTTAACCTTACTCGTTCAGTAAGAAAATGTCAATCATATTTTATAATTTTCAGCAACGTGTTCATTTTTATGCAATCACATTAAATTTTAACTGAAAACATCCCTGCGTTTTTTTTTAGATGATGATTGCATTTATGATATTAATTAATTAATTTAAATATTTTAAAAGAGCGTCATAAGTGAAATTTTTGTTAATTTTGAATTATTTTTATTACGGACCTGCAAAGAAAAGGTTTTAAAACTACAGACAATAAAAAAGTATGGTCAGCATTGTTTGTTTCCTATCAGAAATGTCATTGTACTATGATAAGAGTTTGTTTTTATAATTTATACATTTTCCAAATCAAATAAACTTTAATTAATTATTATTAATTTTTAAACTTTAATTGATCTTTGAATTTTAAAAAGGTTTGTTTCCTGAATGAAATTTTTTAGTGCATTTTAGAGATTTTTTTTTAATACCTAATTTTTAACATGAATTTAGTTTTAGAGAGTTCAAAAATTTTTCAAAAAAATCGTTTATGATATTTTAAATTTAATAATTCTTTATTTTAAATTCAATTCCTTTAATAACAGTTTGAAAATAATTTAATTTTTTTCACATTAAAAAAGGGTTAAGCAAATATGCGAAGAATTTTCATTTAAATGATATAAAGTCAAACGCTATTACATCTGGAAATCCCCGAAAATTCAATGTGCCATGGTTAAATTTGCTTTAGTTGTTTTTTTTTAATTCAACTATTGCTAGATAGAAGAATGTGTCATTACAAATTTTGCTTAGTTTGTGTTTCTTTTAATTTATTCAAGAATTTAAAGTCGCTATTTGTAATGTACGTAATTAATTTCGAATTGTTTTTATTACGACTCAATAATTTCTTGTTTTACTATAATTTGGCTATAAGAACATGGAGTTTTATTAGGAAAAAAAAATTCAAAGCATTTCGGTAAAAAATATTGCAAGCTTTTACATTACAAATAGCAAAATTAAAGAAAACCTTGACTTTATTTTTACATTAAATTACTCACATTTTTTCGCTATAAAAATAGTTGCAGAGAGTTGAAATTATTAGTATTTGTTTGTTTACCTTCAAATTATTATAAAGGGTAAAAAATTTGTTGAAGTTTGAATTTTATATAAAAATTTGTGTAGTTGTAAAAATTAATTTCAAGGTAAATCTAAAATTAATCAGTAATATTTAGTTTAATGAAATATTTGAAATTTAATTTAGGAAATCTATTGAAATATGTCAATGGACTTAGCGTTTGAGAAATAAAGGTTAGTTTGATAAATGTCTTCAGAGTGGTGTGATAACGTGATCTGGAATTCACAATTTGATAAAATGGAACAATATTACAACAAGGCTATTAAAAACGAAATTCGATTGCTAAACAGTACTAACTTTGAAATGTTACTATCTGATTTTACAATAAAATGTGGATTGAGTCCAGCTATAAATTTTCAACCTGCAATACAACTTGTTAAAGGTGAAAATAATGAACAACAAATTTCGTTTTATATAAACGAATGGGAGATGTTCATCGAAATCCTCAACATCGTTATGATGGATTACTTTCAAGAAAAGGGTGATTATGATGTATTTTCCAAGATCTACCCGATTTGCGAGTTGAAAGTTGAAACGGCTTCTAAATTAGCTAAATTTAAAAATGTGAAATTATCCGATAATTATTATACATGTTTTAAATTAGAATATTGTGATGTATCTGAAATTGTTAAGATGAATGAGCATGTTTTAAATTTAATTGATGAGCTTTTAACTTTAAAATTTTTAGAATATTATGATAATATATTAACAAATGTAGCTGACAAATTTAAAAGAAATTGTAATAAGAATGATGTAATAGAGATGATTATAGAAATTTGTAATAATGACAGTGATCTTGACCTCTGTATTAAAGACTATATTTTAGAGTATAAAGATAAGATCTTGGAGGATTTTAATACTAAGTATAAACATTGTAATACATAGTTTTAAAAAATAAAAAAATAAAATGTATAAAATGTGTTTTGAACTTTGAATTTGTAAAGACAAGAACCTAAGCCTCCTTTGAAAGTTTAAAGCTTCAGGCTCCCAGGGCCCCCAAGGCAGATTGTTACGCCTAATTTACGGCCATTTTGACATCCCACTATCCCACATCTCACATCCCACATCCCACATCCCACTTCCCACATCCCACATCCCACTTTCCAACTTACCACCAGTAACTTTGAGGGCCATTTTGAATTTTTAAATTGGTACTCCCACTTCCCACCCCTTTTTTAAAATCGTACACCTACTTCACACCCCTTTTTCAACGCCATCTTGCTTTTTAAATTTACACGCCCACTTGCCTCCATATTTGAATTTACCACCATTTTTGTGACGTCACATCAGGCGGCCATCTTTAATTTTGAAATTACACGCCCACTTGCCTCCATATTTGAATTTCCCGCCATTTTTGTGACGTCACATCCGGCGGCCATCTTTAATTTTAAATTACACGACCACTTGCCTCCATATTTGAATTTCCCGCCATTTTTAGTCGGCTGTGACGTCACTTCCGCGCTAGAACCCGCTTAGTATTACTACTCCCAACTGTACACAACTATAAGTACACATAAAGGCCTGTTTAAGTACACAAGAATGCCTTATGGTATAGCATGCGCGCCGTCGAAATTCCAAAAAACAATGGAATCAATATTACAATCGGTAGAAGGAGTAGTATGTTTTTTAGACGATATTGTAGTTGCAGGCTCTACAAAAGAAGAGCACAATTTAAGATTAGGAATAGTGTTAGATATTTTAAAAGATTGTGGATTAACAATTAGGAAAGAGAAGTGCGAGATATTAAAAAAGTCAATTAATTATTTAGGACATGTGATAGATAGTCAGGGTCTTCATACCACTCAGGATAAAGTAGAAGCGATATGTGAGGCACCTAAACCTAAAAGTATTACAGAATTAAAATCATTTTTAGGACTTGTTAATTATTATAACAAATTCATTCCAAATAGTTCGACGGTGTTAAAACCATTATATAATTTACTAAAAAATGACAACAAGTTTATATGGTCTGAAAGTTGTGAAAATGCATTTAAAAAGGTAAAGAATATTTTAAGTTCTTCAAGAGTTTTAGTACATTATAATCCAAATTTACCTATCAAATTAACTGTAGACGCTTCAGCAAGCGGTTTGGGAGCAGTTTTGTCTCATGTTTTTCCTGACGGGGAGGATAAACCTATAGCATACGCTTCTCGTACGTTAAATTCTGCTCAAGTTAAATATTCACAAATAGAACGCGAAGGGTTAGCAATTATTTTTGGAGTTCAAAAATTTTATCAATATATTTTTGGCAGGAAATTCACGTTAGTTACAGATCATAAACCTTTAGTAACAATATTTGGTCCTAAGAAAGGAATTCCAACGCTAGCAGCAAATCGACTGCAAAGATGGGCGCTGTTACTTTCAAATTTTGATTACGATATCGAGTATGTAAAATCAGAAAATAATAATGCTGATTGTTTTTCTAGAATGCCAATGAACGAAGTATATTATGAGAATGATTGCGCTTCTTATATTAATTATGTAACTGAAAATAAGGATGTACAAATAAATTGTGATTTAGTAGCTGTTGAAACAAAAAATGATCAAGTATTGAAAAAAGTGTTAAATTTTGTTAACCAAGGGTGGCCAAAGAAAGTAGATAATGAATTAAAAATGTATTACAAAAATAGGTATAATTTAACAATCGAAAACGAATGTTGTTTATTTGGTCATAGAGTGGTAATACCGAAATCTTTACAAGCTACTTTGTTGAAAGAGCTTCACTCATCTCACATGGGAGTAGTTAAAACTAAAAGTTTAGCTAGGTCTTATATGTGGTGGCCCGGTATGAACGAAGAGATAGAATCACTAATTAAAAATTGCAATAAGTGTCTAACTTTAAGACCAAACCCGCCTAAGGCAAATTTATTAACCTGGGATTATCCAGAGAAACCTTGGGGTAGGTTACACGTTGATTACCTAGGTCCTATTTTTGGGAAGTATGTGTTTGTAGTAGTAGATGCACATACAAAATGGCCAGAGGCATGTGTTACCTCAAGTATCACAAGCGATACCACAATAAAAATTTTGCAAACGTTGTTTTCGCGATTTGGGTTACCTGAAGTAATTGTTTCGGACAATGGACCACAATTCAAATCTGCTGAGTTTAAACAATTTCTAGAAATAAACGGAATTAAACATAAATGCGGTGCTCCGTACCATCCTGCTACAAATGGTGCTGCGGAAAATACTGTAAAAACGATCAAATCAGCAATGTTAAAATATGACAAAAATTTAAATGGAGACATCCAATTATATGTAAATAAATTTTTATTTGATTATCGCAATACGTGTCATTGTACGACTGGAAAATCGCCAGCGGAATTAATGTTTAATCGTAAATTGCGTACACGATTTGATTTGTTAAGAAATAATGTAAATAAAATTGTAAATAATGTAAATAGTTATGTAAACAAAAATCAAGAAAATCAGAAAAAATATTATAAAGGTAGTAGGAATAAGAAATTTTTTGTAAATGATACAGTTTTGGTAAGAGATTATAGAGGTAGAAAACCCTCATGGATAAGAGGGAAGGTGAAGGAAGTTTTAGGTCAAAGAGTATATTTAGTGACTTTGCCTAGTTTAAATAATATTGTTGTAAAAAGACATGTTAACCAAATTTTGGAATTTGAAAATTATTGTAATCAAAATGTAAATGAAAATTTAAATGAAAACGTTCAAGTAAATTGTGAGGACAATATTGAAGTCCAAAATGTAAAATTAGAAAGTGTCGAAAATGTAAATTTAGAAAGTGTCGAAAATGTAAATTTAGAAAGTGTCGAAAATGAATTACGAAGAAGTAATAGAGTTAGAAATGAAATTGTAAGGTTTAAATATTAATTATTATTTAATTATTTTAGATAAGTCGGAAGGGGTGTAATGTATACGCAGACGCTAAGTGCGGACTGCGCGTGCATTACACTACCCGCGTGTACCGGCATTACTCGATTACCTGTAAGTGAATTGACATGGTCACTTCGTGAATAAATAATTATAAGTAATAAATATATTTAATTAATTAAATGTAAAGTACATAACACTTTACATTATATTAATTTATTAATGTTAGATACATATTCGGTAGGTAAATTAACACTTCAGAAGTATAAACAAGGTCTCTAACACAAAATTTAGTCGTACAGGAAGAACATACGAAATAAACATAAATTCACATAAACCATCATAAAAGAAGAAAATCGGGGCGAATTTTGAATATAATTTTTTCCAGGAATGAGAGATAAGTATAATGTCATATATGCATGCTCCGTAGAATGTGTGCTTTCCTGGCAGAGGTACTGAAGTCAATTAAAGAGTACCATAATTTATTAGTTGCTTTTCCTATTATTATTATTATTAGTCCTTTCACGACTTCGCAATTATCATCTCATACACCACCTGTGTGAGGTAGTAAAGTAGTATCTAAAGCTACCCCTATACCCAGAGAACGTGAAATGCGCATGCACAAGTAACGAGCGTCGTCAGCAGTCTCACCAGTATTAATTTATTAATTAATTTTAAATATTTTCCCGAGGGGTCAACCACTGTTCTGAATTTGTACACTGACTGCAGTTGACTGCCCATGAGTGCGTATGCTATGACTGTCATTGACTGCAGATGACTATCGTTGACAGCTCAATTTTTGTACAATGACTGCAGAAAGTGGATAACCCCTCGTATTTTCCAAAGATGATAATTGTCAATTATCACGCCAAAGTCGTGAAAGGTAGTCCATTTCCCAATGGCGTAAGAGCTTCTTGCACTTCCCTCTTCTTTATAATTTTAAATCCAGCATTTTTTTATATATTTTGCTCGTTGTGTCGCACCCTGTAAAAGCATGGAAAGCAGGTAGAATGTTCGTAATTGGGTCTCCTAATGAATTAGATACTAAGGCCGAGTTTTTCATTAGGTGTTTAAACTACGTACCATCTGAACGAAGATCAATCTCATACGCTGTACTTTTACTGTAACGTAAACGAGTTACGGCGCATGAGCTTGAACTTCGTTCAGATGAAACGTAGTTTAAACTCCTAATGAAAAACTCGGCCTAAGTGGCACCCAAGTACACACGATCTTTTGGACGTGATTTTTAGCCAAAGACCCAAAAATTTGAAATTTCTAAGTTTTTGCCAAAAATGTATTGATAGAATACAGGTGGTGTGGAAAAGTAAACGTACTTACCAGTGGCGCAACAAGTACTCCAGGGGTCCGTGTGCAAAGTTAATGGCGGGGGCTTCTATTTATTAATACATAGTTTTTGAAAAGCAGTAAGTCAGGAAGCTGTCCATAAGAAATAAATGGTGTTCCGATACATTTTGATTCTCTGCAATCTTGAAAAACAGTGACTCTAGGGCTTAGGCTTCATGGTGCCTTGGATAAAAGTTATTCGGTATCTCTCAAAGTATGCGTGTGGGGGAAGTCTCAGGGGTTTACCCCCAAAGCGCCACAGGCCAAAATTTTTGTCATCTAAAGGTCAACACGTTTTAACGTTGTAAATTTGGCGCCCCTTAGATTTTGGCACCTTGAGCTTTAGTCAGTTTAGCCCATAGGGTAAAACGGCAGCCAAAATTAATTTTAAAAAACTAAATTTGGGAGAAGGTGACAACGGTCGGGGCCCCTCTTGGACGGGGGCCCGTGTGCTTTGTACCCACCGCACCCCGCTAGTTACGCCCCTGCTACTTACCCAAACTGCTTATTTTTTAATCTCGCCAAGAATGGAATTAAATTTTTGCAACTAATAAATTTTGGTACTCTTTAATTGACTTCAGTACCTCTGCCAGGAAAGCACACATTCTACGGAGCATGGATATATGACATTATACTTATCTCTCATTCCTTGAAAAAATTATATTCACAATTCGCCCCGATTTTCTTCTTTTATGATGGTTTATGTGAATTTTTGTTTATTTCGTATGTTCTTGCTGTTCGACTAAAATTTGTGTTAGAGACCTTGTTTATACTTCTGAAGTGTTAATTTACCTACCGAATATGTATCTAACATTAATAAATTAATATAATGTAAAGTTTGTTTTAAGAAACCTCTTTTGGTACCTTAAAAAAGACTTTATATAATTTACCATAATATCCATAATTTCTACGAATTTTAGAGAAGTTCTTCTCCGCCAGCTAACTCTGGACTGACTTAACCGACTGACTTTAAATTTCATATAGAACTTTCTCGAGGTTGTGAGTCGAGACCATAAGATTTTGATTACAATTCCCCCACTAGGAGGCACTCTAAAATGAAAAAGTCATGTGATGACATATCACTTTTTTTTCAACGAAAATTAATGATTTTTGAGGTTTTTCAAGATAACTAGAGGAGATATTCAAAAATAAATAATAACAAATTATGAATAATATCTTATAAGCTTTCTGATAAAAATTTTTTTTAGAAATCTGATGAACAAATTCTGAAATAATGACTTCAATCGTCTGCAATTTTCAACAGCGGTCCTAGGGAAACGTGATCACAAAAACTGCCGGCACCTTGCAGTTTTACGTTGTCTAAAGTGTCAAGAATACGAATTAAAAAAGAAACCGCGTCGGAAAATTATTCCTACTCGTGCGCCAGCTCGGTCTGCTCTATATGCTGTTTTCAGTTTAATATTTTTTCTATTATTTATTAATTTTCGTTTCTTTTAATTTTTAGGTTGTGTTTATCTAACGGCAGGTTTATCATTAACATTGGACATTTTTATGCTTGTTTTGGGTATTATAAAAATAAATGAGTGCCCAATTCAAAAATTAATACCAATCTATTTAATAGTGTATGGTAAAAGTTACCAATTCAATTAATTAGAAGTATAATTTATCAAAATAATGTCCCTTATAATATTGTGAATTTTAGCAAGTTTGCAAATGTTGGAGGATGTCGTTCCTATTATAATTATTGACAAGCCTAAAATTAAAGTGGTTGATTATATGCTATATTTGTGTAACGTTTTGGATGTTATATGGTTGATTTTTGGCAAGTAAATTTATCTTAATGCTAAAGTTTAATGGATCTTTCGGTGATATTTAAAGCGATTTAATAATGGACCAATGATCAAGAAAGTAAAAGGGATCAAAAAATTATTGTTCATATTTTAATGTTTTAGGCTCTATCTGGGTATACAGTATTTACCAACCAAATTTTACCAAAGGTACAGAACCTTATTGTGATCCAACTATTTATTGGCCTATCTTTTGTTTAATCACTATAAGTTGGATATGTACAGCAATAGGCCTTTTATGTTTGTGCTGTGTTCTTTGTGTTGCACTTGCTGTTGAGATTTCAGCTGAAAGTAACCCTAATCGTCCGACTCCTAACCGTGTAACTTGATTTCTTGTGCTTTTTTTTACTTGTAGAAAATTATTGTATCTTAATTGTCAAATATTACTGTGATTTCTTTGCAAGTGATATTTATTTATTGTTATAAATAGTAAGAATTTAGTGCATTCAGTTTCTGAAGGTAAGTTTATCATCAGATCGTGCAAATGCTGTATGTAAGCAGAAGCAGCAGATCGACGCCTTCTCTAACGACGACAATATTCCACCTATCGAAAAAGACGTAAGTTTGGGTCATCTTTTTGTCAATCGCCTTGCCAGTATCAAAAGATTTATACAATGTAGGGCCAATGTGATCATACCATGTCAAAATTGACTTTGAAAATGGGGTCCACGAGTGAAAGGATAGAAAGATGATGCACTTTTCCATCAAGTTTGTGCTGGTCTCTTTATTAGACAATTTGATCCTACACTATATGCAACCCATTCGACTAGCCGAGAGTATAGTGTATTGCATGTCATTGAAGATTAATTATTGATACACGACATTTTAATTCGAGGAAATCCGAAAACAATAAATGATGCTACAAAGTCACTATTAGCAATTGAAACAAAAAGACCATATCTATATTGAGACGACCTATTTGTCCCCCAAAGATTTTCCCCACAGACAGCTTGAAAGGCAAATATTTTAGTCTACGGACATACAGGGTGTCCAGAGATTGACTTCACAGGAGAGAAAAAAATATATTACTACAAAGAAGTTTTGCTTGTTTTCCCACTTTCTAATTCAAGCTCTGAACATATTTTATTATAACAAAATGATGACTTTAGGTCCTTTATCTCAGCAGAGTAGTCTAATCTTTCTCGGGGCATATGAAACTTAATATTTCGGAACCCAGAAGAATATACAAAAACATGAAAAATCTGCTTAGACACATGAGGTTAAATTTTGCCGAAAAATTGTGAGGATATAATCCGTTCACTATTTATTTGCGCTATGGTTGGCCATGAACTTTTGTTTTTTAGTTTGCCAAAATAAAAAGTCCCAATTAAGTTGACTGACAGTTTGTGACAATATTAAAAAATGACAGACAACTATTAAAGATAGGTTCATAAGTCTCCACTGATATGTTTCCGTTGGTACGTTGGCAAATCGGAGCAGAGCATTTTTCAAATTCATCTGTCAAATTTTGAGAGCTATGGACCTAGCTTAATACCATTGTATAAATACCCGCTGCTCTACAATACTTAACTTAAATGATTTTTTTTCAAATTTATACCGGGTGGAATCTGTCACCCTAACATGGCCAACCATAGCGCAAATAAATAGTGAACGGATAATACTACCCTGTCCTTCGTTCGAAAATATGCCTTTGGGACCGTTTCTCGACTTCCTCTGTACCGCTTATGGTAACAGCATTTGTAAGGTATTAATGGTTAGTACTGAAGATTATTACAATTTTGGTCGTACAACTACGACATAAAAAACCTAGAGTACTCGTGGACTTAAATTAGTTCAGCTCTTGTTTTTAGAAACATAGGAACGAATCAGCTGTAATTCTTGCAAAATTTGCAACCCACTCCATCCGTCAATAAATATAACAAAACAATTATTTTCATCTGCATAATAATAAAAAATTCTACAATAAATAATTGTAGCTGTGGCGCCATCAGCTTCTTAAAGCCGCCTCTGTATTACCTCTCCCAACACCAGCCTAGTTTAAGGATCACCAGAATACATTCCTCACATATTATTCATTATTTAATTCCTTCTTATATTAATACTAATAAAAAACGATTTTTTCGTTATTAGAAATTCTTTAATGACCACTCATCAAAATTTGACAAAATTACAATGGAAAACTTTGAAAAAAAATTATTTTACGCAACGTATGCACTTATAGTACTGAATATGATTATAATGTGAGGAAGGCACTACGAAATCGTAGGTATCCAATTATACAATCAAGTTAAGTAGATCTTAAATTAGTTTATATAGCACGAAATAATACGTTAGTTGCTTCCAACAGTTGGCATGGAAAAAAATTAAGCCACTGTTAGAATAAAAATGTACACAGGTTTAGCAACCCTTAAAAGAGGAAGCATTCAGGTGCAACGAGCTGCAAAAGTAGTTAACGGTGAGTGAAATTGAAACGCGAGCGTTAATTAAATTAAAACTTTCTCCTTTATGCACAAATTTTAATTAATTTGATTATAATCTCTTTACACGTGAAATTTTTAGAACAAATTGGTTCGAGACAAGTTTTGGCAGTTTTCGTAATTACTGGATTTGTACTTTGCGGTATCGTTGAGCAGAGTGCATCTGTTGCACTAAGAGCTAATAGTACGTCGAGTATATCGGCAGAAGAATTTGCCGAATATGTCGAAAATACGAGTTACATCACTAGTTATTGTCAACCGGATAATAGAAATCGTACCAAAAGAGGAAATGTGGTACGATCTATACCCCATATCGAAGTAAGTAAACACATAAATAATTAAACGATCAAAACTTGAGCATTTACTCCCCATGTTAACTATTCAAACAATTATTAGACAACTGTAAGGGTAAGAGATAGTTTTAATGTGTAATAAATAGCTATTAGTGGTTTTGATAAGACTCGAAGCTTGTTTTACTAAACATTTATGAAAATTAATTTCGAATAAGTAGCTAAACAACGAAAATATGGGACAAAATATTCTAGGAAAAATTGTCTCAATTCGTGCAAACCACGCTTCAATTTTAAAATTGATACAGATTCCAATGACAAGAACAGATCAAACGGAATCGGTGCTAAGAGAAGCTTTCATGTGGGGAACACTCATGTCACCTTTAGCTGCAAGTCGAATTGCTGCTCGTGTCGGTGCTGAAAGGTTATTTGGAGCTGGAGTTTTAGGAACTGCGTCAGTTGCTGTTATGGTGCCTGCAGCTTGGTTAACTCCATATCACGTCTGCATTCGAATAGTTCAAGGAATATTTATGGTAAGTAGACTAATTAACAATAATGTGTTCAGAATCTTTAAGTACATGATTTCAAAAATGTCATAAATCATAATAGGGTGTTCAATTTACGCCTAAAGCCATCATCTCATCCTTCGGATGAGCTATTGATTCTGGAGAATAAAATGTTTCTTAGACTGATTGCTGACCATGTCAGGGTACTCTTCAAATTGCAGGAAGCGATTCTTCTTCTTCAATTGACAGTGTCCTACATTAAGCAGACAGTAGACATACTCGTACTTTACAAGCACTGGTATTACTTTATTACAGGTTTAGCACCTACTCCAACTTAATCTAACTACTAATTTTGTGAAATCGTAAACATCTTCGTTAGTCGTTACATAACGTAAATTTTTAGGGTGCAACTTGGCCGGCAGCCCACATGCTTGCAGTTACTTGGTTCAATCCTAAACACGTCAGTGGCTTCGTATCGATGTATTCAGGTATACATTACTACAAAACGTTAATTTTTCTACTTAATAAAATTTTAGCTGTCAATTTGGGATATGCCATGGTCGGTATATTGGGAACCCGCTTGGTGAGGCTCTTAGGAAGAGACTCTTTAAGTTACATAATATGTTTATGTTCGTGTTTGTGGTACTTCTTATGGTGGAGATTTGTAGAAGAGTCGCTTAATCCTAATCGTCCAATACGTGATGTAAGACCATCCCAATTGCTAATTGAAAGTTAAAAAGTAATAATTTTAGGAACATAAAATGTTGCCTTGGAGACAACTATTATTATCGGGTCCTGCTTGGGCTTGTGGTATTGCAGTCGTTGGTAGTCAGTGGGCAGATGCTACTTTAATGTTGGGTGTTACCAAGTATTTAAAATTAGTTTATGGGTTCAGTATTGAATATGTATTTCTTAAAGATCTATTTGTTCTGTGAATTTATTTTTAACGTTTTAGGACGACGTATTGGCATCGTTACCACACATTGGACATTTCTTTTCTGCTTTAACATTTGGTATTGTAGTAGACCATGTTAGACAATCTGAGCTGGTTTCTACCACAACCGCTAGAAAACTTTTTGTCTACATTTGTAAGTATTGACTTCATAATACATGTTTTATAAAACTTCCACCTAGAGAGGCCTCATAATCGTCTTTATGTTCATAAAAAGCCTTGACAGCAAAACTAAGCTGAGCGTCAGTCCATTGCTCCGACACGAGTAAGTAGAAATGGTATAAAATCCTCAAGACTGAACAGTGACAGCCCAGTAAATAATTCAGCAATTCAGCCCCTGATTTTTGTTGAATTGCTCCATTGTTCGCTCAAACTTTGCTTTTGTGAAAAGAATAATTACAGGATGATGAGAATCGAGGAAATTTGCTTTTATTAATTCATGTAGACTCACAGAAGACTAAATTTTATCCAAAACGAACGTATATGTTTAATGAACGTATTTAAGTCATCTAGAAAGCTTTTGAAGCTTTCAGAGCATTATAGAAATTATTACCGCGTTATAGAAACTTCTTGACTGTTTTAAAACTTTCTAAAGCATCCCAGAACGATGTAGACCGATATAGAAGTGTCTAGAGTGCTATAGAAAATTCTTGACTGTTCTAGACCGTCCTAGAAAAGCTCTAAAGCGCTCCTTAAAGTTATTGACTATTTCAGAATGTTCCAAAGCGTTTTAGATGATTCTAATGGTATTATAACTTTCCTCAAACATTTTCGAGCAACAGAGATGAGCCTAAAATACTATAGAAAATTATTAACGATTTTAGAGCTTACTTGAACGCTTTTCACGCGGTTTAAAAAGTTCTCAAGAGATCCTGAAAGTTTTAAAGAGTCATAGAAGGTTCTAAAGCTTCTTTAGATGATCACTAATGGTTTTATAACTTTCTTGAAAAATTTAGAGCAATAGAGTTGGGTCTAAATTGCTATACAAAATTCTGAACGGCCTTAGAGCTTTCTTAAACGTTTTTCACGAGGTTTAAATGGTTCTAAAGCGTCCCTGAAGGTTTTAAAGAGTTTTAGAAGGTTCTAAAGCTTCTTTAGATGATCACTAATGATTTTATAACTTTCTTGAAAAATTTAGAGCAATAGAGTTGAGTCTAAATTGCTATACAAAATTCTGAACGACCTTAGAGCTTTCTTAAACGTTTTTCACGAGGTTTAAATGATTCTAAAGCGTCCCTGAAGGTTTTAAAGAGTTATAGAAGGATCTAAAGCTTCTTTAGATGTTCACTAATGGTTTTATAACTTTCTTGAAAAATTTAGAGCAATAGAGTTGAGTCTAAATTGCTATACAAAATTCGGAACGGCCTTAGAGCTTTCTTAAACGTTTTTCACGAGGTTTAAATAGTTCTAAAGCGTCCCTGAAGGTTTTAAAGAGTTTTAGATGGTTCTAAAGCTTCTTTAGATGATCACTAATGATTTTATAACTTTCTTGAAAAATTTAGAGCAATAGAGTTGAGTCTAAATTGCTATCCAAAAGTCTGAACGGTCTTAGAGGTTTCTTAAACGTTTTTCAAGCAGTGTAAAAGGTACTAAAGCGTCCCTGAAGGTTTTAAAGAGTTACAAAAGGTTCTAAAGCTTCTTTAGATGATGATTGATGGTATTTATAACTTTCTTGGTAAATTTAGAGCGATAGGGATGAGTCTAAGTACAATAAAAAATTCTGAACGGTTTTAGAGCTTTCTTAAACGTTTTTCACGCAATTTAAAGAGGTCTTAAGAGGTCCTAAAGGTTTTATAGAGTTATAGAAGATTCTAAATCTTGTTTAGATGATTATTGATGTTATTACAACTTTCTTGTTAAATTTATAGCTATAGAGATGAGTGTAAAGTACTATAGATAATTCTTAACGTTTTTAAAGCTTCCTTAAACGTTTTTCGCGCAGTTTAAAAGGTTTTCAAGCGTCCCTAAAGGTTTTAAAGAGTTATAAAAGGTTCTAAAGCATTTTAGATAATCTTTGATGGTATTATAAATAAATTTCAGCGTATCAAAGGCTATAAAATTTTCCTGAATATTTTAGAGTTTTCTAGAAGGTTTCCAAGCGAGCTAGAAGGTTCTAAAGTGTTTTAGGAACGTATTGACGTATTACAGCGTTCTAGAAGCTTGTAAAGCAGTCATTAAATTATATAAACAGCAACTAGGTCAGACGATACATTATAATATGGACTAGTACCGATATACATTAAGATGACCTCTCTTTCACGTCCTATTGGTACATTTGTAGTGGTCAATTTAAATATTCTTTTTTCAACTCTAAAATACGTTAATTCGGCCCTGTTTTAAGATATGAATTAACAATTTGCAACTAAAATTAAACAAAAACTAAAGATACTTATGTGATTTAATCGTATGTAGTAATATGTAACACACATTGTTTCTTTTTTGTAAATTACATAACTCATTCAAGTCACTGAACTGCGGTTGCATTTTGATACCAACTCTATTTCATAAATTCTCTGAGAGAGACCGCAATTTAATAACAATGCACAAAGGATACTTTTAAACTATTAGAATAATTTTTTTTTAATTTTTAGCTCATTTTTTACCAGCAGCTTTAATGTTTGTCTTGGGGTATACGGGATGCGATCCTGCAGCTCCCGCTGCTTTGTATACGGCGGCTTTGGCGTTAACTGGAGCTACGCCAGCAGGAGCTTACTCGAGTGCAGCTGATATTGCCCCAAATTTTGCAGGTACTCAAAAACAAGCGTTAAATGCTGGAGTATTTATTTTACATTACAGGAACTGTTTTTGGGTTATGCCAAACGATTGGGGCTGCAGGTCTATTAGCTGCTAATTATGCAGTCTCGGAAGGATTACACGGATCGGTGAGTAGAAAAATTGGTTGGTTTTTTAATTTAATCGAAACGTTTTAAAAAGTTTGCTGGTTGGTGGCGTCTTGTTTTTGGAGTCTCGTCTGCTGTTTTGTTGATAACAGCAGCTTTTTTCATGGCATTTGGTAGCGGATCTGTTCAAGATTGGAACGCGCCAGGCGACTTGCAATTGGAAATAGAGCCTGTACTTGAAGAACCTTCAAGATTAGAATCAGTTCCAGAATAAAACAATAAAATGTAGAAAAAATATTTTTTAGCAATAATTTAATAAATATTCATGTGTATTATGAAAACTACAACAAACAAAAATGACACAGTTTAATTTTCCCACAAATTGTATTATTATTCAGTTCTTTGGTAATGTTATGAATTACTATTGTATAATTACAAATCTATTATTATAATATAATGTATGTCCTACTACAAAAGTAACTTAGGCGTTTCATAAGCATATGACATGGTTAATTACATAAAAATAACAATAAGAACTTAAAAAAATTTCGTTAACTGTTTTTATTCTTTTTTACCTTTCTAAAGCAAATTTAAATAATAAAAACGAAAAACCGTTTAAAATTGAGCTCTTTAAGTTCACCTCATACGACGAAATTAAAAAGGTTAAGATTTGCACTATATACACTTTCTTTTATTTTTACCAAGGCCATCTTGACATGAAAAGCAATCACATATAATTTAAAATAATTTAACTAATATACAATCCATTACAAATACGTTTATTCAGTTCTTAAATTATTTAAATTTACTTCTTCGCCTAGAACTTCGACATTTCGTACTCCATGTTTTCTAATTTGTTGTTCTGCTGGGGTGGAATCTTGTATACTTTCAGAACCTGTGGTGTCTAAAGGTAAAGATGGATTAATAGCTAGTTGAAGCATCCTCAACAACAACATTTCTCTTATTTGCGGTGGTAGAAAATTTTCATTCTCGTAGTTATCCTTTGGCGGATTCGGTGGTAATAAACGTGCAACTCGTCTAGTGGGCGTGTAAGAATTTGAAGTTGAAGGATAATCGTCGTAAGAGTTTTGATTTTTTTCCATTTGATTTCTTGCATATTGACCTTGATGTTCGACTTGCATCTGAGGTGCTGTTATGTAATGAGTCGCTCTCGCCATTTGAGGGTCTGCTATAAAAGTAACAGGACCGTTTTGGATAATTTCTTGTGGTCGTCTTACGAATAAAGGTATTGGTGTCGAGTGCGACCTATGTTTGCGTAAGTTCAACAACTCTCTTTCGCGTTGGGCGTTTATTAGAGCGTTAGCTTGTTCTAATTTTGTTTGACGGAGGATTAAATATTCGATGATTTTTTGAAAATCGTTTGTACTTACTGGCGGTTTTATGTAACTAACGTCGTTTTCGACGTCTTTTATATCGTAATTTGGTGGAGGCGTTGTCGCTGGTAAAAATAATGGATAAGGTACAGGTGTAACTCGTGGTTGTGGTTGAGGTGCGTAACCGGATGGTTCTACTTGAATAGGAATTGATTTTTGTACTTGAGGTCTACGTAGAATTATTTGCGGTACTTGCTCTTGATACTGTGGTGGTTCCGAAGTAGTCCTAACTGCTTTATAGTATTGACCATTTGCAAAATACAACTGAGGTTGAGGTTGAGGTTGCGGTTGAGGCTGATGACGAGGTTGACTGTATTGCTCATTCATTTGAGAATTTACTTGATTAATTGGAACTAAAACTACTCTTTCGTTATATGGATTTTTCAGCTGATAGAAAGGTTGGTTTTCTCTAATTAGTTGTTCGTGAACAGGTGCAGGTGTAGTCGATGCACTCGTAGCACTTTCAGTTGTTGGATTTTGCGAAAATTCAGTAGTTGTTGCAGCGACCCTTTGTACGAGGTTTCTCGACATTAAACTTTCTATTGCTGGTTTAATCGTAGATAAGATTCTAGGACGATATGTAGTTGTAAATAAAGGTCGTGGTGTTGCAGTGGATATGGAAGCACTATAAACGTCCACAGCGTCATTTCCAACACTTTGCTCCAAATTTTCGATATGCTTACGTGGGTCAAAAGCAATTGGATTTTCAGATACCAACTGTCGTCTCAACAGCGTGCTTCGCGTTTTAGGGGTAGACGATTCGTCTTCTAACCCATATTGTTTTGAAACACCTCGTCGATAAGCTGGCAGTTCAGTTGTTCGTCTCGCTATGACTTCAGGCCTTAGAATTTGTCCTTCGGATTTTTGAGCACGTGTTTGCGAACGAGATGCAAAAATTACGTTAGATGGTGAGGAAGTGGCATAAACGATGTTAGTTCGACTCGTGGAGCTTTTCACAACTTCCTTAGACTTTGAATTTTCTTTACTTGCAGTTTTAATTTTAGACTCGCTTTCAGTTGAAGGTTTACTGAAAGCTTCTTGAGAAAGATCCACAGTAAGAGGAGTAGTTGGATTGTAAAGCAAAATTGATGGTTTGTTCGAATTTGGAGACGTTTTATTACCTTTTGATGGTATTCGTTGTACTACCGATGGCGCTTCCATTATCGTATCTGCATCTGTATCTGTGGTATTATTAGTTGTATATGAAATTCTTTTAACGTCACCATTTTCATCTAAATACCCATAAGTACCTTTGATGTTTCCCAAAACATCTCGGCTTTCTATTTTAAACGAACCATCGTCTGCTTCGTAACCAATAGTATAGGAACCATCGTCGTTAATTTTTTTAATGCTCTTAATAATTTCCAACTCCCCATTTTTGGCTTCTGCAAGAGATAAATCTTGCTTTTCGGTTGAATTGGAAGTTTCAGATACGACGAATTGGCCAAACAGCAAAAATATTATCCACGATAATATCTGCAAATAATAATAGTGAAAAGCAAACTTTTATAAGTGTGCTGTAATTATGATGACGAAGGTGATATTTTTTTATGAATTGTTCAAGCAAAAAGTCGAGGTCTACTAATTTAATTGTGCGTATGACAAAAATTGTTAAGTACCTGTTTTATCTTCATGATGGTGGATCCATCAAGTTTCACATAAATATTTCACTACTGGCGTATATTCGTCACGTTGGTTCTCTATATAACCATCGTTGAGGAGGTATGAGACAATACCCCTGAAGGAAGGGAAACGACCTTGACGTTGGCGTCTAAGTATTCTGAACATTTTGGTGCAGTGAAAGTATACCGTGAGCTATGAATTGCTCTTATTAACATTTTTCACACAAATTTACAAATTCATTGTTTGGATTGTTAAAGTAGGTATTACTTAACTTGATTGTTATAACTGTTTTAATTCATAAAATAATCTCTTTAAATCGTAAGGGAGTCTTGGCCTCGGAGAGTTTTCAGGGTTTGATCATAAAAACCAATAATCGACTCTCTCTTCGATTGAGGAAATACGTTTACTAACAGCAAAGGTAAAAATGGGTCAATGATGCTCCAAGATGGAATTTTGACGTTTTAGAGCTGTTGTTGCTTACTGAAACTCAAAAAGAGACCCTTAAATTAAATTACCTATACACCTCAGTGACATAATTCTTAAAACAGCATATATCAATCGTATTAGATAATTGATTCTTTTCTCACGTTTAATAAAGAGCTCGTTACATTGTTAAAGTTATATAAATGATGAATTCCATAACTCATGTGAGCAAGCTTGCCAAAAAAATATTAAAAATTAAATCTGCTTTGATTGCGAGTGATAAATTTACAGAAGTATTAGAAATTTTTTATCCGCTCATTTTCACACAATGTCATTAGCTATTTTTTTTACTTTAATGATCTTATATCAATGTTAAAATATTATTTTTATGTAATCATGTATTATTATGCTCGGTTCTAAATTGGTATGTTTATTCATTGTTAAAACGAATTAAGTTTTGAAAATGTACACAAACTCGCCATTAATCAAGGACTTAAGAAAAGTAAACGGAAATGTCTATAATTGTGGACAAAATGTAATACGAAAATACATAAATAATAGTTGTAGATTATGACATCGAGTTAACTTTGGCAGGCAATGTTATGAATTAGGAATATTATGAATAATGTAATTTAGGGTAGAGATATTATTAGAGGAGATATTTCATTAGAAACTCTTCAGAACAATAATTTTGCACTATTAGTATGCTAATAGTTTTATTTTACTAAGGTCGAGTATTTCAATCGACCCTTAAACTTAAGTTTAAGCTTAAACTGACTTGCAACCAATAGAAATACATAAAATTATAGTAACGCTGAGCTTAACCCTACACTTAAGTTTAAGGGTCGATTGAAATACTCGGCCTAAGATTTCAATTTTTGAGGTTTGTTTCTTAATTTTAATCTAAGATGTCACTACATGGTCTGTTTTTCTATTTTTTTAATTTAAATTCTAATAAAACACATAACGTCCAGGTGTGAACGTTTATCAAAAATTGAGCTGTGAAGAAATTTTAATTAATTTAATTTAATTTTTTAATTAAAGATGTCACTATACATGTTTTGTTTTTCTATTTATTTAAATATTTCTTGATAACGACCAGATTGGTATTGCATAAAATTATCTTGTACTTTTAGCGATCATTTTCGAATAGGGTTTTTAGTAATTTTCTAAAAGTGTTCAGTTTGTTCATTTTATTAAAAACGCCCTGTTTGACATAAAAGAAATAATTTAATAATTGCAATTTTGTGGTGGATTTAAAAATTTGCGATAAACTATATCCCAATTCCACAATTCTAGAAAGTGACTCATTCCTAATATGTGTTCACAAGCTTTAGCTAACTATAGATCGGCTTCTATTGAGATAGATGCGGAAAACACGTGCCGCTTTAATACAATAACGTACTTTACTATAATTTGACAGAAGGTGACAGAATCTTAGTAGTAGAAGTGGATCCGAGTACGAACGATTGTTCATAATGCTGTACCGAAAAATCTCGATGTGATCTGGTCTTCATTCTATAAATGACACAACTGTCTATGTTTGTGGACAAATAGTATTTATGTTACTATACTTATCTCTCCATTAACTCGAGTCACTTACGAACATAGCCAGAAAAATTTGATACCATATTGGATTTATTTACTAGGAATATTTTAGATGAAACAACCTCAATGTAAGGTAAAACTAAAAATAAATGGTTTTTATGACTTTGACTCTTTAAGTACTTTAACAATAACCGTACTTTTCAAATAAGAACCGACAAGAAAGTGATTGACAGATAGTATTGCTATAGACCAGTTTAAAAATAGCAGGTAAAAGATGTTTTGTTTTTGAAGTTCGTAAACTTTTCTTTGTTTGATATTTCAGTCAATAATCACCACTAAAGCCATAAAAATCTTTTATTTATTGACAATCTTTACGTCGTACCTACGTAGCCTAATAATAATAATAAATACAGTTGAATTTTTAAAAGACTACCGACACGTGACCAACTCAGTGCATATGAATTAAGATGCAAATTACTCGTCAAATCAGGTCTAGATTCATATTTCCTAAGTAGAAATTAAAAGCTGGCAATCTAGATGTCGCTACATTGAATATTTGATAATTTTCTTTGAATAAAAAATGTCGTAAAAATACTGTGTTTAGTTGTATAAAAACATTACCTCATTTCATTTTTATGTTAAAACGACTGTTAAAAAATCTAAAAATTGCATTTTTCTATTTCTTTTGTGTAAAAAATATCATGACATTTGGTAGTACTGCTACGGCATCTATGTGTCGTATTAAAAATTAACCTACGAATGTCAATCTTGACACTTCACAAGCGAAAATACGAACTTACATAAATTATATGAGCGAATTCCCTTTATATTCTGTCTTTTTCTATCGCACTCTCATGCTACAAAATTTTTATAACGTATGTGTTATACTTTTACTTGTGTTTGAAACACAACTTTTGTATTTTCTGTTTCTTTCTATGCTTAGCCTTACTAATATAAAAATGTTAAACGTATGTTGTTTATTGAGTAGTCGAAAAGTCACGTGTCGGTAGTCTTTTAAAAATTCAACTGTACCTACTGACTAAGCTATAAGAACGTTATAAGCAAGGGAAAAATTGCTAAATGGGTTCATCATGTATTACAAACACATGACTAAGAAATTTTTGAACTGTCAGGCGTGTCTTACAGCCTAACCAGACTGTGTTACCACAGGCTCAAACAATTTCAAAGGGAGTGTAAAGCTAAAATCAGGGCTTTCTCTCTTCTGCTTTTGTATAAATCTGTTGAGTTTTTTGTCCAAAGTTTGCAAATCAATGTTTCTTCATCGGCACCAGTTAGGAACTTACCTATCGTTTTATTATTATTGAGAAATCAAGTTCTGGCTAAAGCAGTCTTAAAATTTACCAGAACCTGTACTAGCGTACCGCTGGCTAGAGTCCTGCCCTGTCTTCTATTTCAAGTTATCTTAGAGATTTCTTCTCCTTAAGAATGTTTGCGATGTTACACTATTAAATAATATAAACCCGCTCCCTTTCATACACTATACATGTGTACATTCAGGCTCACAATTATTGGCTATCCTGGCTATTTATACGTCAGGGTCTTTATTAGCCAGCAACGACAAAATGACAGAAAATGAGGTTATTGATTTACTATTTGTTGTCAAAATAAAGCTGCCCCTCAATTTAAGTAGAGGGTGTTATGATAGTTACATCCACAATTCATGCTAGGCTTATAGCCAAGGTGGCCATTAATTGTGAGGTTGACTGTACATAGACAAGAGACATCTATATTAAAGCAGTACTATAATACTATACATATTGTTCCACATGAAACCATTTCGTAACATTTTATAAATGATCTCCAGTGTTCTTACGCGACTGACTCTTAAAATTTATTAATTTTAAGGCCACCTTTTGGGTGGGACACTAACTTTAAACCCCTAGAAAAATAGTTTTTGCTAGAAAAATATTAAAATCGTTTATTTAATTTTATAGGAAATTTGAAAATTAACATTTTCTGTCTTTTAAATTTATCTTCTAAAACCAACCGCGTTATTGAAAATAATTATTGTTTATCTGTTCCAGTTTATTAAATAAGTAATTTAAATTACTATGTTAAGTCTATTTTAAGCCTTAGACTTACTTTTTACTTATACCCTTATACAGAGGGGACGAAAAAATTACAAAACTCATATTAAAAGTAACGATTATAGAATAGCTGTTTTTATATATAGGGCGTAAAATTATAATTATAAAATACAACGCCTCGTGAAACATCTCTCACACTTGGTCCAAAATCGAATTTTACGCCAGAGGTGCAAACACTATTTTTTGTACGACCCAATATTTTCAATTTGTCATAAATTAATTCAGTTGTCAAGCTGACGTTTACTATAAAAATTTAATATCAAGTTCCTATTTTTACATAGATTTCACCATCATAGTAACACTTTTTTTGTCTTCGGGTGAAAAGATTCACTTTACGCCCACTTTTAAGAGCTCCCTCCCTACGTCCCAAATTATGGTATATATTTTGGTTATATTGTCCCAAATTATAGCATACAAAAAAGGAACTAATTTTTCTTTTATAAATTTTATTTAAACTGAGATTTAACTTATAGTGTAGTGAACGAGGGTTTTACTGCTAAGAACCCACACCTTGAACGAATTTAGATAAAAATTTTTTTATTCAGTTCAAGATCAAAGTTTATATTGTTAAAAAGTGTGCATTTGCCTCATCATCTTTTTAAACCACTTCTTGTGAATTCAATTTTGAAAATCATAAAAATTAGCTGAAAAAGAATTTTTATTTCAAAATTTTGGGTGCAAATGCTTACGGGTTTGATAATTAGTAACTAAGCAACAATTTTACGGAAAAAAATTTCAAAAATGCATGATGAAATTCTTATTAACATTTAATAAACAAGAGCTAGTGAAGCACTTCTAGGCATCTGAGAAACTTCAAATTTGGCACCAATGTATAAATAATGTCCTCAAGATTAATAAAAAAAGTCTTCAGGTCCTGAAAACCCTCCGGGAGTCGATTGAAGGGGGAGGGGGAGGGGGGACCCGTACTTTTTAGAGGAAATCAGACCTTTTTAGGGATCCCTAGAGTGTAATGTACAATTACACCAAATTTCAAGTTCTTAGGATGCTTAAAAGTGCTTGTGACTCAAAGTAACAAAATCACAAGAATTGGTTAAAAAGATGATGAGGCACATGCACACTTTTTTACAGTATAAACTTTGATCATTAGGGTATTTAGAATTTAATAAAAAAGATTTTATCAAAATTCGATCAAGGAGTTGGTTCTTCTCAGTGTTATTATTTTTTTTCAGCAAATTCCTAAGATGACGTTACTTGGAGTTACAAGCACTTTTAAGCATCCTAGGAACTTGTAATTTGGTGTCGTTGTAGAACACACTCTAAAGATCTCTAGATAAGTCTAATTTTTTCTAATATAAAACGGGGATGTAGGCCCCAGAGGGTTTTCAGAACTTGAAGACATTTTTTTATTAATCTTGAGGACATCATATATATTGGTGCCAAATTTGAAGTTTCTGAGATGCCTAGAAACAAACACCATTAGGTCTGTTCGTTTGTCTTGCACTAACTTACTCCAACTTGCTCAAACTTATTCCTGCTCTTGACAAAGAGTAGAAAATACAAAGTATGTTCATTTGTCTTGCACTGGTTGCTCGGAACCATGTTCGTTTCTACATTTCTTACTCCTAGTCAAGAGCAGGAGTAAATTGTAGCGAGTTAGAGCAAGTTAGAGTAAGTCAGTGCAAGACAAACGAACAGACCTATTGATGTCATAGTTTCCGCATAGTGTGTTGCCTATCCTTTAATACTGGTACTGATTACATTCCTATCTATCGTATTTATCCACATTATTAGTTCTTATAACTTATAAGATTATGATACTGCTATCAGTACTTAAAAAACCCTTGTCTTATCCTAGCTTGTTGTTAACAACTGTTAGAAGCCTCCGAATTTCAATTTTTTAATGGCTTTTAAGTGTATAGACGTCTACCTTTCCTGAACAGTTTTGATACATTAATTGGACTCTTTTGATTGTTGTACTTGTCTTACCATCAACCTACAATTTCAAAAACTTATATAGCTCATGATTATCAAGGGTTGACTCTCACTATCGGTAAAATTATAGTTCTCTGATTGATTTGTTTTTACTAGTCATGATTGGGCAATGACTCAACCGATAGTGAGAATCTGATTTAAAGTTATTATATGACTAGTTTTATTTTAAATGTTAATAACCTTTATGATAATTATATTTAAATTTGATCTACCTCCTACTTTGAGTCTTTTGGAAATAGTGGCAGTAAAAACTTTCATTGACCATGACTGGACTATAACTGACCGATAGTGAGAATCAATCCATAACTAATTTTCTTTTCAATGCTAATAATCTTTATGATATTATGATAATTATATTTAAATCTACTTTGGCCATTGGCCTACCTCCTACTTGAGTCTTCTGAAAACAGTGGCAGTAAAAATATACATAAGTAATTAAAACAATTTATGTTGATATATTATTAAATAAAAATTGTATAAATATTTCGTAGTATCAATGTATAAAAAGAAAACATATACAATTAATAAAATTATAATTATACTATGTGTAAGTATATAATATACATTATTATATACAAAAAATACTAACACTAAAATATAAATAAAGCGATGCTCCAAAGATACAATAACTGCAGACAGAGTATTAATATTATTATTATTATTTGGCAATTAAAGTAACTTAAGGCATTTAATTATTCAAAAAAAGAAATCTCAAAAAAATCTAAGCAACTAAGTCGACAATTAATTACTCGTTTGAATTAGACCTTGGTGATTCAGTAATAATAAATTTACAAGTTACGAGAACGTTGGGTCGTCTACTGAAAACAACCTAAAAAGTACAATCGCTTTATATTATATACAAAAAATTATACCACGCAAAAGCTTGTTAAAAAATTTTCTTGCATACTCAGATGTTGTGTAAGATGGGCGTGATCTGCTTACGTTCTAAGATAGAGACACTTTCACCTGAGGAACCGTTAAGGTCGATCTATTACCTTCACAGTTCACAGTAATTTATGAGTCGACGAAGTTTGAATTTTTAAATAGAATTTTAATTGAGTAAACATTCCACTGATTTTTTTGCAATGATCTTGCTACAGTTTTTTTTCTCTTAAATATTTTGTTGAAATCACAATTAAAAGGGAGACTTAAAAGGGTATTCCGTGACCTCTTAAGAAATCGTCGATAGCTCCTCCGCCTACTAGACCGTGAGGTTGTTGAAACGACGGTTGGATGTAATAGTATTGTTGTTGTTGTTGTTGCTGTGCAGGCCTTAAGGGTTGGGGTTGTACAGGTTTAGCACCTTGTGATCTTATTTTTTGTTGTTGCTGTTGTTGGGCGTATAATTGTGCAGAATTTTGAAACTGCAAGTCGACTTGTTGCTGTTGATACACCGCTTGCGTCGGTTGTGGTTTTGGATTTCTATACAAAGGACTTTGTTGTTGAAGCTGTTGAATGTTTAACAGCTGGTGTTGTGGTTGATGCACGTAAGGTTGGATGCGATGGTTTAACGTAAAATCGCCGTCGGTTTGAGGTAAAGTTTGATAGAGCTGCGTGTTGTACAAACCTGACACTGGATCAAACACTAATTCAGACGAATATACTTGTCCCGATGGGTTCGGTGCTACCGTCGACGAAGGAACTTTTTGATGTTTAATTGTTGCTTTAGGCACAGGACTTGGCGACGGCGAAACTACACTATTGTCGTGTTGGAATCTCTGAAATTCAGACTCAAAATCAAGACCACCATGTGATACAGATAGAGGCACGGGAGAAATTGTGGAAGGTAGAAAAGCGGGACGAGGAGTTGCCGATAATTGTTTTGTGTACAATAAAGATGGCCTTGGCGTAACAGCAATCTGGACTAGTTGTGGTCTGTACGTTGTTGGCGGAAGTTCGGTTTGTTTTGCAACTGTTGTTACAGGACGAGGTGTTATATTTAAGGGCGTTACACTTTGTTTGTAAATAACCGATGACGGAGTTGTCGCAGATAAAAGTCTAGATCGTTGAAAACTTGGGGTTACGCTTTCTGGCACAGGTTGAGGTTCGTGATATCGAGGACGAGTTATGTATTGTTGACGTACGGGATAAGACTGCAATTGGATTATCAATTATAAATTTCAAAAAGTAACGAAACATGTAACATGATCTTGATGAAAAAATAGTAGTTATAGTAGATTGCAACGTAATGTGGTTAAAGGTTAATGATATAAGTTAATTGAAAAATTTGTACGTTAGTTGTGGTAATATTGTGGGAATAAGAATAGATTTATAGGTAATGAAAAGTAAAACCATACTTTTGATTTCAATACTCACTTGAACTGGATGTTGTCTGAGAATTTGTTCCGGTTCTGGTTGAACGTCTTCATCCCTTGAATAATCATTTTGGAAGAAAGTTACTGGAGCTTTTGCCGGTAAATGGCGTAGAGGCGTTACCGGTTTTGTAGGATAATTCGCCGGTAAATTTTCTGGTTCGTTACTCTCTTCTTCTGGTAATTCTTCTTCTTCTTTTGGTGCATTTGGATCGCAGGGATTTCCAGAGACGTAAGTAAACTCCCTTTTGTTACCATCAGGATCTACGTAACCGTACTTTCCTCTTACGACACAATCGGTTCCTCGTGTTTCTTCTTTAAAACTACCATCGGCGGCTTCGTATCCAAAGGTGAACGAACCGTCGTCGTTTACTTTGTTGTAATTTCTAATAGTTTGTACTGGTGGAGCTTTAGGTGATTCCTTCACACGCGCCGCTTTTATCGGAGATGCGGTCGCTCTCGAAGGTTGAATATAATTGTCATGGGAAACTCTCGGAGCAGCTGTCGGTTGCCCATATAAACCATTATATTGCTCTGCTGTTACGTAAACGACACCGCCTCTTTGTGTATCTTCTCTAGGTTCGGCGGCAGCGTAATATTGAATAGTTTCGTCATCTTCTTGTTCTTGATTTACTTGAATTCTGCGACACTCAGAATTACAAATCATAGACGTACCACACAAGAATAGCATCCATATCTGTCAAACAATAGATAGTTTTATAAATGAGTGTTGGAGAACAAGTTTATTTTACAAATAGTGAAAGTAAACTGAGGTATATAATTCATATATTTAATACTCAAGCGTTACTAATTGGAAGTTTAATGTTTATAATTTTAAAATTGATGCTTTTGTTTTATATAATTTAAAATTTAATGCGAAACTGATTATTTAATTCACCTGTCTTAAATTGGAATTTTTGATTCGTCTCTCCTCATCGATTTATGTGTTTATTTAGAAATAAATCGAAACGAGTCCACATCACTTTTGAATGGAAAAGAATTGGAACACAACTTTAACTCCTTCAATACATTAAAGTCGTTTATATTGAGCAATGGCACATTTAGTAAATTTATGTAGGTAATTTATTAAGAGAGTTTGAGTAAAATTCGTTATTCTGATTCTGAAGTTTCGATTTTGCAATTTTTATATTGATTTCATGCATCTATCATAGGTATAATGTTAGAATGTCAAATATGACAGTGTTTGAATTATTGAGACTTTTATTTATTTCTTGTAATTTGAGAACAGGTTCTTCATTTAAATTGATGTGCATGTTTGTTTTCATTCATTTTAAATAAACACTTTCACAGAGGGATCGGCATATATTCATAGAAGGTCTATAGAAAACTAATGTTGGAGGATTTAAATTGATTGCTTCTTGATTATTTTCTTCTGCAATCTTTTTACTCTCGCGGTACACTGCCTTAAGGAGTAGTCTGACTGTAATTTTACTTCTAATAAAAGTTATAGAGAAGAAAATGCTCTATCGAAACCCATAAAAATATTGGTCCTAGCTGTCATATTTAATTTATAAAAATTAATAAAATTTGAAAAATTACTATAAGTAGAATTCTACAACTCACTGTATCAATCCAGGTTCTAGCTCCTTAAGGAGTGATCTAAGGATAATTTTACCTCTAACTAAAATTATAGAACAGAAAATTTTCTATTAAAACCACTCAAAATATTTGTCTTAGCTGTCCTAATTAATTTATGAAAATTAATCAAACTTGAAGAAATTATAATAAGTAGAATTCTACAACTCACTGTGCCACTAGAGGTTCTAGCTCCTTAAGCAGTGGTCTGAGGATAATTTTACCTCTAATAAAAATTATAGAGCAGAAAATTTTCTATCGAAACCAATAAAACGATTTGTCTTAGCTGTCATAATTAATTTATGAAAATTAATGAAATTTGAAAAATTATAAGTAGAATTCTAAAACTCATTGTGCCACTTGAAGCTCTAGCTCATTAAGTAGTGGTCTGGTGGTAATTTGACTTCTAATGAAAATTATAGAGCGAAAAATTCCCTATAGAAGCCCATAAAAATATTTTATTTACAATAAGTAGAATTGTGCAACTCACTGTGCCTTTCGAGACTCTAGTTTCTTACTATGTTAATTCGACACTGAAGCTCTTGCTAAGACTAAAGTCGTTATCGATACTTCAAACAACAAATTCTGGATGGAAGTTATTGCATTGGAGTGAATGAAAAGAGAAAATTAATCTATCAGATCTTAAATTAAGAGATAGAATGGAATAACGACATATTCGTTTAGTTTCAGATAGAATAACCCCAAGATTGAGAAAAGAGAGCCTTTAGAGTCGCTGAACAGATTAACTGAAGTCAGCTGGAGAAAACAAGCAATATTTTCCTAAATAAGGAAGAAAGAAACACTGAAAGCTTCCAATTGGTCTGTTTTAATAAAATGCTTAGGTAACTTATGGCTGGAGCATTTATAAAATAAAACGCGTTCTCTCCCATTGCTGCACACAAAAATGAATTGACAGATAGCCTTGTACTGTGGGAACTTTTAACGATTAATAGATTAATTTCTAAAGTGCAAAAAATCTTGTTGGCCCACCACACCCACAAAGCAACTACTGTCATCGTAAGTAACATAATAAACAATAAACATTTTAAAGTTAGCCAGACCGAGAGGTCTTACAGAACAACTTTCAGTTCCTTCAAAAGAAATGTTGATATATAAAAGTAATATTGCGGCCTTGCTGTAATACAGATTTAATCATTATTGTGCTCTATTTACATCGTATGATCGCTTTTACCAAAATATAAAATGAAAACTGACGATTTTATGAACCAATCATGCTGCCTAGTTCACAAACAGCTCCTAAAGTCCCCAGCCACAAATTTTCATCCAGTGCTTTCATCCAATCAAGTACTAAATAGTTTTAAGGTTAGATTGCTACTACGAGTATCTCCCCATTATCCCTATTTGTTTTAGTTTCATAGCTGTTTACATGCTCCCTAGCGGTACGAATGATGCATTGATGAGTGCTGTCGAGGTCGAGGTGCATCCATAAGCCTCTCTGGGTGATATAGAGGTGACATCAATGTAGCAATCGCGGTAAAAAAATAAAAAGACTACAACCATCATCTCACTCTACGGATGGCATAGAAGGGGTATCAATGTGAAGATCGATACTGAGACATGAGAGTCAAGAATTGAAACCAGCATTAGCCAAGATTTGATGTTTGGTCTCGAGAATCTATACTTCAGATTAAGGATGTCCCGTGGCAGGCTCCCCTGAGATGCTTGCCAGTTATAATCCTCTTTGCGCCATTAAAAACAGTCTTACCTGGCTTGTAATGTTAAATACTAAATAGGACTCTAAATATCCTGTTAAGTAAAAGTTAGGGTTACTTTTGACTTACAGAGAACATTTTATTTAGAGCACTACCAGTTATTCAAAAATTAAATCTGATAGAGGTTTCTTTTAACATCTAAGTTAGTGTTATACTTATGGGTCTTATAAAACCGTCACAACCTTTTATAGTGCGATAGTTACATTGGTGGGTGCGTCGCGACAAAGACAAGACTCTGGGGTGTTAAAATACACCTCTGGTTTCTTCACGCTTCCTCCCTGGATACATAAAATATTTATTGTTTAGTAGCCGTATGCTTCAGCAACCGTGTTAAGTATGCCACGGTTTTATGGTGCGTAGTTTTGCTAACGACCATTTCGCCAATCATAAAAAAATTTAATGTTGATGAATTATGAAAGCTCTCTTCCCGATTAATATACATCGTGGACTAAGAGTAACTGATCAAGTGATTATGATTACCTCCTGTCACGATGTGGTAAATAACGCACCCTAGCACCTATGATAAAGGAGAAGAAGAATAAAAAGAAGCAATTCTGTACTGTTTGTCGCAATTTGGGATTTTCGGCATTTAGTTTCATTCTGTAATTTTCTCTGGAATGCCATAGATGATCCGAATCTCTCTTAAGTCAATAATATTATTTTTTACGAAAAATAAACCAAGAGCTTTTACAGCCACAAGTATCACAGATGTACACAGAGTCCTCCGCTCTGTTGTCCAACCCCATCATCACTAGATCCCTTCCATTTGTACAAAACTGACCTATGAAAAGGTGTTAGCAGTATTGGACCTAAGACATCAAAATTATAGCCTGGTTCTGCTACTAAGGAACTCAGGTCATATTCTTCCTATGTGTTAAGGCAAATATACAGAAACACCTCGTTGGGTCATTGTAACAGTAGGAATGTTATTTTGGTACTACTTCCTTAATAAATTTACACTCTCGCAACATTGTCAATGTCAACAATTTTTAAATTTGAAATACTAATGTGAAATGTATTTTAACTGTATTTATTATAAGAAAGAAAGTTTTTTGCTATACATATAATATATTTAATTACTTAAGAAATTCATTAGTAGATCCAGTTTTTATAGGAAGTTCATGCTCAAACAACTGTGAAAGTTGATTACTCAAGATTTTTATAATAATATGAGAAATAAGTAAAAGAAATAAAAATTCCAATACTTACTATTTTTATAATACAATTTAATTAGTGAAAAAGTACGACATTTGCGTAATAATCTTTTTCTTAATTTACACAAGTGTTATTTAAAAAGCATTGTTTTTCTTAAAATTCCCATTTAAGATAATATATTACTTATAAAACAATGATAAGTTTAATAGTACATATAAAGAGAAAACACAAGCACGTAAGGTGTGATGAAATTCATTAATAAAATTATTATAATTTGTTATTATAAAAATTCGCAGCTTTAAAAGTGGAAAATTTATTTCTAAATTATTTAAATGCGTTTGACCTTGGGCTTGTAAATTTTATTCCATTTTAGTTATAGTATGCTAAGTTCCGCAATGCTGTGTCCGAATTTGATGTATTGGTTCCTACTATTGTTAGAGATATAGCGTTCCAAACCCAAGTCCAAACCATAGCAAGAAGACGGAGAGAAGTCACAGTCACAGTCACCTGCATATCTTTTGGCCACCCCAGCTATAAGCCTAGCACGAATTGTGGGTTCAACCATCAATAACATCCCCCTACTTAAACTGAGGGGTAACTTTGTTTTGCCAACAAGTAGTAAATCAACAAACTGTTTTGGGGTTATTATGATAGTTGCACCCGCAATTCGTGCTAACGTATTTTTGGCCGGGGTGGCCAAAAGATATGCAAGCGATAGTATATGAGATGAAGAGGGTTGTCTTAATTTTTTTAAATGGAGCACCCTACGTGGTTATGCATTGTCGCAATACTTCTTTAGTCACACCTAAGAATATTATTTCGTTTCATCCATTCGTTTAGAGATCACATTTTGTTTCACCCCAGTCTTAGAGTTTTTCTGTGTTATTCTTGGTTCACCCTGTACTACCATTAATTCTACATTTTTTCTTCTTAACCAGACTGTTTAAACTTGATGTATCTCTTCTTACTATTATTAGAGATTTCTTTTAAAGCCAAAATTAAATTAGAGCCAAAACAGGATTTAAGAAAATTATTTTGGAACGTCCATAAAGATATAAGGGGGTTGCCTTAAATTGCTTTAAAGCGAACTTGCTTACTAAATTACGTGACTTTTTTATTAAAGGCTTTTTGGTTCTTACCACTGATAGTCAACGACCAAATAAAGATAATCAAGCTGAAACGTCTCTACTTACCCTTCCACCCCATTCTTCCTACTATTTTTTTGAATTTTTTACCTCTACTGAGCGCGCCTTTCCAGATTTGACGCGCCCTATAATGAATGTCCCAAAAAATTCTTGGCGGTCTACCAAATTAAATCTACCTTTTTCCCTGAGAGCAAGACAAACGCTGTGAATCTCAACGTTTTCCTGCTATCACCAAATTTTAGCTAAAATTTGACAGTTTTAGAAAAAAATCGCAGCGCCCTCTGTATGGGAATCGTAGAAATTATCTCGCGGTCGGTCGTAGAGGAATCCTTCCACCCTATTCTCCCTACGATTTTTTTTAATTTTTTGCCTCTATCAACTGCACCTTTACAGATTTGACGCGCCCTATAATGGATGCCCCGAAAAATTCTCGACGGTTTACCTAACAAAATCTACACCTCTTCCTTTATGAGAGCAGGGCGAACGCTGTGAACCTCCGCATTCTTCCGCTATCTCAAAATCGTGGTTAAAAATGAACAGTTTCGGGAAAAATCGCAGCGCCCTTTGCATGGGAATCATAGAAATTATCTCTCAGTCAGTCGTAGGGGAATGTGCAAAGCAACTTTCGAGCACGGTTCGAAAGCCCCATAAGTGCCATAGGAAAGGTGACATGCTTCTCAGTGTGAGGGTCATTTTTTTTCTCCTTCAACGTGGGCGAGTATGTGAGGCATCGAGTAACTGATACCGGAACGACGATCTAAATCCCCTAGGAACCTACCATCCGGAATTTTAAGTAAAAAAAAATTTATGGTTACGCGGAAATTTGTGGGGAAGCCCCGCTGAGAGAACGGCTGAAGGCATCGGTCCGAATTTTGTGCCAGACCATGGCTCTTTTATTTAGGTCTAAGAAAGTATGATGAATTTGGACTTTTGCCCATTTCTTACTTTTCTGATTAAATTCCGACCACTATTTCGAAACCCCATCCGTTGTTCGTATAAAAATCCAAGGAATGAGCTCACTTTGCTGCTGCTACAGTTTTCTAGTCATGTACACCATTGCCTGTAAATTTGGACAAGTACTACTTCATAACCAGCCTAATATAGGGCAAACAAAGTCTTGGAACCTATTGGTATTAGACAATAGACACACACCCCTTTCTAAAATTCCTGATGTTCTGCTTTGTCTCTAATTCGTTTATGAACAAAACTATTGGAACAGATACATCGACCTCGGACGCAATGTTCGGGGACCCCGCATATGCGTTAATTATTCATTTGTTTAATTTATTAGCTTATTGTTTAAATAATTAATTAAAAATATTGAAATCGAACAATCATTTTAATTGCCTTTCCAACGAAATACGTTTTTTGAGCAAGAAGAAAAAATTTAGTTACCCCCATTTCGATTAATTCACGGACGTTTAATTATATTTAAGTGTACTACGTATTGTAGTTTTGTATAATAGATACTTTTCAGATCTATAGGTGATTAGGTGAAGGACGCCTAGAAATTTTAACATCGTGAGGGCGGGTTGAGAGATTTTTTTCTTATAAATTCACTACCTGGTTATAATTTATAAATTAGTACAGCTTACTATTGAAGCTTTCAAGGTACTATTCGCCCCTCTTAATAACTTCACCAACACTTTAATCTATTGTCGGTTGCTTAATTAAAATATTATTACAAGTAATCGGAGATTTGTATTTTTAATCCGGATTTAATCATTGCTGATCCTTTTCTGAAATTATTATTAGAAATATTAATTATTTCTTAATTTAATTAGAAATAATATAATTACTAATAATTAATTTAAATTAGTAACAGTTCTCGAGTAAATTAATCCTTAAACCATATAGTTATGTGATTAAAAGAACCACAATTAAAAGTGTTGGAATTACACTCTCAGGCTTAGGATATCAGACATTTTAATTTTTGAAATTTTTTTTAAGAAACATATATTTACTACAAATATTGCGTATTTGTTGTATAATAAAGTATTAAGAACCTTTGTATCTAAATAGTTATTAATGAATCGTTCTATAAGCATAGCATCTCGGTTGCGTTTATTCGTGAGAATATATGCTATTATCCGACATTGTTCAATTCAAATCGAACTACTGACCTTTTCTATTGCAACTCTTTATGGGTTAAGCAATTCTTGTCTTCTTGTTGAGTTGAGATAACACGTAATCGAAAATATTTAATATTTATTTAACTAATTAATTATCCTTCGCGAGTTAATCTTGTGTGAAATGAAGAAAAGGATAATTGAAGGATTTTTTTTAAATTAAAAATTTCTTTTTTTTTGTATATTTGTTACGTGAACTATTTCAAAACGTTTTCTTAAAAACGTTTCGAACAAGGTAAGTTAAAAGTTTGTTGCTTCAGGTTAATACCTATCACAAAATTAAACAACACGCCCTGTGATTAATTGTTGCAAATTGATATTTTATTCTAACAGGATATAGAAATGAGCTTGTTGCTTTTACTCTTTACCATGTTGAGTCATAATTCCACTAACTATTGAATTTCGACTGGGTAAAATTCCGAGTTCATATCTAGAGCAACGTATCTGATTATTACAAATTGAGCACTGCATAGCTCATGTGGTTGCCCTACGTTATTTCATAATTTTTTTCATCTTCAGATTGCTCCTGACGAGTTTTCTCGCTTTCCTCTTTTGATTTGTCTTTCAACAACCTTTCTTCATCTTCATCGTCCAAATAGTTCTTCAATTCAACCTTTGACCTTCTTGCTCGACTGTCTCGTTGTTCGTAAGTTTTGGCCTACGGGCCAATTCTTAGATGCAATATTTCCTTTTATGTTTACCACAGGAATCTACCAAAATCCGTTCAGTCCTGATGCCGGATCCTGTATAATAGCTATAAGGAAAAACGTCTGCTGTCCGCACCTTTTCTTATCGTAAGATTTTCACGTGAAAAAGTGTTAATGACAGGCCTACACTCAGCAGCAGAACACCGTAGGCGAAGAAGGTGTGTTGATAATCAAACGCAATAAAAATTAATACGTGGAAATAAATAGTTTATCATCGACTTCATAGGTTTCCAACAATAGATTTTTCCGATTTTAAAGGAAATTTACTTGGTTCTGCCACGATCGTAGCTTTGCGCTACATACCCCGCTTGCCTCTGCTAGTCGCATTGTTTTTCAGTTTATTGATTTTTTATTTCACTGTTCCACCTCCTTTTCTTGCTAAATTGAATCAATTTTAAATAGATAAATTAAAATAGTGTCGTAAGGACGTTCCTAAACAGACAGTCTTTCATAGGGCACTTAACGCTGTCAGTTCTAGTCACTAACGATCATTTACAGAATGATGTTACATGTTAGACATGTCTAGTCCTCTTCCCAAATAGCGTACATCGTAGATGAGCATTGAGCATGCCCTTAACGGTGAGGAAGAAGAAAATCCAACAGACTGGCTGTTGAACACATTTAAAAAAATAATTTATTTAGTTTTTACTTATCGAGTAAAACAATCATTGCATGTTAATGAAAGCGTCGTATAACAGTTGTTACAACTCTGGTGGGGTTGTGGATCAGAGAAAGCGAAAAGAGATACGAAATTTAATTATTATGTTGACTCATGTCAAATTTTGATCTTTTTTTATGTGGCTAATAATTGTTAACATATTGCATCAGGTTTATAAAGCGTGTGTTGATATTTACAATTATTATCGTTGATGGTAAGGTCATGAATATGATTGATTATGAAGCAAAAGTAAATAAATATAAATGAGAAATAGGAAATAAAAATAAACATTTAAATAATAAGAACTTATAAGTTTTTTCTATGTGGATTTGTAACTTCCAGTCTTCTCTTCTTGTTGTAGAAAAATTCTCAAAAAAAGTCCGAATTAGAATCCGTGACTGCTGGGGCAAGGTTTGTTAAAATGTTTTGGTAGTGTGATATGACTAAGAATATCTTATTACTAGAAATAGAGCACATCAGCGTATAAGGCTCGTCACACACACACAGGCTTGCCTTCCGGTTTGCCTGTGCAGGTGGCCTGTACAGGCCACGGTTTGGCCTGTGCAGACCACCTGAACAATGTCTACACGCTTCGGTTTGGCCTGTGCAAGCGGTCTGGACAGCGTTTAGCTTGTACAGGCAAACCGGAAAGCAAGCCTGTGTGTGTAGACGAGCCTTTTTTGAAAACAGAAAATGTGACTGATGTGGCTCTGTTGAGCATAAGCATGTTTAGCAATTGTCTATCATCAATCATGTACCATGTGATACCACTATCAACCACATGATGGTTGATAGACGATGGCTCCAGTATGTCCAACCTCATAAGAGACTTATTTGTTTATCTGAAATGGATGCCTCTAAGGCTTCTCGTTGCTTGAGTTGGTATGGTATAATTTTCTCTCTCAGTACAAAGCTTGCATAAAGGCTGCACTACACACACAGGCTTACTTTCCGGTTTAGCCTGTGCAGGTCGTCTGAACGATGTCCAGATGCTCCAGTTTGGTCTGCGCAGGATGCCTGCATAGGCCAAATCGGAAGGCAAACCTGTGTGTGTGATCGGGCTTAAGAAATCATTGCTATACATAATATAAGGTCTTGTCATGGCTACTACAATACCACAGGTGGCAGTTTTCTGTGAAATTCTGAATCTGACTGCTACGAAGTAGTGCTAGTGAGTAGTGCTAGTGAGTAGTAGACACTTGTTGTTTAGTTATGAGGGAGATGGGAGAGCGGTGGTTAAATTTAAGATTTAACCTAGAATGCGTATTATCCTGTCTTCAAACTTAAACCCTTAACCTGTCTAAACCTGCCTGTGTCTTGTCTCAAGTGTAATTTTCGAATTTTAGTCAATTTTCCTAAAGGAAATTTTTTTGATTTTATTTAATTTTAATATAAGATGTCACTACCTGCTCTATTTTACTATTTTTATAATTTAAATTTTAAATAATACTCCATAAAAATGATAACGTGCAGCTGGAAATTTTATCAAATCGGAATTAGATTTTGTTTATTACTAAATTTTATAGTTTAAATTTTAAATATTTATTGATAAGACCCAGGTTGAAAATTTTACCACTAAAAAGCTACTAAAATATTTTTTTAAAACTTAGATGACCTTGGTCTGCCTAAATACCTACTATTTATGAAGAAAGTCCTAAAACGAACAATTATTGGTCTAAGTTCTTGAGAGAATCGAAAATATTCAATTTGGAACATGCTCGTGAGTCCGAGAGTTATACTTTATGGATGCCAGGGTTAAAAATGATAGTGATAACTACATGAGGACAGTGCTTTTAGTAAGCTCATAAAATTGCTTTTATGAAGAAAATGAAACTGAGGCGTCTTCTTTCTCTTGTTGATACGCTCTACTCAACAATGTACCAGAGGTCATCCATTGGACCCATTCAGAACATATGAGTGATCAATGTCAAGTGATCGTAGGCTGAATGACATTCTTTTCGTCGATTCTTTCGTTTGAGTCGATTAATGACATTACTCCCCCCCCCTCTATCATCACCACTAAAGTAGATCGAACAATCGGTCAGCTGTTCGGAAGTGATCTGTGTTCTGAATGCGATCACTGAATCCAGTTAGGATTTTCCGATTGCTAAGATGATAACATGATAAGTTTTTCGTAAAGTGGCCTTCGAAGGGCAGATTAAAAAAATTCTGGAAGTAGATAAATGCCCATGCCCATACAAGCGCACACATAATGATCGATAAAGCAACCTTTTTGACAATATTTGACAGCAATGTGTATATGATTATTGCTCTCTTATTTTATTCAAACAATCTTAAACCAAAATCAATACAAATTAACAAAGTGTTAATGCCCTCTCATACTAAAAAATGTGTTAAGGACGGAAGGTACTCGCAATATTTGTTGAACTTAATCATTTTTTTTCTGGCTTATAAAAATTTATTTTAATTAATTGGTAATGTGAGGAATGTTAACTAGGGCTGTACTTAATATTTGTAAAATATAAAAGTTATAATCGTTATAGTTTAAAAGATAATTTATTAAAATTAATTAGATATTTACGGCTTTAATAACAGTTCAATTAAATCGGCGTTTAAGCCATGTTATAGACAATCCTTCATTCTAGGGTATGACATATTTTATAATTTTATTTAATATTTGGAAACTTATATAATTCAATTTTATACGCCTCAATAATACAAAAGTAGCCACAATAAAATTAATAAAATGACGATATACAAGTTTCCAAATAATTAATAAAATTATAAAATATGTCATACCCTAGAATAAAAGATTCTCTATTACATGGCTTAAACGCCGATTTAATTGAACTGTTATTAAGGCCGTAAATATGTAAATAATTTTAATAAATTATCTTTTAAACTATAACAATTATAACTTTTATATTTTACAAATATTAAGTACAGCCCTAGTTAACATTCCTCACATTACCAATTAATTAAAATAAATTTTTATAAGCCAGAAAAAAAATGATTAAGTTCAACAAATATTGCGAGTACCTTCCGTCCTTAAAATTTGAATACACGTTTCCTGCTTTTTTTTTCAAATTACTAAATTTTTGCATTATACAATTTTGAAGACATTCCCACAATTAATAAATCATAAAACATTCCGCTTGTTTCATTAGCATTTTCACTTGATAATAATTATTGCAAAATCACACTTCAAGCTTGTTAATAAAATTTGAGCTCATCAAACATGAAAAAAAATTAACAATCGCTGAGAACAAAAGTGAATATAATACTAATTGTTTACTTAAACTTAAGCAACAATGCTAAAAAAAGACTTCTTTTCGCGTGTTTGGTCTAATATTTTATTCAGGGCCGGAATTATCACTATACAGGTAAACTAGAGTCAACTGAACATTCTAGGGCCCCAAAAAGAAATGTCTTACAATCTTACAGCTCATAGGTACGCATAGTTTGCCACTTTTTCACCAATTTTTCAATTTTTTTACTATAGTGCCTTTAGAGCCTTTAGATTGTAATATTTAGATCTCATAAATCGAACTAGAGAAGTCTTGAGAATGCTAGGTTCAAGAATCTACACCACCATTTTGTACTCATCAATCTTCCAAACAATAATATCTCACATTTCTTATAATTAATCTTAAATCGCTGTCATCAGAAGACTGTTCCTGCTCCATTTTAATTAAATTGATAAGGTAACGTTGTATAGTAGCACAAACAGAAGTGCCTAAAGGTTAAATGGATTTTTATGCGAAATTTCATTTTGGGGTGTACGAGGGGTCATCAAGCCCAAAAAAAGGAAAAAATGGTTCAAGTTAGAGGTTCTTACGATTACACATCATTAGCTACCACAAGGGCTATCAAGCCCAAAAAAAATAAAAAATGGTTCAAGCTAGAGGTTCTTTCGATTACACCTCATCAGCTACCACAAACCGTGGTCATAGTGTCTGTGACAAGAAGAAGTCGCTTTCTTTGTTAAGTAATTTTTCGACTAATCACATCACTAAAAAAGCGAATAAGTTAGTTTTTAGGTTATCGAATTTATTTCATAAGTGGTTTACACACTGCATAACGAATTGCAGTTGCAATCGGGCTACTTTGCTACTGAGCTACTCATATTAATTTTAATACAATGTTATGTCACCTTTTTAATCTTCTTCTTCCTCTTACTAATAAGAGCTTACGGACCTTTCTCAACTATGACCCTTGGGGGATTCATTGACTACTATGCTTTCTGTTAGGAGTTTGTTGAGAGAAGACTATAAAATCGGTATTAATTATAATTAGCAATCGTAATAGACGCCTTGACATGCCCTCTGAAGGACAGTGTGGAAAAATCCAAGAAAGAAATGTTCTGTTTTTGCTACTACGACCACGGTTTCAAAGTCTGAACTTTACACTTTCGTAATGATGGGCGCGTACTTTACGCTCTATACCAATTACCCACTCATTTTCTAGTATTTACATTACTATTAAAGAAGCAATTTTATACAAAAAAATAATTTGGGCGAATACTCCAATACAGGGTTTTGAGAGAGTTTTGGTTTGGGCCTCAAATGAAAGCCTATCAAGAGACACTAAAAGCAAAAATTAAATTTAAAAAAAAACTCATAAATATTAATAATTTTTGATAATAAACTAGAAAAGATTCAAGTTCCATCTCATCAATTTTCATAACAATTTAGAGATACTAATTTTTTTCAAAATTTCTAATATTAAATAAATTATAATGATTTTTTAATAAAGCAGGAAAGAATTCTTAATAATGATTTAATTATAATTAAGAACGTAAACAATGTGTTATAAAAGTAAAGAAATTTATCAACTTTCTATTAAACAATTTAAAGAAAGAAAATGGTAAATTGGTCATGCTACGAGAGCTACAGGTAACAAATAAATTATTCTATGCACTTCTAAAATTGAGAGACCAATATTTAAATTATATAACATCGATTGAACTACATAGACTATTAAATAGAAAAAAAATTTCGAAAATTACCCACAAATTAAGACTATTTTAATAATAATTTTTAATTTATTAGCAACAAACTGGTTTAATCATCCTGTAATTAAACTTAAAAAAACTGGAACACATACAATTATATAATTAATTAATTACGATAATTTTACCAAATAACAACTTTTACGAGAAAAAATACTAAATCTTGACGTAAGTTGCTGAATAGCCTCGTAACCGATGATCCTATTCACCCAATCACCCTGCCTTAACATTAAACTTCATCAATCACAAGTAACGCATTTTTTAACCCCTAACAAATTTTTTTTTTTATTTAAAAAATGTCTACTCACCGTTGCTTCAAGCTTCATTATATCCAATTTTTTGAAAGAGCACTAACTACAAAACTTTATTTAAACAAAGATACAACTAAAGCACTAAGTTCTTATTTATAGAATGTCTTAACAAAATGTCTTTGAATGTGAGTTGCACTACGCTTTATAACCTGTGTATATCCTCAAGAAGGGGGAAAGTACACTTGAAGAATATTTTATATTGCAGTATTTATACATCAAGCTTTAGATAGTAACTATAAACGTATCTTAAAGTTGTACTAGTCAACATTTCTAGAGTATTTTTTTGGATTGGTTTGAAAGGGAAAATTTAGCCATTGCTAACACAAATTTTTAAGAAAATTATTGAAAGTTTCTAGATTTGCTTTTGAAAGTCACATAATGCTAACATGAGAAAATTATGGATTGACGTCTGCAAAATGAGCAGTCAGTTTGGAAAAGTACTAATGTTCAATGCTCGTTCCATAACCAGTGATTTAATAGAAAAGGGCTTTGAATCGTTGTTACGTAAGAATATACCAACTACAGAAGGTTCTAGAGAACTGAGCCTAAGCACCAAGCATAAAGTAGCCCTAAACTCTAATGGAACCTCTGTAAGCCAGTCTTAGGCCTATGACCTCACTGTAAAGCAAAACGACTCGTTAAGCTAACGTTTTATACTTACGATAGGACGTAAATAAGATGAACTAGAGAAGAAGGTTGCATATGGAAGATGCTGCAATAAGACATCGTTGAAGTGAAAGTTCCATATGAAAGGAACCCTACACGCATTATAAAATCTTAAAAAGGATGTAGTGGAAAGCTGACGTTAATGTGTTCCTACTATCACTAAGTTATACTCTGGTGCCTGGGTGGTGTATTCTACACTATACCATGGAGGACATGTTAAGCTATCGCTCCTGGTTACTAAAAATAATCTAAGTAATCGAAATGAAGGTTTTGGTGAATGGAGCAGACTACTTAGAAAGTTTCCAACTTCTCTAAAAGAAGTCATAGTACTCATTAGTGCTCATAGGTGCCATTTAAGTACTGAAGTGGCACTCTGTCTATAGACCTGTTAACGAGAAAAAGAAGAAGAAGCCTCTTAAAAATAAAATAGCTCTGCATTTAATAATAAGATCTTCAGAAAAAGTTGAAACAGTCTTGTTAAGATTAGGTGAACAAGTTATTGACAGGTGGAGAGGCTGGAAAAACAGATACTTAGCTAAAGGCTAAGGAAAATCTTATATCACCTTCAATCGAGGTCCTTAAACCTCGAATTATGATAAAGAACCAACGATAAAGAACCTATGGCACGTACTAAAATTTTAATGGCACGTGAAGGATTTCCACATTTTTTCAAAAAGAAATTTTTTAGATGAAAAGCCACATTAAGCGTTTAAAAAAAATACGAAGAGCATGTACGGATGTGCTTTTCCGTAAGGCTCAGAACCTAAGATTTCGATTGCGAGCCGTATAAAATCAACATAGCCCGCACGCTCGAGTACATCTCGTTAAGATGATCTGCAACCATCAAATCTACTAGTTAGAGGTACTGAAAGTCCAAGACAGCTTACCCTTCACCATTTTTACTACCGTCCTGTTTCAGCAATTTCAACAATAAACTGAAACAGGCTCAACGATAGGTGAAGTGAATTCTTCCAACAAAAGAATCTTGACGTCACGTCAGACAGTCCATCTCCCTAAGATGACTTGTAACCAACAAATCTACCGATCAGAGGTACTGAAAGTCCAAGACGGCTCACCATCCACCATTTTTAGTACCATTCTGTTTCAGCAATTTCAGCAGTAAACTAAAACAGGCTACAAGACAAAACAAAAAGTAAAAACTAATTATTCTTTCAATCAAAGAATCTTGGTGTCACGTCAGACAGTCCATCTCCCTAAGATGACCTGCAACTATCAAATCTACCGGTCAGAGATACTGAAAGTCCAAAACAGCTCAATCTTCATCATTTTTGTACCATCCTGTTTCAGCAATTTCAGCAGTAAACTAAAACAAGTTAAAAGACAAAACAAAAGACAAAAATGAATTCTTTCAACCAAAGAACCTTGGCGTCACGTCAGACAGTCCATCTCCCTAAGATGACTTTCAACTATCAAATCTACCGGTGATAGATACTGAAAGTCCAAAACAGCTCACTCTTCACCATTTTTGCTACCATCCTGTTTCAGCAATTTCAGCAGTAAACTAAAACAGTAAATCTAAATACTTTAAACACATGAGGGGTTTATAGGAAATGGAGCTGGAATGCGGTGCTTAGGTGCTTCGGTAGAGAGTAGTTAAAAGCAATGAATCAAGTGCTTAACAGTGCGGGGTATAGCGAACCATTAATTATGTTTATTTGTGCCCATTTTAATTATGTAATTATGCTTTAATAAAGAATTGAAAACACATCGTTTTTAATTCTATATATTATGTAAAAATAAAAATATCCCCATACAAGGCAAGAGTATAAATACCATAATTATTATTGGAGAAGGTTATGTAGGGTTAAGTGCAGTTTAGTGGAAATACTATAAGTCCCGGTGTATGACAAAGATTTTATTCTGTTTCATGTGACCGAATGAAAAAAAATGTTTACTACTAAAAAATGTTATATTTTCAAATTGCAGCGTCGCGACCATCAGTATCTAAATGATAATCTACCTTGTTGACCTCTTCGTCGCAAGGCCACTATTTAAGCGATCTATTTCCTTAACGGTTTTTAATTGCTTTTTTACAGTTTTGTTCTATTTCTACACTAGGCCTGGGCAAAATATCCATACTTATTCAAAGTATCTTAGGCGGTATCGAATACGCATACCGAGAGTGGAAATCGAGGTAGAGAAAGTATCGTGGTATAAGACGTTATTTTCCCTCAAAACCCTTCATGGCCTCAATACTCTGATACATCAATACTTTCGATACCACAGTACTTCGACACTATTTAGAACAGATTTGATATCTGATTCATAGTATCGCTCAGCTCTACTCTGTATCTTTCAGAAATCATTTGAAGTAGGTAATCAGAATCTATAAGATTTAGTTTGGCACATTTCCGAGCTCAAGCAAGCCTGGAACTGTCTAAATAACTTAAAATAAAGTGGACCATAATAAAGTTCTGTTGGCAACCTAATCTGATCCAGAACTGATAATTGAAAATATCACTACTGCAAAGAAGCTGCTGAAACGACTTTGCCAGTTCAAAGTTAGTGCTCTCGAAATACTGAAAGTGCGTGATACTTTACTTACTAATAGGAGCTAGAAAAACCAATCTCTAGAACTATTCTCACTACATTTAAGGGCAGGTTCTTTGAGTTTCAGTTAAAATCTTGTCTAACCAACCAGGTCACATCAGATTAAATTTAATACGGGAAACGCCTACTTGTAACCACGCTTATCTCTAACCAGCGGTTAACCGATACTCAGAGTACTGGCCCTAAGTAGATTATCGAATGCTCATTTGACTGGTGGCCCTTTGACCCTTGGTTAATTAAACGAGCGACCATTGAGTCGATAGAGTTTTGTCAAACAGGCATAAAGAGAACGAGCTCTCTTTTTAATCGTTTAATTTTGTTTGTTATTTTCATTTCATATTTTTAGTTCGTTATTATTGTTATTACCAATAAAATGTATGTCGGACGTCGGTCAAGTGATCGCGAACTAGGTTGGTGCAAGTTGGTGTGAGGTTGCAGGAAGGACTCGATTTTTTTAAACAATGGCAAAAGTAATGATTGTGGGTTGCTTGCGACAGCATATAACTAGCGTAGTTTAAAAAATTTTCTCATTCGGCCATATATCCATTAGAATAGATAGCTAATGCCCATCAGAGAAACGTCCGTAGGGAAAGTGGTCAGTTAAGTCCATTTATAACAATTCGACTATCTAAAACCGATTAATTACAATTTGATGAAGCTGTACATTCGTTCAGACAGATTTAATTATTGTCTAAGAATTTATAATTGGTTGACCTATAATTTATAACAAAGCTATTTGAATTTGTTCCCTTCATATCAATAACCTGATGCACTTAATCAAATTGCTTTCGAGATTATAAAGTACATTCGAGAGCAATCAATAAGTCAGTTGCAATTAGAAAACGTTCGAGCTACTACTAAAACCAAAGTTTAACGATAATTAAATTTTCAGAAACAATAAGGCGGGCTTTTAAGTAGTAAAATATAATATATAAGGTAAAAATGCAAATTTTCTTAAATCTCGTGCGTTTCGGTAATGATTCAAGAAGCACACCTTAATCTAAAAGAATTAACCTTGTCATATTTTGGAGCGTTAACTTAATTTTTAACTATAAAATATGATTATGTCTCAGAGTCGGTTTTATTGTACAATAAAATTCTTAACCTTTAATGTTACACGGATTATAAATTTGCTAATTGTAACATACGTCGTTTTGTATCAGTATTTTGAATGTACGAGAGAGGTTTGAAAAGTTTGGTCTCTAACTAAGAAAATGGAGCCACCAAAATACGATAAATCAGTTTTATCCTCTGGAAAAGTTTCTGGTTCAATTTCTTCTCAGGCTAAATGGATAGTTAGATACCTATACTTTCCAAAAGGTCACAAAATTGCTGGAGTTTGTTATGTCAATCTTTCAGGTAGAATGCACCATTTTTAAAATGAAAAATTTTAGTAAAAAACACCATTTTTTATTGGTCTTCACAAACATTCTTAGGCTCAATTCTACATTACAAATTTAACTTTAAGATTTAATTTTAGTCTCAGTATAAAGAGGTTTTAACAATAGTTTGAACTATTGATAGTTTATATTGAGACTTAAATTAAATCTTAAAGATAAATATGTATTGTAAAATCCACACTTAGGCTCAATTCTACAATACAAATTTATCCTTAGGATTTAATTTTAGTCTCAGTATAAAGAGGTTTTAACAATAGTTTGAACTATTGATAGTTTCTTCTGAGACTAAAATTAAATCTTAAAAGGATTAATGTCTATTGTAAGATCAACAATCAACACTTAGGCTCAATTCTACATTACACATTTATCCTTAGGATTTAGTTTTAGTCTCAGTATGAAGAGGTTTTAACAATAGTTTGAACTATTCGATAGTTTATACTGAGACTAAAATTTAATCTTAAAGATAAATATGTATTGTAAAATCCACACTTAGGCTCAATTCTACAATACACATTTATCCTTAGGATTTAATTTTAGTCTCAGTATAAAGAGGTTTTAACAATAGTTTGAACTATTTGATAGTTTATACTGAGACTTAAATTAAATCTTAAAGATAAATATGTATTGTAAAATCCACACTTAGGCTCAATTCTACAATACAAATTTATCCTTAGGATTTAATTTTAGTCTCCGTATAAAGAGGTTTTAACAATAGTTTGAACTATTTATAGTTTCTTCTGAGACTAAAATTAAATCTTAAAAGGATTAATGTCTATTGTAAGATCAACAATCAACACTTAGGCTCAATTCTACATTACACATTTATCCTTAGGATTTAGTTTTAGTCCCAGTATAAAGAGGTTTTAACTTTTAACAATAGTTTGAACTATTCGATAGTTTATACTGAGACTAAAATTTAATCTTAAAGATAAATATGTATTGTAAAATCCACACTTAGGCTCAATTCTACAATACAAATTTATCCTTAGGATTTAATTTTAGTCTCCGTATAAAGAGGTTTTAACAATAGTTTGAACTATTTATAGTTTCTTCTGAGACTAAAATTAAATCTTAAAGATAAATATGTATTGTAAAATCCACACTTAGGCTCAATTCTACAATACAAATTTATCCTTAGGATTTAATTTTAGTCTCAGTATAAAGAGATTTTAACAATAGTTTGAACTATTGATAGTTTCTTCTGAGACTAAAATTAAATCTTAAGAGGATAAATGTCTATTGTAAAATCCACACTTCGGTTCAATTCTACATTACTAATTTATCCTTATGATTTAAATTTTTTTTTTTTTATATATTTATTTATTTGTAGGTACTTCAACACTAATGTTATTAGCACCTTTAAAGAAAACATTATAAGAGTAGTTATTACAAAACTATTAATGATATTTAACAATTCAAAATGATAAATTTGTAATTAAAGGTATATAGTTTTAAATATTTTGAATTTTTAGTTCATTTAATAACTTTAAAACGTTTTTGTAAAACTTTAAAGATGGGTCCAATGCTTGTTTTAGATTATCCGGTATCTGGAAGGTATTCCGGAGATTCGTTAATGCTTGACATTCCACAATTATGTGCCTCACTGTGATTTTAACACCACAGTGAACACACATTGGAGAGGGCTCTTTTTTAAAGATATGGTCATGGCTAAATAAAGCATGACCCAATCTTAATCGAGTGAGTTTGATTTGCACTCGCCTCTCAATACCACCATACTCCAATTTAACTACAGAAGGCTTAACCTCCTTCAGCTTTTGATCCTTTAACGACCAGTGCGTCTGCCATGCTTCGTGAAGTTTTCCATTATAAGACTTGATTATATCATTTATGGTATTATTATTTATTAAAATAGAGTTATCTGACGAAATGGCATCTTTCGCGGCAGAGTCAGCGTTTTCATTTCCTGTTATACCTTTATGTGAAGGGACCCAGATGAATCTTGTTATCTGTCCCGCTCTATTTCTCAAGTGCACTACTTCTAGTATTTTTTGAACCAACATATGATTGTTATACACATCTTTCATAGCTTGTAATGAACTCAGTGAGTCAGTAATAATAATAATGGCTGGAAAATCTTGTGAAATTTTTAAGGCCTTGTATATGGCAGTTAATTCTCCAGTAAAGATTGAGCAGTATTGAGGGAGTTTATATTTATAAGTATGTTCTGATGTTGATATTGCCGCACCAACATTTCCTTCATTGTCTTTAGATGCATCCGTATATATGAATTGATATCCCCCATGGTAGTTATTTATTATTGCCATAAAGTTTATTTTTATTACACTAGGGTCAACCTCCTTTTTATTAAATTTCAGAAGCTCTTGATTTATTTTTGGTGTAGAAAACGTCCAGGGAGGTATAGATACGACGTTATCATATAGTTTGTTATTTGAATTGCGGAGTTCATTGGATCGAAATATGATTTGAATTCTAATATGAAACGGTTTTTGTATTGATGGTCTATTTGAATATATATCTTGATATCTACTATTGTTTACATTAATTGAATGCTGTTTTAGTTCTTTGAATTAATGTTTTGCAAGTCGCATTGAACCAAGGTGCTTTGTATTTACCTTCTTTCGATACAGTTTTACCTACTGCTTGTTCCGCAGCCATATTTATAGTTGTCGTTATGTATTTAAGTGCATCATCAATATTATCAGGTTGGATATCTATGTGATTGTCGGTGTCCGTGAGAGTTTTGAAAAGAGACCAGTCTGCAGTTTTTAATTTCCATTTTTGTGTTGATTGATAAGGAGTAATTTTTGTGTCTAGACTAATTTCAATAGGAAAATGATCGCTATCATACAGATATGGTAAAACCTTCCATTTTATTAATGGAAAGATTTGAGGAGACGAAAAGGAAAGGTCAATATTGGAGAAAGTTTCGTTTGCTGAATTGAAATGAGTTGGACTATGATTATTAAGAATATTTATCGATGTATTCATATTCAGAAAATCATCTATTTCCCGTCCTCGGGCGTCTGTATACAGAGATCCCCAAGTACTACTGTAACTATTGAAGTCTCCAAGCAGTAGATACGGTTGTGGTAACTGAATAATTAATTCTGACAGTTCATTTTCGGTAAAATTTTTATCTCTTGGTAGGTATATGTTACATATTGTGATTTTATTAGGCATATAAATTGTAGCTGCAACTGCTTCAAAAACTGTGTTCAAAGGAAATTCTTGCGAGTAAAGATTTTGATTAATTAGAATAGCCACCCCACCGCTGGCTATGTTTTGTTGTAGTCTATTTTTGTAATAAATATTAAAATTTTTAAATTTAGGTGTTGTAGATGGGTTAAGTCGAGTTTCTTGTAAACAAATAATTTGGGGATTGGTGTCTTGTATCAAGATACCAAGCTGATCCAGCTTCTTATAGAAACTGTTTAAATTCCATTGTATAATTGTATTCATTTTATTTAGTCCATAGTCTGCGAATACGCACAGGCACACGCACAGTGTTCCTTCGTTTAGGTGAGTTCGTAAATTTGACATCATAAGTTTGAAACTTGATATTTCTTTCGTATACAATCTTATTACACTCAATGGTTCTTTAATGTGAATACATTGAGTGAAAATTTTTTCAAGTTCTTCAGATTTAACAGGATAATTTGGATTTTTCAAAAATTGTTGTTTTAGTATCGTTATTTCTTCCTTACGAATCATTTCATCATCACTTTCTTCAGATTCTTCACTGTCAATTTTTTTTTTTGATATTTCAGTTCCAACTTTCTTAGATCTTTTTGATGGTTTAGACGGCTGTATAAAAACTACTTGTTCGTTTTGAGACATGGTAGAGGAATCTGTGTCTGTTGAGATTGTCCTTTTGTAACTTTTGCTTCGGTTTTCATCACTCATTTCAATTTGGCTTAAATTTGGAAAATCTGTTTCAGAGAAAATATTCTTAATTGTTTGTTCTTGGTTATCGTCATTTTGGCTGATTGCTGAGTGATGTACTTCAACTTCAATAACTTCAGGACTTTGTAATTCTGTCGATTTTATGTGATCCTTGATTAGGGTTAGCAATGACTTCTGCATATTGTTTTTTGCTGTTGCTGTATTAATTATTTCCAGTTGATTCTCCTGATGATTATCTTCTTTCTCTGTATCAGTGTTCGACATACCCCTCTTAAGAGTTGGAGACTCACAATGGACGTCGACTTCTATAATTTCCTCCAAATTCTGTTGTTGATTACTGTTATCGTTGGGAGATAATTGAGATATGGGAGTAAGTTGGTTTAATATAGTACTGCAATCTACTGCAACATGTCCGGATTGTTTACATTTGTCATAATTTGTATTGTCTTGAGATAAGATGATTTTATTTGTAGTTATGTTATTAGTGGTATTCGAAATTTGCATTTTACAGGCGTCTTTAGTGTGTCCGTGTCTTCTACATATTTCGCACTGTTCCATTGTAAAAAATACCCTTAATTGCTCATCATTAAATTCTGTTAACACGCTATCCGGCATTTTATTCTGTTCCTCCGGTATTACGAATACTTGTCTTCGACCGCTATTTATATGCGCCATTCTAGGGTCGGTACTGATTTTTAAGTGTGTTATGGTAGATGTTGTTTTGATGTTATATTTGTTTAAGATGCTTTTAATATGTTCATGCGGTATGTATGCAGGTACTGAAATAATCATACGTTTTGATGGACTGATTAGTCTTCTGATGGGGACTTCGGTATTTTTGATTAGGACGTGTGCATATTTGTTGGATATTTCGGTTGCAATATTGGCTGCACGAAAGAAAATCGCTATTCTGCTGTGGCTCATGGGATATGCATCTACGATATTTTTTAAGTCAGTAATACTGCTGAGTCCAAGTATATAATCAGTAATCTCGAAATTTTCTTGCTTTTGTAATATTATAGCGTTTTCTTTTGATGGAAATGTGTTATTTTTTAGAATATTGGAGTAGGTATTGGTAGAGTGTGATAAGTTTGTGTTAGATTGATTATTATTATTATTTGGTTGTGTTAAATTAAGAGATTGATTATTTGTATTCATTTTGATTAATTTGCGGTTTAAATATGTATGTAAATTTACGAGTAGATAGTTTATCTACTCACCTGCGGTGAGCAGACTCAGCACTTTTAAATTTATAAGTCTTGATAACAGTAGGTATTCACTTTTTATTTGTCTCACTTATCTATTATAATTATTGAAATCACCAGTATTTAATTGTTCACTCTAAAGTACGTCTATTCAAGTCAACATTTAAATTGCGAATGTATTATTTATCTGTTATATTAAGTATTAAATAAATTCACTAATTGAACACAAAATACAAAATCACTTTGACAGATGACATTTTTTTTTGTGATTTAAATTTAGTCTGAGTATAAAGAGGTTTTAACAATAGTTTCAGCTATTTGATAGTTTATACTGAGACTAAAATTAAATCTTAAAGATAAATATGTATTGTAAAATCCACACTTAGGGTCAATTCTACAATACAAATTCATCCTTAGGATTTAATTTTAGTCTCAGTATAAAGAGGTTTTAACAATAGTTTGAACCGGTTTATTTATACTGAGACTAAAATTAATTCCTATGGATAAATGTGTATTGTAAAATCGACACTTAATGACATAAAAGCAGTGAAACATCGCTGAGCGATGGTGATAGAAGTTCCAAATCCATATAGAAAAATAAAATTGAATTCAAACTTAAAGCTGCATTCAACTTTTCAAATAGCCCTGGTACTTCCCTAGCCTACAGTTCAAATTAAGCTACCTATAACAATTTTAATTGTGTTTCACACTTTTTATGAGTTATTAAAATATCCATACAAAGTCGTTTACCTATACCAACCTACCTAATATGTTAGTTACATTATTTGTTGTTAGTTGTTACCCTGCCGTTAGGTTAAACGAAAGTGAAATCTAATTCACTTTCTAAACGAACTTCAAAGTTGTTAAAATTATTATTACTTTGATATTGTTATAAAGTTTGTCAATTTAATTTGTTGGTTAATTAAGTGATATGTAACTAATTATTATTCTCTAAGTGAGCTACTAACTTTGAAATTCTATAAAATTTCTAAATTAATTTTCTTATGCAATTACGTACCTCTAATACCTCATTATAACTAGCTTCGTTTCTGTATATAATTCTTATTTAATAACGTTTTACGACGACGTAAAAGGTTCGATTATAAACTAATGAGGATAAATAGTGAGAAAATGTTTACTCAAATTATTTGTTAGTTTCATTATTTCACTTTCTTTCATTAAACTGAAGGTTCGTTGAAGAAGTGGACCTACATTTTAAATAATGAGAATCTATTGTGCATTTTTTTATTTATTGGAAGCTTAGACCCAACGAGATTGTCCTACAAAAAAGTACAGTCAAGTGTTTGGCCTGGTGAACTCTAGTGACGGATTTGAACATTTTTAAATCATTTTACGTTTTGGGAGCATTTACAAGTCATTTTAAATCGGTTTAGGATAAAGCGATTAGTTAAAACCGCTTTAACGATTGCAGGAAAACTTAGTAATTGAAAATTGAAATAATAATATGCAGGGTTCCTGATGTAAATTTGTCTTTGCAGATTGCCACCCCCTCCTGTACTCTTACCATGAGGAGAATTCTCCTCATGAAGAATTCCACCAGCTCATTAATGATCTGCTGATTTCTAATTATTATGTGTAAATGAAGCTCTGCTTCCACTTTTTCCAAATATGACACCGTTTGTAAGTTTTAATGGAGTTTATACGAACAGATGAGAAGACGGCTAGGAGAAGAGACAGGCGAGCGGATAGACGGAAATGGATTGGATGGACAGAATTGCAGAGGAACAGATGATCAAACTGGCTTGTAAATATGTAGTTGTTTTCGATATAAATAAACTGAAACACGGCGATCAATAATTGGTACTTTTAGCTTCAAATCACAAATTGAAAATCTAATAGAAAACCTTCCACGAATATGAAAATGTTTTATTAAATCCGACTTTCAAGTTCAAGTTAAAAATCGTACCTTGTGTGATACTTTAACGCTGACTCATACAACTTTGCATATGTTGTCTAAGGTAAATAATTACTTGGTCGTAGATAATAAGTATTCAGATGGTAGAGAACTGTTGCATCAGATTTATTTCAGGTCTATGAAAGGTGGATCGTGTTTCTCATAAAATATGTCAAATGTAGATTATTGCGTAGAAATGTATGTTATAAATAAAATATATTCGCCTAGTTTAAGAACACGCGAGTTCAGCGTTGTTATAAGAACAATGTCATAAATAAAGCAATTTAATAAATGCATCCGAACAAGTTTCTAATGTTTCTGTACTTTTAGTACATGTCAAATTATTATTAGTTTCCAGAAAATATGTTTCAACAAAGTGGTATATCATAAAAGTTCGTATAAACGAGCGTAAGTACTTCATCTTACTTATAGAATAGTTTCTCTAAGATATATTCAGTGAATTTATACTAACAACGACATGGAAGAGAGAGCTAACTTAGTAGGTAAGTAGGATAAGTAGTCATGGAAGTCCTGAGCAGCCACAAAATAACTTCGGGTCTGGTCTCGGACTGCATCTCAGCACTAAACGACATCTCGACTGGCACCAGGGCGAAAGGGTACCAGGGTAAAGAAAGTAATGAAAGAGGCGATGAGCTGGCAATGGAGGACTCGGGTTCTTGCCCGATCTCTGACTCTCACAGACAGCACTCTCAACAGCTGCAATCCAAAGAGCATTAAGATTACATTGTGATTACAGATCGCAGTGGTCGAAAGAAACGAGCTGTAGACTTACAAACAACACGATACATCAGGACATTATAAGCTAAACGAACACCTTCTCAGTCTGGGACTAATCGATAGCCCTAGATACACAGTCTGTAATTAAGGAAGTGAAACTGCAGAGCATGTGCTTTGCTTGTGTCCTGCTGTAGCATCAACTAGTACTAGAGGATACATACTTAGTAACCACTGGCAGGATAATATGGTCAGAATCTGAGATCAAGCTGCTCAAGTTCATCTTAAAGTCGAAATGACTCAAGGAGAGACAGAAAAGAAGCAGCCTCTGGCGAGAGGTGTTGCCCAATGGGTTCGATCTAACGGCTTAGGTGTAAGCTGGTTCAAAAGCCATGCTTCCCAGTAGTAATCCAATCCAATTCCAGGCAAAGTAAGACGCACTTGGCGACCGAATCTGAAACGATGAAATAAGTTGGTAAGTAATGGTAATATTGCCAGAGACCGAAAACTAAAATTACTCTAGAGATATAGTAGAAATGCTTGTTATTGTCCTTTCAGGAGCATTGACACATTTTGATCGAAACGAACAGGCTCAGAGCCTAAGCAGAAGAAGAATTAAAAAAGCTTTAAAATTTCAGCCTTTTTTCCACTCGAGGAGTCCAGTTTTGTGTATTATGTAACCTACAGGGTCTTCGTAAATAATATGAACCCACGTGACAATTTGCTAGACAACCACGAACCTTGATAGTTGGTAGTTGCTTAGCAAATTGGTCACGTGGGTTGATTTTATTTACGATAGGCACTGTACCAACTTGTACTAGTACTGGTAGTTTATGGTAGTGGAGTAACAACTAGATGGAAAATATAGACTTCCAATTCAGTCAATATCGTCACAGATGCATCATTGACATGCAAAATGAAGTACTATTGGTAATTCTAAATGTCAGGACTTCTAATTAAATCTTCTTAGTTGAATAGTATCCATTTGATATAACGACGTTGCCCTTGGGATCCCATACACTTTCATATAGCCTGATGAGATGACATAAAAGTTTATGGGAAACGCCCAATCTAAGGTATGCCCAGTTGCCCAGGTGTTTATTAAGGAAAATTGGTCTAAGAAAGCCAAAATGGCTCAAAACTTGATCAAGACTTTATAATAGCATAGGCGTCTTCAAGGATCCTATGTGGAGAGGATGTGAAGAGAATGGTAAACTATGTCAGAGCATATAGCTTTTGCAGCATTAGAGTTTCAAACAATGGGCACGATTTACATGGAACTTTTCCACATCATCCACGCTGACCACAGTTATTTTGCTTATTTTTCGCATTTCTAAAATTAATAATTAGCTGAAGAAGTTTAGAGAACCTGCACTTGAATAGGTAGAAATCTAAAGATATAAGATCAAAACAAGGCACTTAGGTACATGAAAATATAAAATACGAATTACATTTTTTTTAAATATCTGAGATCTTGACCATCCTCTGCTCTAAATTCATTAAGCATATCGTTCGTGTAATAAAATGAAGAGCTTACTATGTTGCAGTGTAACGATACATAAATCTTAATGTTAAGTGCAGTAATAATTATTTAAATTACTGTGTATAGATTATCCATCACATTGACATTTGTAACATTCAATAACTTTCATCGTTTTATAGATACACGAAAGATAAAAAAATAAATAACACAAGAAGGAGACGAGATTACTTTTATACGATTAAATCTTAACGTTTATGATCTAAATAACTATTCTTTCTTTTTTTTTATAAATCAATTTCGTATTAGCGTTATAAAATTGAGTACTATGAACTCATTCGGCAATTTTACCTTTTAACCTTCCCCAAACTCTTACATACCGATTTTGTAAATGTTACATTAATAAGTAATAACAATAAGTATTCTAGAGCGACCATATACACGTTCACTCTCACCAGCATAATATAGCAATCGTAATACATTTTATTTTTATTTCGATTTCAATCTATTATTTCAAGGTACTCGCTTAAAAGTTTCTTACTTAATTAGCATAAATTTGAATGTTGATTGAAGAAATTTGATTTAATTTTTATAAAAAGAAACACCAGTTGGAGAGTTATTAAATAACTTTAAGACATCATTAATCAAATGAAGACGCCGTGCCGCTGATAGCCTCTAGCGTAAAAGAATTTTCCTGGTGCACCCTCTCGCGTGCAGAATATTTTACGAGCTCCCTAGTTCGCAAAAATTTGTTCTAAGTGTATATTAATTTTTTGAATGCCTTCAATGTACTCTATTTCTTCACCGAATATCATATTGCTAGTATCGTGGTATATGAAGGGGCGATTATTGTTACGCCACTGACGAAAGACATTGTTTTAGATTTCCACAGAACTCTTTTCGCAATAACAATAATAACAGTTTACAAAAATTATTCACAGTTGTAGTTGTGACTACTTAAGAGTCAATGCATAATTAGAAATTAAAATTTAACAATTTGGAGCCAAATGTCAAACTCTGCATTCAAAAATTCTTGTAAAGAGCAACAGCAAGGACTTAATTTGTTTTTTAAAATTAACATATCCAAGAGCTTTAATTGCTTCTGGTGCTAGGTTTTTATACACCGTCTGACTTTCCGATTATGTAAGCTTGGGTTAAACTACTTCAACCCAATTGACTTAATCCAAACTTTTCAGTTGATTCAAAACATAAAAATCAAAGGAGTGAGATCCGGCAACCGAACAGGCCTAGTTCTGAAGTTTGTTTTAAGAAAGAAAACGTAAAAGTGCAAGAAGAAGTGCACTCCTGCTGGCCACGACGGCATCTCTAACCAAGCTTTACGTAACCTTCCTCCTTTAGTTTTTGTCTGGCTATGTACGATTGTACAAGTACATGATTGTCGATGTACGAAATGGAAAGCCGCCGATGTCATCGTAATCTCCAAACCCGGAGGGAACCGCATCTTCTCCCAAGATTACCGTCCGATCAGTCTTCTGCCTGCCATGAACAAGATCGCCGAAAAAGTCATCTTATCCCGCCTGAGAGAACACGCAGAAGACGGACATGTCATCCAGGACGAACAATATAGCTTCCGACCAGCTCACTCCACTGTCCATCAAACCGTCCGCCTAGTTGAGTTTGTCGCTGAACCATTCGACCACAATCAATGACTGCGCCGCTGCCGTCTTCTTGAACGTCTCCAAGGCTTTCGACAAGGTCTGGCACCAAGGTCTACTCTACAAGATGATCACCTTTCGATACCCACTATCGATAACAAAGCTCATCTCCTCTTTCCTTTCCCGTCGATCATTCAGGGTCAAGATCGACGACTCCCTATTCACCTCTAGACCTATCCTAGCCGGTGTTCCTCAAGGTGCCACCTTATCTCCGCACCTCTTCACCATCTTCCAAAGTTTTATGCCACTAACCGAAGCTACTAATCTGTATATTTTTGCAGATGAAACCTGTTTCATAGCCAGCAACAGGGACTCACGCCTAGTAGGATAACGACTTCAAAAAGCAGCCGACAGTCTGGAGCTGTGGTTCAGGAAATGACGAATCTCCGTCAACGCACAAAAGAGTTCGTTTATTTGCTTCTCCAAGCGACCAAGTCTTCGTCGTTTGCCAAACATCGAGATCTACGGCGAAGCCATTCCTTGGAGAGAGGAAGCCTGATATCTACGTGTAACCATAGACAAGGGACTCACCTGGAAACCATACATCGAGGGAACTATCGTCCGAGCACGAGCTGCCTTTGCACTACTATCCGCTCTTTTCTGGTACAATGCTGGACCTCAGGAACAAGCTGCTTCTCTACAAGACCGTCATTCGACCAATCATGACGTACGCCGCACCAACCTGGGGCTACGCCGCGCCGTCCAACATCAAGAAGATGCAGACCATCCAAAACGAGGTCCTGAGAATCATTGTCAACGCACCATGGTTCATCCGTAACAGCAACGTTCAACGGGACACACAGATGATCAGCATCCAGGATTTCATCCGAGAAGCAGCCTCCAAGTTCCACGAGATAACAATGGACCACGATAACCCTACCATCCTAGGACTATGGGAATACAACATCAACGAGTCTATGCTTCTGAAGAGATCCAAGTTGGTTCTTGACCGAGCCTAAGAACCTCGTTACCTAACGCTTATCATCAGTGACTTCGGTCACATTTTACAACACATTAATTTAATCAACGTTTTTGCTTTTTCAGATCCGACCGATGAAGAAGGTACGGGAAAGAACCCAGGCACCCCAATAACCATTTTCAAGATTGCAGATTCGAAGAAGAACTGCATTTTTGTTATTTCCCACATTAGTCAGAACGTCGAAACTTCATGAGCTGTTCATGACATAGTCTTCGAAAATATTCAAGCATAAAATTGCCAATAAAAGCAATTTTCTTTTCAAACTTCAATTGAATAGTCCTCACTACTGATTTTTGCTAATGTATAAATATATTTTAGTCTTGACTTGGTGTGTTTGACTAGTAAGAGGTTTTTCTCGTGTCTCCCACGACCTGATCCAGGTCCAGGACTTGTAGATAAAGCCGTTACCTTTTCTTTTACTATAAGAGTCTCTGTAGTTTCATTTCATTCATTGCCATTATTCTCTGGTACTTACATCAAGGCAATTCTTCTGATCAACTGATTGACAGCATATAAACAGTTTCAAACGAGTTTTGATTCAAATTTAGCCCATTAGAGCTTTCAGACCTGTAGAACATAGTTTTTTAGCCTGTATTTCTGCCTGAAAGATACATGGTGACTGGTCTAATGTTTTTGAGAAGCCTGTATCCACAGGGTTATTCTTATTAGACATAGTTTACATGTTCTTTGTGTAGAATTGGGTAATAAAAAAAGAATGGTGCCGTTTCGCATTCTGGACAACTGGTCTTTCATATTTGATGGTCATTGATAATTTATGACCACCTCAAATTATTCATCTCAAAGTTCGTTTATGACGATCGTCATATGAATTTCTTGTAAATCTTGAAAAATTTTATGATTTTCAATTAAATCGCCTATTTAGGCCTGCTGTGCGCAACCCAAGTCCACCCTTCATTGGTTGTGGTTGCTATTTTACTTGAGAGGTTGCAAAACGAATAAAGTTTAGCGAGAACAGTTTCTTTCGTGGATCCACTCCTAAAACTCGCAAGAGACGCTTTAGGAGAAACCGTTTATTACTAAGATTGCTAACGAAATTATTGACAAACATAGCAATTTAAATTTAACTTTAAAAATAAATATTTAGCGAGTCGGAAGTGAGGAAGGAATAAACAAATTAATATCGGAAACTTTCTCGATTTAACTGCGGAAATCTTTAAAAGAACAGCTGCTACGAAAGAACAGTCGAGTGATTGGCTTTATTTGACGTTATTGATACGTTGATATCCAAAAATTACAATTACTTATACCATCACTAATAAAGTAATTATGTATCAAAATTTGAAATCGATTATAAAAATATTTTTCTTCACTAATTAACACTTTTGGAATATTTATAACTAATGGTTATGTTGTTAGTTTCGTAATAAGGTGCCAAATTAAATTAAACTTAAAGTTCAAGTTCGAAATGATGAAAAATTATTTGGTCGTAGTTCTACTAATTTATTATTATAAATAATAGCCAAACATTTAAACCTTGTATTTGAGTACATTTACTTATCTGATTCATCCATAAAATATAGTTTACTTAAGCATAATTATTCCGAGTTAATTAAAAAAATATTTTTTTGATTATAAACCAATGGATATTAATTGAAAATAATTTTTTTTATAATTTATAAACACATTATTTGTGTCTAAAGCGACCTTAAAATATTAATAACGGATTTCCTAGTTGTTTTATTGCAATTAAAAGTTAGAAATTATTGTTGAAATTTAAGGAAGGAGAGTGATTTCAACTTTATATTGTTGTTTTTATTTTATTAAATAACAATCATGGGAAGGAATGAGGATAAAGAAGTGTTATGGCACTCGAATTGAAATTGTTTCTAATTGTAAAGCTTCTTCGTTTCTTACTCAATCTTAAACAAAATTTAAAAGTTTTAAGTTTTTATTGCAAGATTTGTTAGAAAACTATGCTCTTTTTTAATTTAATGCGTAAATTGTCTCATTTACACAGTAATACAATATTTCATAAATTATAATTCAATTTCTCTATTCATAAGTTATGAGATTATTTTTTTAAACAACTTTACTTATAATGCGTTCAAGACCTTTCTATAAAAAAAAGTTCCTGTACTAGAGTGTATGTGGCTAATAAAGTTGAAATAGTGTGGAGAAAGCTGTGAAGTAGTCCTAATTGGCTGATTTATTGCTGTTGTTCATCACATACCATACCTAGAGGTTCTCCTGTGTTTAGGGATATTCTGTAGACGTTTCCGGAAATTCCTGTTCTCTGAAAAGGCGTGCTACCATTCTGAAAATGTGGCTACACACACTTAGGTCTCTCTGTCAGGTTTGCCTGAACAGGCGTGCCTGTTCAGGTGTACCTCAGTGTGTGGATAATAAACGTGTGCAGTTGTTCACATGCTCGTCGTTCAGGTAGACTTGGATAGGCGCACCTATTCAAGCGAAGATGAATGCAGGCAGTCCTAAGCATCTGTAACCAGTGTAGGCATTCACAAAAAATTTTGATAGCCAGCGATATTGTTAGCTAGCGATTGAGGTTATGTTTCGATTTTAAGTTCTCGATTTTTGAGGATTAAATAAATGTCTTGTCTATAGCTACCGAAAATCGTTAATTTATTGCAATTTTCTCGGTACCTAACGACATATTTATCCACATAAATCTCTAACTTTAAATTATAAAATTCATACTATTCGGTAGTTAACGACGTCGCTCGCTATCGAAATTAGTTAGTGAATCCAGGTAGTGAGCTCGATTTACTTGTAACACGGTTTTGATATAACCTTGTAGAGATAGTGGCCCAAGATTAACTTGCCGTATTTCTATTTTGGAAAGAGTGTCTAGCGTTCAAGGTGTTTGAATTTTGAATCAGGGCCGTAGCCAGACTCTGTTATTAGGGCAGGCTCAAAACTTTTCAAGGGATGCTGAAAGCTAAAATCAGGGTTTTCTCTCTTTTGGCTGTGTATAAATCTATTGACTACTGTAATCTCTTCTTAGGGTGCAAGTTTTTTGTTTAAAGTTTGCACAAATTTGACTTTCTCTAAATCAATGTTTTCTTCTTCGGCATCAATCTTCAAAATCATCAATCATCAAAACTTATCTTTTTATTATTATTGGGAAATCCTTAGCAAGCTCTGGCAAGAACACACTTAAAATTTTCTAGGGCAGGCTCAGCCTATCCTGGCGTACCCCTGGCTACGAACCTGGTTTGAGTGTAGGCCACCAATTAGCATTGTCATTTACAGCGTTGTTTTGACCAGACACAGGCTGCTGTTCTGTGAAGGGCATTTCAGATCACTTTCATTATATTCGCATACCACCAACGGCAGTGTTAACGAGCTGTGTCTTTTGACTTGACTTGCTAACAGACAAATATTTGATAGGCAATAGCGAAAGGTTCTAGGGCAAGTGAGGGTGAACTGGAGAGTGCGCTAGTTATAAAAACGAGGACTTCGTCAACAGACAGATTATACAAAAGGGGTATAGGTAAAGGTATAGATCAGGAATGGTCAACAAGGCGATCGATTTTGGTAGATTATAGCCGACAGGAGACGATTTCAACACGCAAACGCAACTTAGTCGTGACTCACAGTCATGGCTCCTTTAGTATCGTATTATACAACTAAGGCACCTGATTATAAATGAACAATAATCGCCAACAAGTCCATCGCGATCGACCAGTCGGTTGCGAAGCGATTTTTGGTAGATCATAACCGACAGGAGACAATTTAAACACGCAAACGCAACTTAGTCGTGACTTACAGTCATGACTCATTTAGTATCGTTTTATACAACTAAAGACCGTGATTATAAATGACCAAGAATGGCCAACAAGTAGATGGCGATCCACCAGTCGGTTGCGAAGCGATTTTTGGTAGATCATAGCCAACAGGGGACGATTTCAATATGCAAACGCAACTTAGCCGTGACTCACGGTTATGGTTCCTTTAGTATCATATTATACAACTAAGGGCCGTGATTATAAACGACAAATAGTAGCTAACAAGTCGATCGCGATCGACCAGTAGGTTGCAAAGCGATTTTTGGTAGATCATAACCGACAGGAGACAATTTAAACACACAAACGCAACTTAGTCGTGACTTACAGTCATGACTCATTTAGTATCGTTTTATACAACTAAAGACCGTGATTATAAATGACCAAGAATGGCCAACAAGTAGATGGCGATCCACCAGTCGGTTGCGAAGCGATTTTTGGTAAATCATAGCCAACAGGGGACGATTTCAATATGCAAACGCAACTTAGCCGTGACTCACGGTTATGGTTCCTTTAGTATCATATTATACAACTAAGGGCCGTGATTATAAACGACAAATAGTAGCTAACAAGTCGATCGCGATCGACCAGTAGGTTGCAAAGCGATTTTTGATAGATCATAGCCGACAGGAGAAGATTTCAACACGCAAATGCAAGTTAGTCGTGACTGACGGTCATGGTTCTTTTAGTATTATATTATACAACTAAGGGCCGTGATTATAAATGACAAATAATAGCCAGTAAGTCGATCGCGATCGACCAGTAGGTTGCAAAGCGATTTTTGGTAGATCATAGCCGACAGGAGAAGATTTCAACACGCAAATGGAAGTTAGTCGTGACTGACGGTCATGGTTCTTTTAGTATTATATTATACAACTAAGTGCCGTGATTATAAACGACAAATAATAATAGCCAGTAAGTCGATCGCAATCGACAAGTCGGTTGCGAAGCGATTTTTGGTAGATCATAGTCAACAGGGGACGATTTCAATATGCAAACGCAACTTAGGCGTGACTCACGGTCATGGTTCTTTTAGTATTATATTATACAACTAAGAGCCATGATTATAAACGACAAATAATAGCCAACAAGTCGATCGCGATCGACCAGTCGGTTGCAAAGCGATTTTTGGTAGATCGTAGCCGACAGGAGAAAATTTCAGCACGCAAACGCAACTTAGTCGTGACTCACGGTCATGGTTCTTTTAGTATTATATTATACAACTAAGGGCCGTGATTATAAACGACAAATAATAGCCAGCAAGTCGATCGCGAGCGACCAGCAGGTTGCGAAGCGATTTTTGGTAGATCGTAGCCGACAGAAGATAATTTCAACGCGCAAGCGCAACTTAGCCGTGACTCACAGTTATGGTTCCTTTAGTATCATATTATACAACTACGAGCCGTGATTATAAACGACAATTAAAGTTTATCTCAAGAATAAGATTTATCCTTTTTAGACATTTTTAGGCAGCGTAAACGCAGCATAGTTACAATGTCAAAGTTTAACGACACAACACAAAAAGAACTTAACCTCAAATTTTAATATTTATATTCAACCGTCAAAGTTTAACATTTTAACGTTGCTTCGTTGCTATGTCTAAAAAAGATAAATTTTTATTCTCGACGTAAACTTTATTTGTCGTTTAAAATCACGGCCTTAAGTACTTTAATAAATCATAGCTTACTCATCAGTCATTTTTAGTCAAACGTCAAAAGTGACGTTTAATGTTATTTGAGCTATTCCTAACCATTTTATTTTACATGACGTTAAACATTCTTACAATATGTGATGAGAACAGACCTTAAAATATTAGACAACATTAATAGCTCTGTTCGTTTGACTTGCACTAGTTGCTCGGAATAGTCAGTGAACCAATGACTGAAAACTTCATTCTGTATTATTTATTCTCATTTGTTCACTGACGGTTCCGAGCAACTAGTGCAAATCAAACGAACAGAGCTTTATGTAAGCTCTCATTTTGCTGCTCGCAAAATCGAAATAGCACAAATGACATTAAACTTCACTTTGACGTTTGAACCAAAATGGCTGACGAGGCAAATGCCTGTGGATTTTAGTAGGTATATTTAGCATATATTTAGTGAAGTTGGCCATCACCCCTGGTATAGATTATAGAACCTCTCTCGTAGACAGGCATTCTCTGTTCACTGACACGTCCATGCAGCGTGGTTCTGACGGCCTTCCAGCTTGTTTTCATCGATTTATGTATCCATCGACTAATATCGTGCATTTTTACCACTGAAATCCTAGATTTATTAGGAGGTAGTATTAAAAGCTCCTTCTATGTAATAGTATAGTTACATTTCTCTACTTTCTCAAAACCATATTGGTTTGAAACAATTTTTTTTGGTGTTGTAATTTAATTAATCCAATATCGCGCGTTTATAGAATTACTGATGTAGAAATTAAAAGTCGCCGACTAATTACATAATTTACTTACACTTTCAGAATTTTAATATTTTGCAAAATATTGCTATATTTAAATTTATGGGTGAACTCAATAAATGATGTATAAATTAAAAATTATTCAATACTTAAATTAATATTAAGATGCTATTAAAATGACTTTAATTAGTAAAGTTAATTTTCGGTAATTTATCGAACATACCGATACCGGTATCCTCTGCTCTGATTAATAAGTTTTCGAAAGCAAATCAAAGTGCTGGACGTGCGAATTATACGTTTTGCAATACACGCTTGCTATGTTGGTTGCTTATAGGTATAGGAAAATTAATTGTTTCGCTTTCAATTATGCAAATTTTAAATTAAGCTAATTAATTTAAAATGCATACATTTTTTGTAAAATTAATTTCTTACGCAAAAACCAGTAATTATCTTATTCAAACCGTTAATTAAAGAATATTGAATTTTAACATAAAAAGCAATCTTAGAGAGAAACTAGTAGCATCCTCTTTATATAATTATTAAGTTTAATTACTAAAATTTCAACAAAATTAATTAAACTAATAAAAACAATAGTGTAAATTATATTTCCAGTCTATATAAATCAAGCTAATTAATTTAACATTAAGTTTACTCATCTATTTATTTAGTGCATTAATAACAAAATCACACTATAGCTTAATTAACTTAAAGCAAATTTATACAAGTCGAATTTAATACTTCTCTCACTTTGTTTCTAAAAAGGCAAAAAATTTTAATAATAACCAAAGCTTATATCATGTAAAGCAGGCGCTCCTGCTGGAAGGGCATAATCTTTTGCGAGTTGATCTAAAATTCCTCCACCACCACCTCCACTTTGTCTAGTTACAGCTGCTGGTCGCGTTTGTGGAGCGTATTGAGTTGGAATTGGTGCCGGTCTCGCGAATTGAACCGGTGCTCTCGGTGCAGGACCGAACGATTGAGGTGGAGAAGGTCTAGGCGCAGGAGCCGGTTCGGCGTAATTTTCTTCTTCTTGAATAGGCGCCGGTTCAAACGAAAAAGTTTGTGGTCTATACTGTGGCCTCGATGGAACGTCCGGTTGGAAAGTTCTCAAAGGTGCCGGTCTCGGTTGAGGTGCCGTGTATTCGATGTCGGTTGTTAAAGAAGCTCCGGCGAAATTGTTTGGTCGTTGAGGTGCGGGTGCTCGTTGTGGTGCAGGAGCAAATTGTAATTGAGATTGAAACGAATCGAATTGTTGTTGAGGTTGTGGTTGAGGTTGAGGACGTTGTTTGAGTTTTGGAAGAGGCTTTGGTTCTGGTTGATAGTATTGGTCGGAGTATTGTGGATTTAAAGTGCCATCTTTTAAGGTGGTTTCGTCGACTAATGTTGGAGGTGCTACTGTAATTCCTTCACCTTGAGGCTCGAATCCATATTTAGTTGCACCGTATTCGACAACTCTTAATTTACCGACGTCGTCTACGAAACCATACTTTCCTTTAACGTCTCCTGATGGGAGTTTAGTTTCAATTTTAAATGAACCATCGGCGCTTTCGTATCCATACGTGTAGGAACCATCTTCGTTATGCCTAAAAATATTAATTTTGTTAAAGTTTAAACACAAAGGCGACACTTTAGGAAATTTTTCCAATGACACACCCTTCGAATCTTGTGAGTAAGCGTAATATATACTTAATCTACTTTTTGTTCATGGAAATATTATAAAGTTCAGATGAATATTTTGTCAAATCAAGGTTAAATTGGAAGTAATTAATAAGTGGCTGATCTTGAGTATAAGAATGTAACAAGACGCACGTATATTTTTATTGTAAAAGAATGACCCCGGAGTTATAAATAAAATTGTTACCGGTTGATTTGTTTGAGGATTGCTATGGGTGTTGGTTTTGGTGCCGATGGTCCGGAATATCCTGGTCGTATTCTAGCCGGTGCTGCTCTTGGTCTAGATTCGCCGTCGTCATAGTCAAAATCTTGCGCTAAGCTAACAGCCGCAAGAGCAATCACTAGGAGCTGTAAAAAAGTTGTTGTTAAAACACCGTATAATGGTTCAATTATTTATTACGTTATATTAGGTAATTTATTGGGTTTTGAAGTCAACGAAAGTAAGTCGTAATCGTATACGACAGATTGTGTAAAAAAATTGGCGTAAACTCGAACCACGCCTACAACAAATATTTCTATTTAATAATATTCTGTTACATTTACATTGTTCGATTGACTTTCTAATTAACATTTTGTGATATGAATTCTTAAAAGTGGTAGAAATTACAACTTGTATAAATGAAAAGTTGTTTTCTTTTACAAAAAATTAAATAATAGCGTCCTGGATTGGAATAATTTTGAATTGAAAAGTGAAATTGATTTACCTTCATGGTACAAAGGTACAATACACTTCCATGTCAAGGATTTAAAAAATAAAGTTAAACATTTTTGGTTAATGATATTTTTCCCATGGATTTTCTTTAATTGTTAATTGAATTAAAATTTAAATAATTAATTAAGGGTTGATTACTTACAAATTTGACTAGCATATCGTTTGTTGTGAGAAAAACACAAAACTGGAGAGTCGCGGGGGTTTTATTATGACTTATATAAGTTTTTTGAAATGTCAGTAGAAGTAGGGGCAAGGTCCTAGAATAAAACTAAAGCCCTGGTTCCTGATCTCCACCTTACTTATCAGCTATAGGAAACAAAAAGCCTTTCACTGTTTGATACCAATAACGTATGCTTTTCACGTTCAATTACAATTTGTTAATTTAGAAAACGCCTTTACGCGTCTTCTACTAATAAAATTTGAATAAAAATAAAAAAATTTGATTTAATTATGCTTAGAGATTCTCACATTGACCTATAACTTAAGGCTAAACGCTTTTGTGATGATACACTGAAGAAGTCAATGTCATCGTTTTATAATTATATAATCAAATTCGCTTGTTCTTTCTAACATGTCTCAAGCCAAATCAAGTGAAAGTAATTATAATAACTCAACGATACGTAAATCATTTTTAAAATCTCAGTGCTTCGCATTAAAGCTTTCGCTTCCGAGGAAATTTTTCAGAAGAAATTCTGAAAAATTAACTTGTGTGAGGTTCGAATGCTTCCTCAACGTAGGAAGAGGAAGGACGGAAGGTTGTGACTTCAATTATTAATTCTAAGGCAAACGAGTTGAACCCTTATAACAATAATAAATTCCCAACAACCGACTGAATTTTCAAGAGATGAATAACCTATTTCGATTAATCAAATTCAAATTCCTTATGTGTAATAAATGCTAATAAAATTAGACATTTCACCGAAGCATAATGTACATTCAAGGTTTCAATATTAACTCCACCCAATAGGAAATTGTCTATTTCATGGTAAAATAAGTAATACAGAATTTACATCACAAATTCCTCAAGCCTCATTTCACAATTATTTATTATTATCATTACACTTTCTATACGCAAGTGGTTTCGTTTTACCAAAAATTTAGTTCAATTTGTGTTTGAATAGGTGCCAAAAATCACTTTCAGATTTGTATAATTACATCATTTATTTAAAAAAAAAAACTCTTAAAAAATAAGTACAATATTAATTAGTTAACAAGTTTTGGACCAAATTTGAGCAACCCTCTCTTGGTACATGTTTGTTAAATAAAACTTACACTATAAAGACTAGTATAACTTGTTAATTTTCAATTTTTAAATTATTCATCTGTAATTTACAGTGTATGAGCCCAAATTTAAGTCGACGTTTGTTGCAGGTACGTTGTATCTGGGTGTGTATGCTGGTTGTTGGTAATAATTTTGTTGAGGTTGTTGTTGATAATAGTTGGGTTGATACACAGGTGCAGGTCGAGGTTGAGGTTGAGGCTGAGGCTGAACAGGTTGAGCGTTAATGAAATTATCGAAATTAAATTTACTAGTAGGTCTAAATGCTGGCTCTTGATAGGCAGGTTGTTGATAAGCAGGTTGTTGATAGGCAGGTTGTTGATAAGCAGGTTGTTGGGAAAAAGACTGTCTGTAGGCCGGTTGTGCAGGTTTTTTATTAAATTTATCATCTTTATAATAAACAGATGGATCTTCACGATATTGACCATCGTCTTCTTCATTAGGACCTAACGGACGGGCCGAATTATCCCGAAGGGTTGGTGGAGCTACGTTAATTTCATTCCCTTGAGGCTCAAACCCACGTCTACTCGCACCATACTCAATTTCCCTTAATTTACCAGCATCATCCACATATCCATATTTACCAAAAACTTCACCATTAGGGTATTTCGATTCAATTTTGTACGAACCATCGGCTGCTTCATATCCATAACTATACGACCCATCTTCGTTATGTTTATTAATTTGTTTTAATATAGGTACAGGCGTTGTATACTGTTGAGCTAACGCCGTTGAAATTACCCCAAGGAAAATTATCTGAAAGAAATAAATTGCAAATCAACTCATTTGAAGCGGGAAAAAATTAATAAAATAAATTTTTAAATCAACTAAAGTAATAAATATTTTTAACGTTAACTTACATAGTACTGCATGTTTGTTGGTCACTATGGTATTATATTAAAGAGAAGTATAACAAACAGCCGCACCTCTTGTAATTCAAAGCTTATATAGTTTTGTCCCCACAACAACAAGGTTAATTTATATAAATAATAAATTTATTATTCCTTTCTGTGTATATGCAATGTTCACATAAAGGTTTATAATTAAAATTTTCGTTAATTAATTAAAAAATTCCTTTATAATTATTATTTTAAACTAAAGTTAAATGTATGCAGCAGAAGGTTTATTGTGACACCAGAGTAAAGAGTACAAAACGCTAATTACATACTTAAATTATGATAAATTGAGAGCGATTAATTTTTTTCAATAACTCACACCTTATAAAAAGTTACTTTATATTTTTTTATTTTTTCAATCAAATACCTACATTTATTAAATTTTCCAGTTATACGTTCTATTTTTGTTAGCTAATGGAATAAAACCTATTTCTATATTGAACTATTAAAAAATTGCATAATTTATTCATAATTCAATCACTAGCATGATGCATTAAAAGTTTAATTACCTTTTTGATTTTTTTTGTAAGTTAATAGCCTTGCCTATAGGCAACCCTTTTAACACTCACGCATATCGAGTAACCTATCCTGCAGGAGCATTTTTTTATTACAGTCCCACCAGCTTTATTAGCTAGCTGAAAGGGGCGTGTCCAGCGCTGTCATAGATTTTGAAGTACACTACGAGTTAAAAGTTATTCAGTCGCTAAATTTGACAAGTAACTGTCACTAAAATTGCATATAGGTTAGTATTAAGACAGGAAATTTGAAAAGTACAACTTACTGTCATTTTGAAAGGTTCATCATAACTTAAAATAGTTGTAGATACACGTGACTTTTTAACTATGCCTGTACCTAACCTGAATTCTTGATTATGATTGAACGAATCTTTTCTCGCAAAAAAATATTTTAAGTAAAATTATTTTAGTTGACACATTTTCCGGAACGCAAAATTGGTTGGTGGAGCTTTACCTGGATTTATTAAAACTTTACAGTTTACTGGGCAATCTCTTCTATTTATCACCGAATTTAGAACCTACTTCCAACATTTTTTTGGTGCACAAAATGCTCCAATATTCTCTCAAACTCCAACATCCAAACAGGTAGCATTGAAGAAATTCTTTATGAAATGAAATGCTAGTAAATCATCAGGAAAAGACCAAAAGATATATCGATCACTAGAATTAGGATTGGAACAGATTATTCCGATTTTATATAGTCCAGCGCGCTTTTTTCAACTTCCATTCTTCTTAGAATCACTTCATTCCTAACGCGGTCCAATCTGGTTAGTCCGCTGCACCTTCTTCAGAACTGAATTTCGGTAGCTGTTACTTTACTTTTGTTTATGATCCAATTTTTAGCTCTGTATGTCATGATGCTTTGTATTATAGTAGGTTTGATTGGCACACAAACAAACTGCATAATCTTTCTTTTTGTATTTTTGGTAAATTTCATGTTAATTCCTACTGAAAAATTGATCCTTTATTTACTTGGTTCAATAATCGGTGTGGTTGAAACAATGGAGCATGTGCTAGGTACCTATGTTACCAGCTTGTGTTAGAGAATAACAGAGGTTGCATTTTTAGGAAAATATTTGTTTAAATAGGTGTCCAATAGGTACCTTCTAATTTCTGTAGACGCAGGTTAAGGTTCAGAATTGTCGAAACGGAAGGAGCTGCTATACTCGTAAGTTAATGTAATATTTTTAAATCTAAGTTAACAAATTCTCATTTAAAGCTAAGATTAACATTTTTGGAGCTATACAGTAGTGTGGAATTGGAATGAAATTGGAATCATAGCATGTATTATCAAGTCACTCCTGACAAGAGGTAGCTAGACTAGCGAAACACCTGACAAATAGCCAATGTTCTATAAGAAACCTGAAAGATTTCATTCAGTGTTTCAAGTCGATTGCTTTCTCTCATCCTGCTCATCAAGGCTAATAGTCCTTGGGCCGATAACAGAAAAATCGAGTGATCGTATTTTGTGAATAAGCTATTTGAGTGCACTCGAAACACGAAAATTTGGTTGGCTGCCCAAAGTACTGGCTTGAGACCTCAAGATCCTTCTATGAAATTGTTAGGGAAGGAAAAAAGTAAGAAATATGACAGCATTACTTGGCCATTTTTTCATTCATAAAAAGAATCGTCAAAAAAAATGACTACTTTCTAGAATGGTATTTGGGTTGTCCACTGGCAAAAGTAACTACTTTTTACATAAAAAGTAAGATTTTACTTCGGCATCCCTCTCAGATGGGTTTTCCGCCCTCCTCACCAATTAGAAGTTTATTGTTAACTGTCCTGAGGTCTTAAGCCAGTACTTTGGACAGCCAACCAGATTTTAGTGTTCTGTGGCACACAAATAGCTTATTCCAAAAAGATGGGCTTAAATACGATCACCCTAACTTTTCTGTTATCGACTCCGAGACTGTTGAAGACATATAGTAGAAGAATCCTTTCCGCATGCAGTAATTAAGCATTAGATGTGAAAAGGATGAGATCCAGAAATTGCAGTAAAAGAAAATACGTTCCATTTAAGTCCATTCATGTCGTTATGATCTAGTCCCTTGCATTTGAGTGAAGTTTCGTACGTCGTAGACCATATGAATCCAGACATAATAAACGCAGTGTTATACTTAATTGAGAAACGGTACCAAATATTCAAGAGGTACAGAGTCAGAGATAAAGGCATAGAAATTAGATATGGAAAGTATTTTCATTTGCTTCTCTGTTGTAACAAAGACCATATAGAAGAGACTACCGAAACCTATATTAAAAAATATGAAAGGGTTTTAAGGTCAAAATTGCTTAAAATCTCTAGAAGGGTAAACTTGTTTTATTGCTTTCTTTGTTGCTCCCGCCTCGACAAGCTATCTCATTCACTCAAAGTTTTTTTGCAGTGAATAGCGACATCTTCTTTAACAGGGATTTTTGGTCACATTCGGCCCATAAGCTTTGTCAGTCTTACACTGTATAGTCTTTGGTTATAAGCTACAAGAACTGTCATAATGTCATAAATGTAGTTCGTTGAGAAAATGAAAGTACTCATCGAGAAATATATGAATCGATGAATGGTAGATAGAGTTACTGCAGACAAAACTTTGACTATTGCTAAACATGTTAACGATTGAACGAGTCCATGTCAGTTTATCACCATGCACACCTTGGGCTTGCAAGTTCTTCACGACAGAAACAGATAAGATGAGTTTTTTCTTAAGTGCTCGGCATATACTGGACTCTACCATACCACTTTTAGTTGATGGTAGTTCGTTGTAGACGGTGGCACAAGTGGGACTACCACCTAAATGTGCCTCACAGAGCGTCGGCGTCTTCCGTGGCTATTGAACATAGTTTTGGAGAATATAGAGATCGGAAGGAGTCAGAAGGATCAAAGCAAGAGATCAGCCACTGTTCTGAATTTGTACACAGGCTGCCGATGAGTGTCGTTCAATAACTATGAATGCCGTTCAATGCCTATGACTGCCATTCAATGCCTATGACTGGCGTTCAATGCCTATGACTGGCGTTCAATGCCTATGACTATCGTTCAATGCCTATGACTGCCGTTCAATGCCTATGACTGCCGTCATGCTAGGACTGCCGTTGACTGCTCAATTTTGCTCCACTGGATAGAAAGGGCCTCCAAAACATCGTTTAGTATAAAAAGTCGTTATCAAATCGATTTGTGGTCAAGTAAAATTATTATTAACGAGAATAGGTAGGGGGCCCCACTCTGGATTTTGCGGAAAGGCCTCCAAACTCTTAGTTACGCTACTGTTTTGTACATTGACTGCCAAGAGCGGATGAAAGCTTTTTTCCAGAATCAGTCACTTTTAATGAAATTAGCTAGATTATTGTCAAAATTTTAGTGCTTTTTAGTTTACCTGATGATGGTCTGGTATCCGAAACATGTCGTTAAACTTGAATTATTTTTTAAATTTAAATCAGTAAAGCAGGTACTTATTTCTTTATTAGCTATTGAATCCAAACTTGATGAAGTCACCTTCAAATATCTTGACATTAATAAACAAACGAAATTATTACAAAGAAAAGCTGTCTATGTCTACGTCTACTTTATAAATTAATTCTTCTGCTCTAATGCCATTTAAAATAGGTATTTTACTGAAACTTTTACGTAACAATTCTACAGCCCAAATTATAAATATCACGATTATTTCGACTTATTATTACTTTCAAGTATCTTGTAATATAAAAAAAAAGTTTAATCTGCCCGTTGAATGTGTAATTGTATTTCTGTTTTAACATAGTAAAATAAGAAGTAAATATTGTAGGCGGTGAAGGGTAGATCAAGTGGCGCTAGACCGGAGCGAACGTTCCGGCTGGAGCTAGTTCGGACTTACAGTATGATTTGATAGCGAAGTCGCGATCAGTGGCTCGCGAAGTGAGTGAGTGAGTAACGCAGGATGATGTGAATCCGCAGACATGTGCGCCTGTTGCTGCTATAATTCCCTGCTGCTCATATTCGTAAGATATTAATTTTTTTAAATTAAAAAATCAATCAAACGGTCCAAATGTCGAAACGGTAATTGTTGATTTTTGGGTCATTTTTGAACTTTTTGAATTGGAATTAATTGGCACTTGAAGTTCAATTTCAAGAGTAATTAAATAATTTTGCGCTCAATAAATTCTTACCAGAGCATTGATAATGGGGTGTTGATGTTTACAGATTATTTCACTTAAATTACTTTGTTTATACCCGAGCAATTGAATTTGGAACATAAATTTTGCTAAATAATAATAAAAAAGAAGGTAACTTGATTTTATTTTTACAGATTCAATAAAATGATCGTAAAAGTCATTTTAGTTGCAATGTACATAAAATAAATTTAAGACAAAAAGTAAAGAAAATTTTATTAAACCACGCGAAGCCTTTTTGCTTATAAGCGATTATTGGAATAATTAACGATGAGCAATTAAAACAAATTGGAATGTCTTGGAGTTTTATTGTTATTTAAAGTGCTTCTCAATATTTAAAAAAAAAATTTTTGCTTGCTTAAATCCTCTTAGGGTGTGTTAGGGTTCATCTCCTTTTTGAGTGTTACCATTTAATTTCTCAGGGCCACGTATTTCAATTTAGAAAAATTTTGATCAAATGGATGGAAAGGTGTATCCTTGTATAAGAATTTTTTTCTTCTTCTTCTTACAAAGTTTTATCTGTATTTGGACTTAGGCGGGTCCCCTTTTTTGCTCAAGTTGTGCGTATGACTCTTTAATCAGAATAACTCATATAAAGAACCCAGTTTAACATGGACTCTGAATCATGGGAAAGTTTGTTAGATAAATACTTCCATGTGGGGAACTTACGAGGTAAATTGTTCTTGGTGATTACCATTGTCTTCCAAGAGGAGAACGATCGTAGAAATTTGTTGAATTGAACTGGGATCGAACCAGTGGCGTACCTAAGGGTTTAGGGGCCCTCTCTTTCTTTAATTCCAGTTAATAATCATTTTATTTAACTACAAATCGATTTTATAACGAAATTTCATACTAAACGATGTTTTTGGGTTACTCCTGCAACGCGGGCCCTGTGGGCCCGTTATTTACGCTACTGGATCGAACCCATGTTGATTAGAGTGCTGTCCACGAACTTAGTGTATTGTTCCATGGCTTTTGGAACTTTTAAATACTTTTTTTCTGACGTATAGCACTTGTCGTAACGCATCGAGCAGTTCCAATATAATTTTTTTGCGTCTGTCTGTTCAGTAACACCAATGCACTAACCAAGTACTTTTATACATAATAATAGAGCTTTAAAGGCCCGTCCACACACACAGGCTTGCTTTCTAGTTTCCCTGTGGAGGTGGCTTGCACAGGCCACCTGAACGCTGTTCATACGCTCCGGTTTGGCCTGTGCAGGCCGCCTGCACAGGCAAGAAGGCCAGAAAGCAAGTTTGTATGTGTCGTTAAGCGTGAGCCAATTATAAGAAAAAGGTAATGTGGCTAGGTCTCTGTTTTTAATTTGCTATTGCTATCACATATGTTTGCCCACCAAGGTGCTAAATTTCAAGGGCTGAATAGGCCTTGAGGTCCGAATAATGTTCAGCTGATAAGGGGACCTTTCGCTTTGTAATCTAGCGACGTACCACTGGACGACCACGAGCACAGCTACTTTTACTTACATATAACCCATTAAAAGATAATACTAACAAAAGATAATTTAATTACACAATAAATTCGATCTACAGTTAACTAAATCCGCCTTACTTCACGCTCTTAAGGACAGACGTTCTTATTCAACGTTTCGTCTAATCATTATTAAATTATGCAATATCTCGGTGTAAAAAATTAATACAAATACACATCTCGAAAAAATTTAAATTTAAATAATAAATGTCATTTGGTATCACATAAAGAACGTGATAAGTACAAAGCACCTATTAAAAGTTGAATCTCGTACAATTCCGCAGAAGTAACAAACACACCTTGATTAGAAGGACAAGATTATAATTGTATTAATGCAAAATGTTTCGTTTTATTACCATTAATAATCTTTTTCAATAACCGGAACAATCTTCATTAATTAGTCATTTGGTAGTTGCACCACGGTTGCACCACGCCATGAGTAACTCATACGAGAAAATTCTAAATTACTCTTACTTTTTCCCAACTGTTGTAATTTTTTGCAATTTTGCAAAAATTTTCAGTTATTATTAATACATAATGTGTATTGAGATTTAACATTGAAGGCAAAAAATTAAGGTCAAGTAAAAGAACGCACCCACTAAACATAACGCCCATCATAGGAATGTTATAGTTCCGTCTAAGATTATTGATTTATACAAATATAGTTTAACATAATGTACAATTACGATTAAAACACATTAACAAATTAGAAGGACAGTTAAATGATTTAACTATCGATTGTTTTATCAAAAGGCACTAATAATGTTCTCTCAATCAAAAGTTTTGGCACATCGTAACTCGTTTGGCGTTACATTTAAAGCTGACATTCGTGGGAGTTTATACCAGTAGGTGGATTGAAACTGGGTAACGGAGACGTTAAATGTCACGATTTATCGATATGACATACGAGCGTACAGCTGAGGGTTTTGTATGGGATAGTTCTTCATTGGAGCACAGGTTGTTACCTGCTTCCAATCTTACTAAGGAATGATAAGTTAAGAATGGGAAATTGGAGATATGAGGATGCCACAGCGTGTCTTATGGATAAGCTCGTCAATGAGCAGGTGAACAGGAAATTTTTATTGAGTACTTAGATAATATATCTAAAGACTCTGCAGCAATGAAATGATGGTAAAAGCTTATGATACCTTGGATCCTTTATAAGGACAAAGTAGAAACGATATAAATGATAAAAGTAACTCAAGGAAAACATGTAAAGAAAAACACTAGTTTTGGTAATATAACAAAAAGAAGAAAAAAGAAGGAGAGGCTTCTTGTTTTGAAAACAGATGTTCTAACAATGGAGAAAATATAACAACAGGAACATTCGAAGTAACCAAAGACTATCAGAAGGTCATGGACTCAAAATTGAATCACTAGCGAGGAATGAAAACAACGGCAATTTCTGTAAAGTGATGAAAATCGAAGGATTTTCTTTCTGATTCGGGTTTAAAGAAAATAATATTAGATGAGCTTTCCACGATGTAATGTTTAACTAGCATTTCCCCAAGCAACACAAAAACGTTCATTGGACTTCTATTGTACATACGCGTATGGACGTATGGATGATCCATATATAGTCCATATTTCGTCCAGAAGACGGTTTATGAGCGTTCTATATTTCGTCTATTTTGTACGCTACGAGTATATGGACTTTTAGACGTAGTATATGGATCAATGTCTCTCCTGCTTGATCATAACTGCAGACGTTTCGTGGTGAACCTAGTTAACTAATCAATATTGAGTTTTCTTCAGAACTTTGGTCGGTTTCACCTGTTCCGTCTTCTTTGCCAGTAGGAACAACTTTAAGGATCAAAATAAAAGAAAAAAAATGTTTCCTTTGGGCAACGGAATATCACTTTTTTTCTAAAAACCATTATGCAGCCAAATCTCTAGTGACTTCCTTCTTTCTCTACCCCGAAGATGGCAAACTTTATTTCATTTGGCTTATCCAAGAGTTACTATGAAAAAAATATTTCGTTTCTTCTTTCGTCAAGGTACGGTGAAAAAACACCACCCTCAAAATTTTAACAGCAACCTCGTTAAAAAAGTCTTTAATAATAGCAGAAACTAGATGTTATAGTAACCGGTTCTTGCAGACTCTAAGAAAGCGTTAAGAGGAGCTGATGCGTAGAAAACTGGGTCAAACGGAAACAAGATTTATCAGATCATATACTAGCAGTCCAGGTGGAAGACAATGCAAAAATATAAGTAAATAGGCAGTGGCGTGTAACTAAGAGTTTTGGGGCCCTCCCGCAAAATCCAGAATGGGGCCCGTGCCCATTCCCGTTAATAATCATTTTGATTGACCACAATTCGTATTTATAACGAAGTTTCATACTAAACGATGTTTCTGGGGCCCTTTCTATCCTGAGACATTCTCTCTGACCAACTTTTAGTTGCTCATTGTCGAAACATTTGTGTAACTTTACAAAAGAAGAAAGTATTTACCTATTTCTTTTTAAAATTCTGTAATACATAATTACAAAAACAGACATTTTGAAAGTAACTCTTTAAGCTAGTTTGACATCACAACTTCTAAAAGCTAGGTTCTTTTTCTAAGCCAGTAGAAACCTTGCATTTCTAGCTCCAGACGCTAAAACATGGATCAAGTTTATCTTCTATTGGTTTGAAAAAAAGAAGCTGGATTCTAGAAGTTGTGATGAAAGGTTAGCTTTATGGTACAAACTACGGAATCTTTCAGGTGCCCCTTTTATTCGGGGGCCCTCCCGCAACGCGGGCCCTTCGGCCCTTTTGTTTACGCCTTTGTAAATAGGTGCTGAATCTAAGTAACTTTGTTAAACGGTTAGGTAGTCGTCCCACTGTAGCCACCATCTACTACGAAATAGCACGTGTACAGGCACGTAACTACGGGAGGGCCAGGGTGAGCCAAGAACCACCTAAAATTTTGCTGGCTTACACTTGGACTCACACTGATAAAATGTCAATAATAAGCGAAAATTCGGATATTTACAGTGTAATTTAAATTCTACACAAAATATTTCAACTTCAAAAAGTTGTATGGACTACATATTTTGTATTGAGCCCATCCAAAAAAAATTATCGCCACCCAGGGCTCACCTGATTTTAGGAAGCTAGTTACGTGCCTGCTCGCGGTACTATACCACCAACTACAATTTAAATGCTCTAAGTAAGGAGCTACGCACTATTGGCTCTATAACGAATACTTTGCCAGCACCTGCAGAATATGCTCTAAGGAGACCGATATAGTCCAACACATAAATCCCATTACTGTGAGTCGTTGTGGGTTATCATCAACAGAACATAATCGGTGAACCCGTGTATTGTGCAGTGCAGAAACTGAAACAAAAAGGAAGCATAATAAGCCCTAAAGATGCAGTGCGTTTGAATGCAAGGTCTGACTCTAGGTGAGAAAAAAGATGTTACAGTAATGACTTGAGTCAGCGTGGTGTGTCCTTACGACAGGGTAGAATGTGCTCCTGCATGATTTTTAAGTCGTCTGCGAACAGATAAAAATTTTAAGTGAGTGATGGGACAGCGATGGACATAATTAACTATTTAACGAAGTAAATACCATGCTGATGGTCCTCTACCGGAGCAGAGGGTCTTGAAGAATTAAGCAGAGAAGACCATGGCTTTATAGAACCCAAGTTTACAAGACCATGGCAATGACAAACCTAAAGGACAGAAATGTTGATCTATGTTTGTTTTGTACCACTTAGGTAGGGCATTACAACAATTGACGTAAGAAGACCTCACATCTCACAAAACAATGGCCTCTAAGGCCCATCAGGAAACTAGGGTAGGGCATCTTAGAACTGATGTAGGAAAATCTCAATAAACAATGGCCTCTAAGGCCCATCAGGAAACTAGCACGCGCCCAATTCCAAAGATATCTCTCTTGGGCGAAAATTTAAAATATGCCAAATTAAAGATAATTAATTAAAGTTTCTAATTGGTACGAATTAATGCGTGTATAAAATTTGTTTTTTTTAAATTCTTAAAATACCTTTTAGTTCTACGACCTCGATTAAGATTAAAACAAAATCAGTTGTTGTCGCCGATAAATTAATACGTAAAAATATTTCTAAACAAAAATTTTGTTGTACAACACAATAAGATAAATAAATACCAGGTAAATCGTAAAACTTATGAGCTTAATAAACCTGTAATTTTTTTTGTATTATTTTTGGGTGAGTCAACTCGAAATGTATTTTAAAATTAATACAAATTAACAGGTTCTAGTCTTCTAGATCATATTTAAAATAACATTTCCGTAATCGTTATTAAATAATACCTAAACTTAAATCACTATTATGTCGTAGTTATATTATTTTAATTTCGCACACAAAACGAGCAAGGTTAATTATTTTTACATATTAATTTATAAAATTCTTTTGCCTATAAATATTCACGAAATTCCTTCCGAGGCAGGCGTTGGTTTAGTGATGCATTTTATCGTTAATCACGCACAATTGCTGTGACTTCTTCACCAAAGGAGGTATAAATATGCATATTTTATACGACAAAAAAGGAGTGTGGTTTATTTATCCAAAACGATTTGTTGTCTTGTCTTAATCAACTTGTGTATTTGTGCACCTACCAATTCCATTAACTTCTTTAATCTTCCTTAGTATTCCAGTTGCAGTGTGACAGATACAAGACATGCGTTTTTTGTACCTCTTTATTTTATATGTGAGTAAAATGTGGGAAAGAGATTCAGAATTTGTCTCTTTTAGCACACTATTTTTCTTCTCATTCTATCGAAATTCTATCACAACTGACTGTACAGTCAGTCTCACAATTATTGGTCACCCTGGGCTAAACGCCTGGGTGATTATTAGCCAACAACGACAAAAGGACAGAAGGCGAGGTTGTTGATTTACTACTTGTTGGCAAACTAAAGTTACCCCTCACTTTAAGTAGGGAATGTTATGAAGGTTGCATCCACAATTCGTGCTAAACGTATAGCCAGGGTGGCCATTAATTGTGAGGCTGACTGTACATGGGCAACATACCATTTCTCTAGATAACTATACCTGTCTGTATCTATCCAATGAACATTTTTGACTTTGAATTTTTTGAATTTTTTTTAAATTGTATGTGGTGATGGAGTAGTTTTCTAGAAAATTCGTTATATGGTGATTTGATGGCCAAATGTAACACCAGAAATCGGGTGTTAACTCGATTCTCCTTTTAGCGTCGCTCAGAGATCAGTAGGCCTGGACAAACACGTAATCTCTTTCCCACCAGCTCACTAGTTCTCTCTCCTAAGAAATAGGATCACTAGACCTACAAAACTGTTGAAAGAATATGAACGCACCAGATCAGTAGTCATCTCTTTTAGATCCATCTTTTAGTCCTCTAAGAGAGATCAATAGTCCTGATGAGACACGGGAGGGCAGATAGGGTTATTTCTTCTTCTAGGACAATAGTCCTCTCTATGAAATCCAAATTGGTCTTTTAAGAGAGATCACTAGTCCTAAAAGGAAGAACCAGGGGCTACGTATTTCACCAGATCAATTTAGGATCTTTGAGATCCTAAATGGTTCTCTAAGAGAGATCAATAGTCCTGATGAAAAACTGGCACAGAAGCTTATTTTCCATAGATCAATAGTTTTCTCTCTAGACTCTAATAGGGAATCGTATGCTTAGTGATGCAATCTTTGGCCTGTTTTCTTTTATTTGAGATTTTCATCTTTTTCTTCTTCCTTAGTGTGTTTACACCCATTTTCGATTATACACGTTCTTCCACTGCTGTCTGTTGTTAACGTTTCCACCCAGTTAGCTTGAAGTAGTTTTATCCATCTCATCGGTGGTTGTCCTACTGGTTGAAGTCTACTAAATTAAAACCGTAACTCCTGTCATCCATCTTACCCATGTGTCAGTTTTTTGTCTAATGTTTTTTGCTCGGTGCACGGTTATTAAAACATTGATATTGTTTTGGGGCTAGTTTAAGAAATTTCAATTGGTTTCCTCCACAGTAACATGTTTTTATAAACCGTTCAGATAGTTCAGAGTCTGGGAACCACATCTGCTGTGGTGTAGCTCTTTCGAAGACATACTTCTATCCCTTGGTCCTTAGTAGCAAAGTATTTTCGGTACCTACTCTTAATAGTGTTCATCGTCTGTTCTGTGTTGCATCTATTTTTCTTTCAGCGTTTGATTGTATCTGCTAGTGGATTGGACGATTTTTCTATGTATGTATAGCCTCAAGTACAAGTTTCAAGTCTTAAAACGCGTTTCGACACTCTGTATCCGAGGCACAGCCTTCAGGAAAAATTCTCAACTTTAAATTGTCGCAGGGGTAATCATTTGATATTGTTGGTGACGTATCTAAAAGAGCTTGTTTGGACTATTTATTAATTTGACATCAACCTGACCAAGCTCGATTAATTCCTTTTACATTAGCTATAATAGCACGCAGGTGTTCAAAGATCATGTATTTTTTTAATTTGACGTCATATTTATCTTGGTGACACACGTCAGTGAGTTTTCTGAAATCTTTTCCTTTGATAAGACCAATCTGAGAAGCGTCGATTGGATCCTTCTACATCAAGAGATGTTCAAAGATCATCTAACTCTATTTATGCGCTTTGAGACACTTTTCCATCAAATCAACCCCATCGCCTTCACTTCCTTAAACTTGACCTACCAGCAAGGTTAAGGGAAGCGTGATGCTCTACAGAGGGTTTGACAACTCTTTTATTAAGAAGGACTTCTTCAATCATCACTATCTTAACACAAAGTCAAGCAATCAGACTACAAAAATATACACTTGGATGGCACTATTGCTGGCACCTCGTTGCTGATATGTGCACAGGATCTAGGATATGGATATGATGACACAAAATGATGTTTGATGACATGATGAGAGTATGTTAAAATAATTATAATTTTAGTTGGATGGACGAAACAGTAGTCAATATTTTCTAAAAGTTGATTTTTTATCATCTCACTTAGCTGCTTTTAGCTCCCCTCCTAATCCTGGGCTGGGGCTCCCATACTAGAATCCTGCCAGCCCTTTCCTTTCTCTATTTATCTGGAATAAGGAGCCATTATCTGTGGACCTTTCATTGGAAATTAACTTCATAGACCAATTGATTGGTTTGCTCCATATCAGGTTCTCCATGTCGCCGCTATCAAGTTTTGTGTCAGATTGTCACGACTTCTCGCTTTCTTAAACACCAGCATAGAATAGCAGGGCTGATGTGACCCAAAAAATGGAAAAGCTCCAGAAGCACTTGTGTTATGTTACCCAAAGAATCCTAAAGGGTTTTAGTGTGGAAATTTTCATTTTATCATAAATTTTTCAAAAGTTCCACCCAATGGGATATTTTTTCTTTAGTGAAGAACTAAAGAGTTTTCTGAACTCTCGAGTTTTACATTTGACTAATTTGAGCAAAATCGATTAATTTATTCAACTATGGAACGCTTCCAAACACCACGCGGAGTTTCTTCGTCTACCTATAAATAGAGAAATAGTTGATTTACTGTGCGATCGAAAAATGGGGAAGTGCAAGCGAGATTTTTCTAGCTTGTCAGCATTCCTAAGGTTTTTTGATATCATTTTTATTTGGATTGGTATCGGCAGTCCCAATTAGCTTCTCGAGTCGTGTAGGATTTTTGAATAAATTTTGCAATCAATGTAAACTAGTGGTTAAACGTGTCAATTTCCTTATAAATTATTTTTATTGTTTTATTATGCTTTTTTATATTGTTAAAATTCCTGTACACGATTTAAAAATAATAATCATACACTAAAAAATACTTCAAGTTTTTGATTATTATTCAAGGTTTAATTTATAATAAGTACATATAAGAAGTAATTGTATAACACCCAACAACACAATAAAATAAATTTTTAAACAATTTAAAATCTATAACGTGTTATCAACCACAAAGTACAAGAATTTTACAGACAATTAATTACGGTTTATTTAACTAAAAGGCAAGGACGACCGTTGAACTTCAGCTGAATATAATAATGATCCTCCTCCTACAAGGAACATAATCGTATTCTACACGCTTACTGAAATTCAAACATAAATTTTTCCGAGACACTTAAAAAATACAATTAATTTTACAATTAAAAAAAAATTATTATGCGAGCAATACACGAAAACAATTTAAAAACGTAAGGATGTAAAGTTAACAACTGCGGCGCCAAACAATTAATGGATCAAGGCTTGGAAGTCGGCATTGAATGGCCTTCACGACTTTTGAACTTCAAAACATAATAGCGATGATTGTAATCTAATTTATGTAGGTATACCATGTAACGAAGATGATACCTTGTTAACTAAATTTATTTACATACAACAGTTACGAAACACGTACGTTGTGTGTGTTTTCTATAATACATAAGCGCAAATGTAAACTCCTCCAACTGTTTGTTTTGTAATCGTTTTGAAAGCTCCATAAAATTAATTACAACTTCGATTTTATAATAAAGAATCAGATTGTGTTGTAGCTCATAGCTCTGCTAAGGTATTTGTATTCTTGCCACCCATCGACTCAAATAAGACAAAGCAGAAGCATTAGAATAAATTCAAAATTCTTGTAAGGCTAGACGTACCATTGGTTTGGCCGAATTGTTCCTAAATACTTTCGAAGGTTTTTTGGCTGACCCTCTGCATAATTGCAGCTATTTGTGTACGTATCTTGAAATTCGTGCTAACCTAAAATTGTCACTTGCTCTGCTAATAGGCTCACTCTTTGAATCCAACGTCTTCCTTTCTGCCTCGACATTTTTCACATATTCAAATGACTTCTTTGAACATTGTCTGCTCATTTCATTGTTTCCAACAACAACCTTCTAAACTACTTGTCTTTGCTACCACTGCTCTCGACAGCAACGTCATGGATCACCACACCTCAGCTTTTTAATCAACTTTTCAATTCATATAATTCTTCTTTATCATTGAATATTTTGACTCGTTACTGTGCCCATTTTCTATTGTGACTTGCTTGTTTTTCTAGCTGTCCCTCAAACAGGATCGTAATGGGTCTAATTTTCCGATTTCTATAGTTACAAGTAGACGCTCCCAACAACTCTCAATCTCCACCGTTTTTAATGCAACTAGCAATCTATTTGATTAGTAGCAAGCAATGAGATAGAGGAAATTATTTACATAAAAGGTAAATAAAAAGTAAGAAACATTGTGCTAGAGCTGGAGATTTTTGGCTGGCTACTCGATGCGCCTTTTTTACCAATTTAGCTCTTGAATACTGCATCTAAATGTTTACGAACTGCGATGACATATAATGATCTGATTTTTATTGTAATTTTTCTAATAAATGTAATATTTTCACATGGTCGTACTATCCAGTTTCGCCACAAAAAGTATACATTGACATTTAAATAAAAACCTGATGACGTTTGTGAGTATGACGTTATAAGAAAAATTAAAAAGTGTCACTTTACGGAAATTTAACTTTTGTTAAAGACTTGGTTTTCTAAAACCAATGAAGATCCTATATTATGTTTCTTATTGTTTATTCACTTTAAAGCCAGTCCCAGGTACAGTCAGCCTCTCAATTAATGGCCACCCTGACTATACGTTTAGCACGAATTGTGGATGTAACCATCCTAACACCCCATACTTAAATTGAGGGGTAACTTGATTATGCCAACAAGTAGTAAAATAACAACCTCCCCTTCTGTCCTTTTGTCAGGGTGGCCAATAATTGTGAGGCTGACTGTACCTACTGTTTAATGGTCCTGGTCCCTTCCAAGGAAGAGTTTTTTAGTGAGTAAAAATCGTAAAATTTTACACCACCAGTTTGAACAGATTTTGAGGAGCAGGGGGGAGATTTTTATTCGTCTTCAGACTTGTTCTCTCTTTGTTAAAAAGAGAGTTAAGATTAGGGTGCGGGGGTCTACTGAATCCTCGCAACCGGGGGCTTTCTGTAACGGAAAAAGGCCTCGTAGCGAAATCTCATTGAGTCTAAAGACCATGGGACATATGTAGCGGCAACGCAGGAAAATTAACATAATAACAACCCGAGCGATCCGCTAGTCAGTGAGCAAGAGGAGGTGTATTATTAGTCTGTTATCACGCGCGGACTGGCAAGGGGCACTGAGCGCTACAGCGTCCCAGACCCCTGAAATTATGGAAAATCTAAGCTTTCTCTCGAAATTAATAATTAAAAATTTTCCGGCATTTCCAGATTTATACAGGGTGGGCCTTTTTAAGAATATCAGAAATAGATATAGCTAGAAATAATATCAGAAATAGCCCCTAGAAATATTTGAACCCCTGAGGAGGTATAGTTAGTCCGCGCCGCTTGCCTGTTGGGGATCATTAGAAGGTTTCCGCTTCTCTCGCAATAAAAAAAGTTAAATTAGGGTTTTGGTTTGAGCCATTGAATAAATAGATCCTGAAGGAGAGTTAGCAACCGTTTCCTATAAGAGAAAATGCAACGGTAACGACATATCTATAACGACTATCGATAACTCATTCATTTCGTCAAGTTTACATTATCATTGGCTGTCATGATTTTTCCTTATAAGTGAGAGTATAAGCAACCATTTCTATTGACGAAATTGACTGGAAATCGCTATAGTATTTAGAAAACCATTGCGATCCATATTATTAGCTAAATGGTTCTTTCCTGTTAAAGTAGTGGCTATTTATTCAATGGTTTGAGCAGATTAAGTTAGCTTTATTACTAAATGGCAAACTGAAACTTACAAGTGTGGGTCCGGAAAGTTTTTGGCTCTGTTAACCTTGCTCACATGCGCTTAATACAGTTTGGTGATGTCTTTTAGAAAAACTGAGATGTCGCCTCTTCTTCTTCTATGCAAATACTAAAATTCTATTATTTTCGTAACCTTAAGCATAGACAACACACCCACAGCCAATGCTTATGATTTCTCTTTTTTTAACGAGAAGAGGGGCCCTTACATGTCAACCTCTGTGAGTGTATTGTATTGCTTTAAAATTCTCCAGAACATCACGATGGTTTAAGTTTACAAAATTTACTATACCATACCACATCAGACACTATTTCACTAGTTTGTCCCGTAATTTTCTGTTAACGCTACCTAGGTCATCAAGAATTTTTTATGCAGCTTTGAATTAGTGCCATATACAATGGCATTATATGGTCATTCCCTCGTTCATACTAGAGTAGTCCCAACGAAAGATGAGTACACCACGTGACCGTGGCACTGTCTATGTTCGTTTCTAAGCAACGGCAGTACAAAACTCTAGAAGAGTAAACCCAACGTAACCTGAGCACATAAAATGATGACCGTTAAAGTTGCGCAATAGTTTAGTGCGGTCGTTGCTTAGAAACGGACGTAGACAGTGCCGTTGTATTAGAAGGCGCTTAGAATTACGCAAATATAATATCTAATTTTTTGACAGAAGAAAGAACTAACTTCGCCACTGGGCTCTGAAGTCACGCCTCGCGCAAGTTTGCTCACGTGGGGTGCTCAGGTTACGTTAGGTTTACTCTACTGCGCAACGTTAACAGTAGTTACGTGGTGTACTCATCTTTCGTTGGGACTACTATATACCCCAGAAGTCCTCATATTGGGATGTTTTCATGTAGTGTCTTTAATTTTTAGAATTTTTTTCTTATAGTTTACAATCTTATAACAATATTATAAGATATAGGTACTAACGGCTTCATGTTCCAGTGACCATATGCTATTATCCAAAAGGTCGGTAGATTTGATACTGTAACCATTGTTGGACCATTAAGTTACTTAATGACTAAGATTCCAAAAATTCCAAGCCACTTCTTGCAATACTTACACCAAAGTGGGAATTTTGCAAAGTTTTTGAAGTACTTCATCTAAACGTTGTCAATAAGTCTGAAGGCTGGAGTTGTTTGCTTTTTATTTCTCATCATCATAGTTAATTTTCGAACTGTGACTTTATAGAGACAACAATACAAGCTTTACAATCGTACATTATAAAAATTTGATCTTTGCAGAAGTGCTGAAAATGACGTATTAGCAGAGATTTATAAAAACTGCTATACAGAAAGTGAAAGTGCAAAAAGGGGCAAATGAGACGTGGTAGAGTAGACTATTAATTTTTAAAAAGAGCTCTGGAGTTGGGGGTTACTTGCCAGTATGGAATCAGACAATAACTTATAGTATTTCAGTATTGAAGAAGCTTTAGATATCGTGCGTCCACAAGGTGTCTGATATTATTTAATACGACCTCGTACTTGATCTTAGCCATCAAAGGGACGTCAAACGGGGGTCACAAAAAGACAGCTGACAATTTCGAAGATGCTCATTTCTAGTCCATAACTTGAATAATTATTTTTTGCTTACTCATTAATTTCTAGAGTAGTTATTTATTAAAATGTTAAAAAAGAAACAAGCATAAATAATTAATAATAATAATTATATTATTATATCAATTATTAAATTATAATTTTACCATCAAGGCGCTCCTTAAAAGACTCGGCGCCTAGGAGCACCTAATCCAAAAAACGCCCATATTGTGCTCTGTTATGCAGAATTATTTTTAATGAGGCCGCGGAGAGTCAATTAGCCTGGAGTAGTTTTTTCTTACCTAACAATCTCCTTTGCGATTTTGGTTACGATTGGAAATAATGCAAAAAATAAAGCTAGGAAGAATGAAAAGATCCCTCGAAGGCTAAAGGTGTACAACAAAGCTTGTCACTTGGGACAGGATTAGTAATTTTATTAGTTCCTCTTCAATGAGAGTGAGATCATTTTACGTTTATTGATTTTGAAAAAAATCTCTTTAAAATAGAAATTGAACGTTGCAAGTAATATTAAAGTTCATTGTAATTACGTTAAGTAATTCCAAGGATGTTGCATTGAAAATTATAAAAATGTATTATCTTATTACGATTTAATTAAAATTATAATTTTAATTATACATTTTACATTGTGTTTAATTCAGTGATATATTTAAAAAAATATTTTTTTATCTTTTTATCTAAGTTATAATATGCAAATTCGGAAACTACTTAAAAATGGATAATAATAAGTGGTCTTAAGTAAGCTGTAGTTCCTGTACTTGGAACAATAACAATCAAAATCTTGTATCAATATCGATTTGCTACCTTTACTTTTTCGTATAAATTTATATTTATTAACTTTATTGTTTTATTTAATCTAAAACTTGTGATAAATATTGCAAGGTCGTTAAATTACGTCATTACAATACATTCTTATAATTTTGAAAGTTGTATATGCACACTTTTTTATTTACCAACTACCTCAGACTCAGATCATACCAGCAAACCGACAACTTTCAACTTAAAGACTTTGACGAATTTTTTATAAACAAAAGTTGCACAAAAACTGCAATACCGATTTAAATATCCAAACAAACAATTCTCCTTCCCATAGAACTGTCTTAAGTCTCTTCGATGCATTAAGTAGAGAACGCGCAAAAGTGTCCATTTTTAAGTACTCTTTTAAGAACAATGAAAAGTACAAACATTTAACAAGCTAACCCATGCGTTATTTCCTTAGGAGAGGAATGTTGCTTTCAAGATTTTTGTTAAGATAATCTGCATTCAATAAGAATGACATCTTTAAAGGCAGTGAGGGCAAACGTGTTGAAGGTACGACGACCCGCGCACCTTTATAAAACTTTTTGCACATAAAGCACCCAGAGGTTCAATAAAACGTTTCGTATTTATGATCCTAATCGCGCATATATAGTTTTTTTTTCTCTCCAACATTAAATTCTTCCAACTTATAGTAACCTCCCACTCGCATTCAAAAAAATTTTTCCCATATCCATAACTCAATTTGATGGTTTGCAGAAATTTTGTACACGAGCAGTTTTTATTTAAATAAATTTTTAACAAAAGAGAAATTAACCACGGATAAATTACACCCAAGACCAAGAATTTAATAATTCATCCAACGGCAGTTGGCCTATAACATTTTCATCAAATGCGCAGGGAAATAGTGACTCAAGAGTTAATTAAAATTGCCTCAGCTTTTTATTTTTATGCAAATTCCAAACGTATTAATTCTTATCTTTTGCAGATTTCGTTTTCAATAACAACAAGAATGATGATAACCGAAGGCCTTCCATTATCGAGGTTGGAGCGCGGTGATTATCAAGACATAATTGCTGGTGCTGATTTCTTATCCATTCTCATGGAATCACCATCTGTGCGACAAGCCTATAAGGAACTAACAACCCAACTACCTCCAAACGAAGCCAATAAATTTAAACAAATAACCCGAGTCGTACGTCAGTCTACTTTAGAATCAAAACCTTTTACGGAAACACCGAAATTTTATCAAAGCACTAAAGGGTCAACTGAAGAAAATATAAACAGCAGCTCGATTGTTTCTGTTAAAGTCTCTTCATCAGTAGGTGATTCGTACATCGATAAAGGTTCAAAGGAGGAAGAACTAGTAAATCCAAGCGAACCAACTGTGGATATGGATAAGTCTCTAAACGATCAAGTTGCTTATTCTTCTGAAGACCATACGAGTATCGTAGCTCGAGCAAATCATAACCCTTTTAGAGTGGACGAAATGGAACCGATTACAAGCAATAACAATCCGTACGGCTACTTAAACGCTTACCCAAACGTACATTCTGGTAGTAAATTAACGAATACAGTTAGTCCTTTGCACCATTCGGTTATTTACCACGATAGTGCTTCATCGAGTGAGCCCGTTCGTGGTAGATCCGTATCTTATAGTGCAGTCATACAAACCCTTCCAAACCAACATCAACAGTTCGAATCTCCATATTCGTACGGACTGCAAAATCGAAGACAAGAACGTCATTATGACTCGAAAGATTCGTTTAAACGAAATCAATTTGAACAACAAGATAAACAAAAAAATTTAACTAATGGTAAAATGGAAGAACCGTACTATCAATCGACGAGCGATGCTAGTAAAAGTGTAAGTTATTTTACAAATCCGTACGCTTCGTCGAGTTTTCCAACAATTGACACGAGTTCGAAAGAGAGCGAGTGGAAAAGCACGCGAGCTTTCGAATCGTCGACTAATAGTAAAATGGAATTTACTGAAAAGAATTGGGAAATGGCAGAAAAACAGTACGAAGAACCAGAATCGACGTACGTCTCCCAACCTCTAAATAATCAACAATACGTTCCGGTCGTTTATGGAAAAGCTGAAGAAAATTACGAAATAGACGAATCTGTTAGTGTAATAACCAACGGTAGAACTCACGGTATCAAATCGACCGTATCTAGTGAAAATTCCACGCCACCTATAAATAAAAGTGAAACAAATCATAAACCTAACGATAATCAAAAAGTTGGTTATGTTGTCGAAGGTAGAAATTATAGAAAATATAGGGTAGAAGAACGAACTTCTGACGGTTTTATTGTTGGTGAATATGGTGTTGTAAGTCATAACGATGGTTCACTACGTGGTGTAAGATACACCGCCGATGGAACTATTAATCCTAGAGTAATATACGACGCTCTTATGAAATTTTTATCTTTGTGATTTAGAATTAAGTACTTTTGTTTTAAACGGTGCTAAAGTATGCATTTGTACTGATCAGTAATAAGTAGTTCCTCAATAAACGATGTATTTATAAATAAATATAATTGGCTTATAATTGCATGTACGATGGTTAAGTTTTAAATCATTGCTTCAGCATGTAATTGATTGTCGAAACAAAATAAGAGCTGATTCATGTGCCATCCATAATTATTACTGTGCTAGCAGCAACTTGCCTGATTAAGTGCTCTTTTAGTACTCGTAAATGCTCCATAAAGTACACATGAATCAACATTTAAACGAATTTTAATAGGTGTCTTTATTGAGAAATTGACAGTTGCTCAAGCTTTTTATACAGTGTGTCTCAATATACGTTAAGAAAAGTACACGCTTTGATTATTATTTATTATTATCGTATTCGTCTTGAGCCATACTTTAGATTTATGCAATATTGTACCAAGGATTATAAAAATAAGGTTGTATCAAGAAGGCTTGGAACCAACTATGGTCACGTCACTCAGTGACTGACATACTCTGGGTGATGTAGATTGCCATACCAATCTTTAGAAACAAAGTAGACCGTCCTATCTAGTTACGTTTTATAGGGATTTTTGGCACGCTTGTTTTATTTTTACCAAGTTTTAGATAAGCCTTCTCGATTAAACCTTTTTTTATACCTCTTATATTTTTTGTAATACTCAAACATACACAGAGATAAACCTTTCTTTATACAATTTTATATTTAAATTACAGTAAAATCAATTCTCATTGGTATTAAGACATTTATTTTATTACTAACCAATCCACATCTCATTTTTTTATTTAGTAAGTAGTAAGGAATTAAAGACCTTCCCCACATTTTTCTATTTTCTACTACCACTATCGGTATTTCAGTAAAATTATTGCTTAAAGGCGTGGCCTATGGCGTCACAGAAAAATAGTAGGAGGTTATAAATCCTTAATTCTTGATTCCTTACTACCAAAGTATGGTTGAAACGTTAGGCCTTTCTGACTTTAAAATTTCAGTCTTATATTTATTTAGTTATGCAAAAAGTGCCCAATTTTGTTTCTGAATCGCCTTACTACAAAGATATAGTCTGGACCTTATGAAAAGAATAGGGTGGAGCCAATACCTTGCGCAGTACAGATGGAGGGAGCCAGTTACCTTTCTCTCTCTAAATCTCTAAAATTGATGCGACCAGATCTTACCAGACACATTTTCGTTATAGCGCATTGGCTCCGCCCTATTCTTCTCATAAGTTCTGGACTTTACAACGCCAACGTTTCAACTATACAAAAAGATTCATATTAAATACTAAATTTGTTTTTAAAGTGCTTGGATTGGAAGTTGGAAATTTACTTTACATTAAAAATTAATGATTTTGTAACGGAAATTTTATGTATTGTAAATTAGAATAATAAAAAGTGTATAGAAATTAAATTATAAGTGGTTAATAATTCGAAACGTTATGTACATTTTTTTAGTTGAAACGCCAACGTTTCAACTATACAAAAAGATTCATATTAAATACTAAATTTGTTTTTAAAGTGCTTGGATTGGAAGTTGGAAATTTACTTTACATTAAAAATTAATGATTTTGTAACGGAAATTTTATGTATTGTAAATTAGAATAATAAAAAGTGTATAGAAATTAAATTATAAGTGGTTAATAATTCGAAACGTTATGTACATTTTTTTTTAAATATAACTTGATTAAATCCAACTCGTGTTGTTTATTTTATTGATGTGTAATACAACTGCTCTTTAGTTTATTTAGTTCTCATCTCTTAAAATTCTTGGAATAGGGAGCTGGGATCCTGTAACCATTAGCGTAGTGTAGTTATTTGCCCTTTACTCTTCTACCGATTTCTAAAAGTTTGTAGCAGAGAGGGAAAGGGTAAGTAGCTTAGCGTATCGCTACGCTACGCTAATGGTTACAGGATCCCAATCCTGAATAGGAACTAAAACAGTCAGTATCCAGTTTAATGTATTTTCTAAGCCATTGCTTCATTGCAAGATGAGAGCTGACAGCTCAAACCACACCATCTTGTGGTTGTAGGAATTAAAAATTCTGTTTAAAAGAAAAAAGCCAACTCCTTCTAGCATACTCATAATTTCCCTGTTTCTGTGAAGATGTGAATTTTGAAAAATGTGAATCTTGAGCTAACTCGAAAACAAAAGAATGTATCAGATTTTTTGTTTCACTATTGAGTTTGTCTCAAAGAAGTAGATAGAGATCATCTTATTAGTTTTCTCCTATCTCTTATATTAACGGAGATACCCCATACGGACAAGCAGTATTATAGGTCACCCTGTACAAAACGAAGTATTATTTTAATGTTCTCTTTGTATGTCATAGTAGAAAGGTCTGCTGGGTGCTATCGAAAGTAATAAAAGTAGCGTGTCCGTATCTTGGGCTGTCTATCTACCATTTGGTTTGACCAAGCCCAACACTAGATTTTCTACAGTCGAGTCGTTCAGGGTGTTACAGGTTACATTTGACTCCGTAGTTTTGGTGAAGCTTATAAAGTTCCGAATATAAATCAGTCGTGGTTTTCAAGAAGGGACTTCTTATAGATATTCTACTATTTTGGACTAGCGAATTTCTGGGATCTGGGATCAAAATAGAAAATTTGGACCTCTGGAAGTCATATTTTAAAATAATGCAAATTGCAAAAATTATAAACTGTCAGAGTTTGGGATTAAACTGTAAACAAATCAATTTATCTCCAAAAGTACAGAAATTAAATTATCACAGAAAGGTAGAACCTACAGACAATGAAAATAAACAACAATTAAAGAACTTACAATAAAATACCAATAAATGGTTGACATCTGTTCACCACTGTAATCTCTTCTGAAGATGGCAGTTTTGTACCCAAAGTTTGCAAAAATTTGACTTTTTCCTATGCTTTCTCTAAATCGATGTTTTCTTCTTCGGTATTGAAAACTGTAATTAGGAGCTTATCGTTTTATTATTATTGCAAAATCTTTAACAAACTCTGGCTAGAACAAGCTAAAAATTTTCCAGGACAGGTTCCGCCTGCTCTGGCGTACCCCTGGCTACGGCTCTGGAGAGATACAGTACTGAACTTTTCTAAAACTATGACTACTATTCAGCTCTATGAATGCGAAATGTGAGTCTTGGTTACCCTCTCAAAGGTATGCAAACAAAAGCCAAGCTACATAATTCTAACGAATACTGAAACTGAAACTGTCACTAATAACAAATGTTAAGGTCATCATCAGTTCTTCACAAGGATCAAATGATTGATATGTCCAAAAGACGCAGATCCTTAAGACGATTTTAGTTTTCTAGTGCTGTTTTTAGAAATGTTCCACACCTATCTATAGTACAGTTACCCGCAAATATTAAATTTTCATTCTGAAATGACTCAGTGACTTTTAATAGTGCAAAAATTTCTTCAATTAGCAACAAACTAAATTGCAAAATAGTAATTTAAAAGTTATTTGATAAACAAAGTATACAACTTTGGATAAATTAATCGAAAGTCAATCGTAATAATGACTTAAAAAAGTTTATCGTGCATTGTTTAAATTTCATAAATATCAATTAAGTGCCAAGTGGGGACAATTTAACAAGTTAATGATCGACACCGAATAATTAATTTGTGAGTTAAAAATATGTGTAATGTGTAAACAGCGCATAATACAGTTAATTGAGGGGGTTTTCGCAATGATTTGTATAGTGAGTATTCACACTGTTCACAAGTTATGAAATATTGTGTTTGTAATGCAGATATTCTTTCATAGAGAAGGGCAGAGATGAGCAACATAATTCATATCCAAATTCCAGGTAGGTTTTAAAATATTCAATTAAAATTATTGGTTTAATTGCATAATTTCTATTTATTTAAAATTTTTGCTCTACGAGCGTTTTGCTTGTGGAGTTGATGGAGAAATATATCCCCGTGAGCTTGTTATTAGCATCGTAGATCAAATTATGACTATCGAGAGTCAATCTTACTGCATTCTGATGTAACTGGAACATCTTCAGAGTTATATCAAGCTGAGAGCCACCTAACTTGGATCATCTAGTTCCACCAGGAGAACAGCCACAAAAGGTGTAATCTACAGTCTCGTCCTAATCTCGTAATAGTTAAATTATTGCATTTAATATTCTCAACCAGTACTAGTGCTAGTGCATGAAGAACAGTGGCATAAAAAGAGTTAGGGGACCCTCCTGTAAAATCCAGAGTGGGGCTCCTACCCATTCCCGTTAATAATTATTTATATGACGAAATTTCAAACTAAACGATGTTTCTAAGGCCCTTCCATAACGCGGGCCCTGCGGGCCTGTTATTTATGCTACTGTCAATGGCGTAACTAAAAGTTTGGGGGCCCTCCCGCAAAATCCACAGTGGGGCCCCTACTTATTCCAGTTAATAATCATTTTATTTAACCACAAATCGATTTTATAACGAAATTTCAAACTAAACGATGTTTCTGGGGTCATCCCGCAACGTGGGCCCTGCGGGCACCTTATTTACTCCACCGATGGAGAATTTTATTTAATGGCAAGTATATCGTCACAATCCCTGGAATTGCTAGCCGACAAAGTCGAGAAACTGATGACCCATCCACTAGTGTATAGATGACGAAGGACAGAGGTTATTTCTTTTAGTAAGGTACTTTGTCCAAAGTGTGATGATAGGCTCAGCTCCTCAGGGAGAACTAAATAAATTTTTTAATTTAAATTTTCCGCCAAAAAGTGGTGTGAAGAGTCGATTTCTTGTATTACTTAAAGGCGTAGCCTATTACGTCATATAAAATTAGTTGGGGAGTTATGTGTTGTTCTTTATCTTCCATTAGGGCTAAATACGTAATATTAACAACAATAAATTAATTAAGTATGATTAATTGAAAGATCAGTAGTAATATAACCCTACTAAAAGATACGTCTAAACAAAAGTGATAAATTCAAAGCAATAAAAATCACTAAGTGAACAATCATCATTATAAAAGGAAACGTAATTGGAGGACTCGTGTAATACGAAACCTCATACATTGTCAACATCCCCATTGAAAGAACAACGAGGGTGGGAATATTCGTAAATTTTTGTAAATACACGGCAGATGACGATTTAAAAAAAATTGCTCTTTACAAGATATTTTGAGGAAAAAAATATTGTAAAAAAGTCTTCCAGTGGGCTAAAAAGAAAATGGGTGATTTTAAACTTTTTATTAGAAATAGTAGGTATTTGATTCCTACACGTAATCAAAAATTATATTGACCAGCGTCAGTGGAATAAATTTTTTTGGGTTTTGGAAGAGATTCATATAATTTTGAAAAATGATAATGTGATAACTGATTAAGGGAGCAAAATATAATTGAAAACAAACTTGTTGCATTTTGAAACTCTTGACTCGGTATCTTGGCTTTTTCTCAACAATCTTACCCTCATCTAATAATGTCAAGTTACCAGCATCCTGTCTTTTAAGAAAACTTTCATGTAAAAGGGAATAATCTATTATAAATAAATACAATCGTAAGATGATATTATTGTGCACTATTTCAACTTTTTCCATCTATTGTTAAATTTAAAATCATCATGAGAATTTTAAAAATGGTGTTTTCATCTCTCTAAAAACGTAAACATAAAATTTTGTCAAAATTGTTCTGAAATGTTAAGGGTTGTGACAATAAAGTACTATAAATGTGTAAATATGCCATTCAAAAGTGTTCATTCATACAAATTGTCGCATCAGGGCCGGATTTGTCTAGGTCAAGTTAGTGTGTCCCGAAGAATCCAGGCGTTATATTCTAATTTTAGGCAAACTACTTTTTTAAATTTCGATGGGTTATCTATTCATCATACACAGACACACTACTTATTTAAAGTTCCATGTTCTATGAAAGTTAGATTTTGACGTTTGAGCCCTTATTTAGTCTATATGCACGCATATTGGGCTAGAATTTTTCGTTTCATCAGATAAATACAGTTTGGAACTTTCAGAAACACCAAAAATCCATAATTTCTATAATTAACGTCATCAGCACTCCGGCCATTAGCCGGACTACCTTCTTTAAGAGCCCATTCTACCCTTTTAGCTTATGCACCCATAAAAACCTAAATTCGGCACTGTCCAGTGTCCACGACTCCACTGTTGGAATTCAAAATATTTCTTAAAATAACTACAACTTGGATTCTTTCTTTCAATTTGATTTTAATGAAGTGAGTAATATTTATGAAAAAAACACTTCACAAATACATTTTCCCACAATGAAACGAAGGTTAAATAAAAATTAAAAGACTTAGTGACAATAAAGATCAAAAGAGATCAGGTGTAGAACGCCCATACGGACATAACCGTTGAAAATTTTATGGATAGGAACAATGGCCTATTGAGCTTTTAGCTGCTTTATGAATGAATGAATAAATGTCTTCTTCTTTACAGGTTGGGGTGGAGCAGTCCTCCAGGTGCTTTGACACTACGTCCGGGGTGTGTCGTATCTTCATTTGATTTATAGTAACCGCCATTTTATATCCGTTTTATACAAAATCTTAAATTTCACTTTTTAAATTTACAAAACAAAAAAATAAACGTTGGATGTTCTTTTAAAAAAAATTCTTTCCAAAGTTTTGGTAATTTAGAAATAATTTTTGTTTTAAATGTGATCAAATTTTGGGATTTACACGAACGTAACTCACAGAACACCTGGTTATAAGAGATGCACGATTACTTTTAGATATATTTCTAAAGAATTGACCTAACTCTAGTTATCCTTATTAGTTGGTTGAACAAATCGGGACAATATGAAGATTATAGTTCTTATGTGTAGGCACAACAAGGAAATTTGTGTACGGCTATATTAAGGGATAATTTTAGTTCATTGATGCATATGAGCTTTGATTTTGCCAGGGATGGCCAAATATTAGTGAAATTTTGCAGCTTTCGTCTCGGGGGATGCTATATATAATTAAAAATAAATAGAAAGTCAAACGACAAAATTCTTAAACAGAAAATAGATCTCTCTTCTTTCTATACCTTGTAGGGAGATCAAGAGTCCAAGCCTCTCTCCAATAATCAAAATCCCTTTAAATCATGGTAAGAGAACTGGAAATTATAGTTACACAAGAAAAATTTGATTAATTTTTATACATTAATTACGACAGCAATATGACAAATACTTTTACAGGCTTCGATAGAGAATTTTCTGCTCTATAATTTTTATTAGAGGTAAAATTACCGTCAGAGTACTTCTAAAGGAGCTAGAGTCTCGAGAGGCACAGTGAGCTGTGGATTTATTATAAAATTTAGATTTATCATCAATTTTGAACTTCATTATTTTTTATAAATTAATTTTGACAGCTAGTACAAATATTATTACGAGGTTTCATAGACAATTTTCAGCTCTTTAATTTTTATTAGAAGTAAAATTACCGTCAGAGTACTTCTGAAGCACTTAGAGCCTTGAAAAGCCTCAATGAGCTGTAGATTTATTAAAATTTAGATTTATCATCAATTTTGAAATTGATTATTTTTTATAAATTACATATGACAGCTAGCACACATATTTTCTGCTCTATAATTTTTATTAGAGGTAAAATTACCGTCAGAGTACTTCTAAAGGAGCTAGAGCCTCGAGAGGCACAGTGAGTTCTGAGTTGTAGAATTTAGAGCAGTTAGACATCTTTTTCACAATCGTGTAAAGGCTCGAATCCTCCTAATATAAGCTTAAAGCTCTCTCTATAGATCTCTTCCTTTGGTAAAAATTTTTAATTACTTTTAAACAATTTAAAAGTGTTATAGCAAAATATAATTTTTTTGTACATCCCTTAATAATACAAAAATGGCGTCTGCGTGTTGTTGGTCTTTGTGTATCCTCTCTTGCCTTTGTGCCTTTGCGACTAAATACCGGATTATTTCAAACAAAACATATACCTCACCTTTTTTTAAAAAAAATTGCACACAATAATAGAAATATGTCGTGCAAATTAATTACAAAAATCAAACCAAAAATTTGTTAACTCGAGCTTCGAGCAATGATTTGTTTTGTATAGGCCTCCGTTGATTTTTATATTAAAATAAAAGCCGTGGGAAGATATGAAATAAGAATCTGCTTCCCTCTCGTATTGAATTATAAAAATCCTTTTGTTCTATCCACCTTTTATAAAAAGCATCGCATCAAAATCTTAAAGCTTTTGTCAAATATAGATGACTGATTAGGCACAAGTGCAGGTTTACTTTGTGATTTACCATTGAAATCACCCACAGCATTATTCATAATATTGTGGAAGTTAAAAAAAGAGATTTTTAAAACGTCTTAAATTTAATTAACTTAAAAAGGGTTGAATTGATTTTGGTAACATTTTTGGAATTTGTCTGAATTTACATTTAGGAACGGTGAACACGTTGAGCGGAAGAATCTACTTATCACAGGTTTTCCCTACAGTTTCAATGGTTAAAGGTTTACGTTTTACAACCGCACTTTTAAATCTTTTACAAAGAGTAATATCCGGTGTTAGTACAATTTTCAATTATTCGAAAAAAATGTGGTGGCACTTAACGTAAATTGGAAATTTTATGAAATTTTGGTGAATGACGGTGAAAAAGCAATAAAAGGAGAGGCAAACATTTTTTAAATATGTGCGGATTTAATAATAATTTGTTAACATGGAAAAGGTAAATAATGTTATTATCAAAATATTTTTAATAAAGGAAATATTAATATTCAAAACCAAGGGTCGTCATTCTATTCAAAATATTAATATTAGAATTCCTAACGTGCTTACAAACGCCCTTTTTCGTTAAATTAACCAGAGGTTCTATTAAGTTGTTGAATTCAATAAGTCGAAAATATTTTGCAAATTTCATTAAATATTTATATTTAAAAAAATTTTGTACGACGTCGAATGACATGGTATAAAAAATGAAGCGATGTATCATCACAGGAGTTTGCCATTTTAATTAATCGCATCAATACCCTTGGTCGAACGCGTTTCAAGCTTTTCATCCGTTATGTAAATAATATACCTTCTTCGGTCAACTTTCTATTATAGTGATAGACTATGAATGGGCCTGTAACAGAAAATCGGGGTAATCACGCTTTTGGAAATAAGCTATTTTAGTGCCAGTGAACACGAAAATCTGGTTGAGTGTCCAAAGCACTGGCTTAAGTGCCTCAGGGTAGTTTAATGAAATTGTTGCAACATTTTTTAATTCTTATAAAAATAAACGACAAAAAAATTTGGCTACTCTGACTCTGAGATCGTGGCAGCTGGACTGAAATTAAAGTCTTTATATGCTACATATCCGCAAACATAAACTCGTAACTCATGATCGGTATTTGGGTTGTCCACTAGCAAAGCAACTACTTTTTACATAATAGGTAAGATTTTACTTTGGCATCCCTCTCAGATGGGTTTCCCGACCTCTTCACCCTTTAGAAGTTTATTATTAACAGTCCTGAAGCCTTAAGCCAGTGTTTTGAGAGCCAACCAGATTTTCGCGTTCGCTGGCACTCAAATAGCTTATTCCCCAAAGATGGGCCTGAATACGATTACCCCGATTTTTCTGTTATCGCGGCTCCAGGACTATGATTAGTTGATCCAAATATATTTTACCAAAATCTGAAGAACTCAGAAGAATTCAAAGTTTTAGCATTGAGATGTGAGATGGCGTTTGGGGAACCTGCACTTTCTTCTTAAGTATATGCGATCGTTTTCTTTAACTTCATCCTTTACACTAAACAATAACGCTTTTGCCCTGTCCAGCAGTCGATGAAGAGTATACTACGTTCATAGCTGACTGTCCCGATAACCTTGCTCTAGCTCATTGAACTGATCCTGCTTTCTTTGGGACTTTTTTCTCTAGAAAACTCCACAGTTTTGACTGCTCTTTTATCTCAAGTGATGCATCGATGCAAGAACCCGGTTGTATCTAGTTTAAAAGCTTTAAAGTGGTCACTTCGTTACGTGAATTCAGAAGACAGACAGTTCTCAACAGCTAACTGTTCGCTCATTCTCTATCTCTGTGTATTTCTGTTCCATTCAGATCATGATCACTAAGAGTCGAACTGGCCTCATTTGGCCCCGTCGAAAACAACTGTAATTTGAACCCATACTCCCCCCCCCCCGCAGTCAATGAAGATTATACCACGTTTACACCAGACTGTCCCCATAACCTTACCAGCTTATTAGACTGATCTTGCTTTCTTTTGTCTGAAATGCTGCAGCGATGCAAGAACCCGGTTGTATCTCGTTTAAAAAGCGTTTAAAAACTTTGAAGTGGTCACTCGGTTAGGTGAATTCAGAAGACAGAACAGTTATCAACAGCTGACTGATCGCTCATTCATTATCTCTGTGTATTTCTGTTCCATTCATCCCATGATTGCTCTCAACTGCTCTATCGGCTGAATCCGCTCATTGCCTCTTGTATCCATTGCTTTGAGCAAACTGGGGACGTTTATTTAATTTCAAATCGATCTGGAAGTGTTTTTAGAGTTCTAATGAAATAATAAGTACGCCATGCACGCACAAACAACCAGGCAGGGCTGGACTGGCCCGGCGAGCTACCGGGAATTTTCCGGTGGCCTGAAATGTGACAATAAAGGAAATATATTGCAAAAATTTAGATAAATTGAAAAAATTAAAAATATGAAGCAGCACTCAAAAATCAAAATAACTGTAAAAGCCCGTATACGCACACAGGCTTGCCTTCCGTGTAGACACGGACAACTACATTTATTATAAATAATATTCTTAATAAATAATAAATAACTATAAAATTATTCTTTGTCGGTATTTTTCAAAATTATGTGTAATAGGTCAATAAAACTACCAACTTTACTTTATCAGTCGAAGAAAAAGAAAACAATCGAAATAAACTTTGGGGTTGTGATTTACGACTTTTTGAACTAAAATTTACCCAAATTGTATACTTTTTAAAACTTTGGAAATTCCCACGTTTGATCTAATTATCAGTATCATCCCTAATATTTTAAAATATTCACACGAAATAATTAAGCAACACATGCTACCTGATTACCCTGTATCGAAATTTATGTAATCACTACACAGGGGATGAAGCGTCAGATGGACTCACGAGATGCGTGGGAATGCACTTTAATAAAAAAAATAGATTTTAATTCAAAATTCGCATTTTTTCGAAAATTATTCCCCATTGCATCCACATTTTAGCAATAATTTTGAAAAATTAATTTTTAAATCTCGTCCTAAAGATGAGATTTACATAATGCGTAAATACTAATATGTACAGATATCAAACTGAATATGGGATTCCATAGGTAATAATAAAATTTAGGGTTCACGTACACATCCGGTTATATCATTACACGTCCTGGACCACATGGCATTTGCACCCCTAAACAAAAATTTGAAATTTAACGCACAATTTATGGCAACTATTTATTAATCACTTTAATATTTTAAAACAGGTGCTTGATGAGTAATTTAAAAGGGGTTTTTATGATGAAATCCTTTTGTTAGTAAAATTATGGAAGGTCCGAACTAGAACTAAAATGCTCTTCACTTTACTGATGGGATGGGTGGTGAAAAATATAAATTTATTGTATTCAACTCGGTCACGCTTCTTCAAAGGCATAAACGGGGTTGATATCTTCTGGAAATGCTTTAAATAAAATTTTTGCCTAATTAACCGAACAACTTTAATCGTTAAACGATAGCATCCCCAAAAATTACCTAAAGATCAATTTGAAAAAAAAGACTGGTCCATGGCATAATAAAACAATGTTTTTGTACCGTGGACTGGTCTTTACAAACATTTTCCCTCTTTTTTTAAAGAAAGAATAAACCAAAGCAAAGTTGAAATTTAACATAAAGGGGCTGGGCTTTAAACGACCCTTACTATTAGGAGGGGTTCAAACGGACCAATGAAAATTATAAAATGTCAAGTCAAAAGGGATTTACATTTGAAAAAAAACACTTCCTAAAAGTTAAAGCTTATCTAAAGCTTTTGTAACTTTTAGATTCAAAATTACGTCCAAAGAAGAAAGTTCGCGCCCGGAGTCAAATTTAAAATTTTTTTATTTTTGAAAAAATAAAGTGTTTCAGTTATAGTGCGTATTTTTTTTAATCAAAATGATTAATGTTAGTGCAGATATTTCTAATTCTACAAATAGTTTGGTTGTGCGTAGCTCGATGAGTTTGAGGATGCCTCCATCATCAAGTAAGAATTTTTTTCCAAATTCCTAATTTGTTGCAATAAGTTTCCCATCATTTTTTAAAACTGGGCTTACTCAACAACTCAACAACCATTTTTGTCTTCAAATTTAATTTGCTGATCATCTCGAGCAAAATCAAGAGCTGTGGGGGAAAATTATTTAATGATAAACTTTCGTTTTTTCCAGATCGTATATTGGACATCCCGTGTAAAGTTTGTGGCGATAATTCTTCAGGAAAGCATTATAACATCTTCGCGTGCGACGGCTGCGCTGGATTTTTCAAACGTTCAATTCGCAAAAGCCGCCAGTACGAATGTAAAGGAAAAATCACCGGGTCGTGCGTCGTCGATAAAACACACAGAAACCAATGTAGAGCTTGTCGATTATTAAAATGTCAAGAAGCAGGAATGAATAAAGAAGGTAAGAATTTGTACCTTTAATTGTTACAATTTTCTTTCAAATTTTAACAACCACCACCAGTAGCTTAAGTGTGTTATTTTTAAAAGAGCAATTACAATTGCGAGAAAACACTTTAAGATGAAAATGTTTTAAGTGGCACCAGGTGCAAAAACAGCCATCGAATATAAAACCCTGTTATTCTATTGTAATAGTTTATAAAATAAACATCCAAATAAAAACTAATTTATTATTACAGCGGTTCAACACGAGAGAGGACCACGAAATTCCACAATTAAACGCCAACAGCAAATGGTACAAATTTACAGCGAAACTACGCCGAAAATGATGCTTTCATCACCTTCTCACCAACAGCCCGTTTTGAACTTATCGTTAGCAAATTCTGGATTTAGACCACCATTTCTATGGAACCCATCTTCAAATATTTTTGGATCGCTCCCTTATAGGGTAAGTTGTAAGAAAAATTAAAAAAATTAAACTTAAGCTCATTTCTATTTTTTATTATTTAGATACCTTTTTGGTGTCCACCAACCACTCCCCAAACCAAAGTTCTAAACACACGAGATATATGCGAAACAGCAGCTGGGATTCTCTTCTTCAACGTCAAGTGGGCGAAAAAAATCCAAACCTTCACCGACTTGCCTCTTCCAGACCAATTGGTTTTATTAGAAGAAAGTTGGAGAGACTTGTTCATATTGGGTGCCGCTCAATATTTAGGAATAGCCGAATTGAGCGTTATGGTGAACGCTTGCGTTGCATCGGAAAGCAATTTGGACGTTATTGCAAAATTAAAAAGTGAAGTTAGCAAATTTCAAAATATTTTAACTAAAATCGCGCAGTATAACGTTGATGCTCACGAGTTAACTTGTTTGCGTGCTATGGTGCTATTTAAAAACAATTTTGACGACTCAAAAAGTAAAATTTTGCAAAATCCGGCCAAAGTTACTACAGAACAGGAAAATAGTCAGCTCATGTTGAACAAGTATACTTTAACGGCTCAACCATTGCAACCGTTGCGATTTGGACAACTCTTGTTACTGCTACCAGAACTCAAAACTGTTTCATCGAGTGTTATAGAACATTTATTTTTTAAAAATACAATTGGAAATGTTCCAATTGTAAATGTGATATTAAATGTTTACCAAGCTCCCGATTTATAAACCATTTTTTTGTAAGTGTAAATTTTGCAATACTAGTTTTCGAATTGCTTTCTGAGGCTGTGATTTTTGTACATTGATTAATAGAAAGAGAACAAATTGTAGAGTATATTTTAAGTTTTGATAATTTTTAGAAAACTTAACTTTATTGTATGTAAAAAGCCTGCACGATTACAAAGATTTTAAGATAGAAATATAGTATTTTATTATGAGAATTTGATTTTTTTACTACTTCTTTATAAGCCAGACCAGAATAGTGAATATACAGGGTGTTCCGACATTTTCCATAAACTTTGGTTGATGTTTCGTTTAAGGGTTGAACAAACTCCTGAACATTTAACAAACCATCGTCTCTTGTGAGCTACAGCAATTAAAATTTAGTGGTAGTAGCTGGTAGTAGGTGATGGTTCTTGTTCCACAGTTTGTCCAAACCCTTACGATAGCAATTAACGGAGGTGAGTTTAGTGACATAATAAAATTAAATAGACTCCTTAAGGACCCATACAGACTGCGTTCTATGACGTAGCATGAAGTTTAAATTATCAAGATCCGATGTAGCATCAAATTATGTGTCCTTGGTGTGACGTATTTCTCTTGGCGATGATCTACCCCATAATTACCTCACCAGGTCATCAGGTCATCAATTGGGCTGTAAAATTGAAACCACGATTCGTACGTTCTGTTGCACAAGGAAAAATCTATTAATTAAATCAGTAATCAGCTGTTAGACCGGGCCGTCTGTAAGAGGCGCCTCAATAAAAATCTGGATAAAGAATCATTTTCACATCTACGTAGATATACGTAGATATACATAGATATATCTCAGAAGGGGAAAAGTATAAAATGCTTTAACCATATTATTTCACATCAGCAATCTAAAAATTTTATTTCAATTATAGGTAATCTTAGAGTTATATTGATTTTAAAATCGTCGAAGCTCCATTCAGATTCAGACATCTCCATTATCCATAGGTAATTTATATAAAAAAAATCCATGAAATTACATTTTTAAATCCTAAACTTAAAATTTTAAGAATCCGTACCTTAAAAATTTCAAACTTTTGCTTTTTCACCAAATTGGAACAACACCGGTAGCTAAGTCAAAAATCGAGCAAAGTAAAGCCTAAAAGGTAAAATTTTATCACAAAAGTATGAGATTTAAGTATTGTGTTTCAAATTCCAGGTAAGTTAAAGCCACTACTAATGAGCACCGTTCGGCAGTTTAAGAGAAGAAGCGGTACCTATGATCAAAACACACACAAAACACTTCATCCCCGTATTAACTTCCTTAAACATCTTCTTCTGACAAATTGAAATGCAACTACATTTTGTGGTTCAGGTAAAAATAATTTTTACTTTTTTCTTCAATAATAACGTACGTTAAAAGTTACAAAAATATGACAACAAAAGAGATTACTCTTCTTAATACTCTCCTTCGTTGGGACTGATTTAAAAAAATAATTTTAACGGAACAACCAAATAAAATTGTATCAATTAAGAAGAATTTTTTAGGCAAAAATAATAAACTGGGGACGCAAACTCTCCTCTTATATATTTTAAGCAAAAAAACTAATCACAGCGTGAGCAGATATTTCTAGGGGCCCGATGTGAAATTTTGAATTATTTAGGCTTAAGCCTCTGACATTTTTAAAAAGCCCACCCTGTATAAATCTAGAAATGCCGGAGTTTTTTAATTAATAATTTCGAAGACAGCTCGAATTTTCCATAACTTCAGGGCTCCGAGACGCTGTAGCGCTCAGTGCCCCTTGCCAGTCCGCGCCTGGAACGTGGAAGTAATAAAGAATTAGTATATGGTTAAAATTGTCGTAAAAAGTCATGTAAAAATTTATCTATTAAAAATTATCTAAAAAAAAATTTAGTTTGACTAAAAATGGCTGATGAGTCAGCTATGCTTTATTAATTATTATAGTACTTAGGGCCGTGATTATAAACAACAAACAAAGTTTATCTCGAGAATAAAGTTTATCTTTTATAGACATGTGGTAACGTAGCAATGTTACAATGTCAAAGTTTGACGTTTGAACATAAATATTAAAATTTGAGGTTAAGTTCTTTTTGTGTGGTGTGTCGTCAAACTTTGACATTGTAAAGTTGCTACGTTGCCATGTCTAAAAATGATAAATTTTATTCTCCAGATAACTTTATTTGTCGTTTACAATCACGGTACTTGTTGTATAATATGATGCTAAAGAAGCCATGGCCATGACTCCATGAGTCACGACTAAGTTGCTTTTGCGTGTTGAAATCTCGCTTCGCGATCGTCGGTCGAGCACGATCGACTTGTTGGCCATTTCTGACATAGACGAATGAACTAACACATGGTACAGAAGACACACAGTCAAAAAACAGATAGATACAGTACGGAACAGACAAATACACGAATGAGCTGACAGACACACTAAAGCGCATTTAGTTCGAAAACAAACGTAGGTAGCTATTAGTGGACAAACATAAGGGCTATTTGACATGAACTAACTATCTTACTAACTGTTAGTAACTGAATCAACTCAAGGAGCAAAAGCACGGGAATCTAAGCTTTAACGTCGTCATTAGAAATTTCGACGCATGAGCGTGGACGACGTTAAAGCTTAGATTCCCGTGCTTTTGCTCCTTGAGTTGATTCAGTTACTAACAGTTAGTAAGATACTTAGTGCATGTCAAACAGCCCTTAGACATGGGCTAATAGCATATAGCATGAAGACGGAAAAGAACATAGATACAGACAGCCAAACGGATGCACTAACTGGTGAACAGAAGACGGATCCAGGGTCGTAGCTAGACTGTGTTATCACAGCAGTCTCAAAAATTTTCACGGAGGTTGAAAGCTAAAATCAGGGTTTTCTCTCTTCTGGGTTTGTATAAATCTGTTGCCCACTGTAATCTCTTCTGACGATGGAAGTTTTTTGCCCAAAGTTTGCAAAAATTTGACTTTCTCGCAGTAGCGTAACTATAAGAGTTCGACGGCCTTCACTCAAATCCAGATTGGAGACGCCTACCCATCCTCGTTTACCAGAAATCGATTTTACATAACGAATTTTTTTATTAAACGATGTTTGGGGGGCCTTTATATTCTGGGACTCTTCCTCAACGCGGGGCCTGCGGACTCGTTATATACGCCACTGCTTTCTCGTAATCAATGTTTTCTTCTTCGGCACCATTTCGGAACATCATTCGTTTCATTATTATTACGAAATCCTTAGAAAGCTCTGGCTAGAATAGGCTTAAAATTTCCCAGAACAAGCTGGACGGATCACTGACATAAATTCAGTTATTGACAGAGACAGGCAGACAGACAGACTATTTTTAGGATCATGAAGTTTATATACCTACTTCTCTGAGTGTTTTCTTTACGTATAATATTATTTTGATTGCCCGGATGCTCTGTATAAAAAATTAATCAATCATCAGTATCATCACCACTGGAGTGAATTTATAAAAATGTTATAGTTATTCTATTTAGTCACAATAATAGAAAATTATAAAGGGCTCTCCTATTGGTAAATGTTTTCATAAAAGCATCACAGCGGGGTACGTTAATTTTTCAAGACCAACAAGCAAAATGTGCCCAATTATACGGTCCGTTAGCTTCCATAAGAAGCCGCGTTTAAAAGTTACAAGAAAAAGTATAAACGCCAAAAGATTACACATGGGTCTAAATACCTGTAAAAATTAGAAAAAAGTAATATTTTTTGTATTGAAAAGTGTTTGTCGCATCCAAAATTTGTAAAAATTCGCAAAAGTGGACTGACTTTCAAAATAATCCCTGATCCTGATGGACGCTGGAAATTAATTAAAGAGGCCCACAAACCAATATTTTATTACAAATTTTGGCTACTTTAAATTGCGAGGTAGCCCTACGAAGGGTCAAATCTAAAAAATCCCCAATCAAACGCAATATGCATTACAATGGCGCAGATTAAAAAAATTAAATTTCATAACAATATGACAGAATTATATAACCAAATAGAGTTTTGTATGATAATTGTTGTGTGAGTGACAACCGACGTCTCTTAATAAGGTTTAATCCTTTAAAAATATTACTGCAATATAATATTATAAGGACAATTCAAAATTTTAAACCGCACGGGGTCGGCACGATTTGGAGTTTTTTCAGCTACGCAGTCGTTGAAATCACTAACAATTCTCATTCCATCAATTTAATCCTTTCATTTTTATTAAAATTTTATTTTATTTTAAATGAATTTCTATTTATTTACACAGGATTTTCTTTAAATAGCGCTGGAAATTGCCTAATAGGAGCCTAACTTTTGCCAAATCGGTTGACAGGAGCATCTTGGATAATCTCCATAAAATCGAACCACCAGCTCAAGTGTGTCTTGTGGGTTTATTTCATGATTATTACCCAGGGGCGAATCTATAACATATGAACTAATAGGGCTTAAGCCGTGGACCCCTAAGTGTCAAAGGGCCCACAAAAATTGAATTGTTATAAATTATTATAAAGCAAAAATTTTAAATTTTAAACCTCAATTTAAAGATTCTTAAACTAACAAAAAATGGGACCCCATTGGACTTCAATAGCCCTGGGCTACGGGAAAAACGTAGATCCAATCCTGCCATCACCATCACCACGTTTCCAGATATCCGCTAACTCCTCCTTTTTGGGGATTTTTAAAAATAACTCCTTTTTATACCATAGATGAAAATGGGGGGGGGAGTAAAGTTTTTTACTTTCCTGAGTACGTGAAATTATATCTCAAAGTTTAAAACTACTCTGTATGTAAGAATTTAATTCTTGCATTTTATTAAATCCCGGATATTTTAAAACTGCACATTCGAAATACCATATTAGAAGAAATAAATAATTCAAAAAATTCTTTTTACTTAATAAATGGTTGTGGAATTTAATTCCTATTGACTTTATTAACCTGCAGTATAATTTTTTGTGAAGTAGGTACGCGTATATGGTTATGAAGAGATCCCACGGGAACATCTTACTTGTCCTAACAAACAATGCGGGCCCTTCCGTTTCCGCAAAACTTTAAGGACTCCTAACGGCGTTGAAATTTGAACAATAATAAAACACTTGTCAGATTTTAAGGTACAATAAAATCCCACTGTGCAGTGTTCATCCTAAATAACCTCTCTTGAAACATAAAATTTTCTCATCCTCAATTTTGCCAACAATTACAAAAAAAATTCTAATACTAAAATCTCATTCATTTGTTGCATTTTCTTTAGTTTTTAAACGTTATTTTTTCGCATGCTAATTACAACAGCCTCATCCATTATAAGTGTATACAGTTTACCATTACATAAAGGCACTGGCTACCATCAGCTGTCGTTTAAGTACTCACTCACGAGGACCATTACGAATATCGCTAAACAATTGACTAAAAAGACTTTCGATTGCAGGGTGGCATACGGAACAAATTTTCTGCTTTGTTACCTTCAAACAAAACTTGGCTCTTAGCATACCACATCAATACGACAAGCTAAACCGCGACCCCTTTTTATAAACTCTTCAAATGTAACTATATAAATTGGTATTGTTTTAAATTTGCTACTGATTTATATAAATTCGAGTTCCTTTTGTTTCGTAATTGCTGGGAATTTCTTTATGAAAATATAACAACAACGTTGCTTGTATTATTAATAATATATCGAATAATGATTTTGTTTGATTTATTGTTTGTAATTAAATTTAAAACACTTATTAATTAGTTAGGACTAAATTAAAATTAGATTAAATTAAAATAGCGCGAAATTTTTCCTAAAATGCCACAAATTTTCATAACCATAATTGGATTTGAGCGTAAATTGTGACTACCGGCCAGTTTCCAATTAGCTTAATCTAAAAAGGAGTCTCTTTATCACAAATACAGCCTAACCCCTATTTAGTGATGTTGAAGATTCCCCAAAAAACACTATTATATATAGAATTCGTTCAAAATTTCGGTAGCCATTTTAAATAATATATTCGTAACTGAAAAATATGCTTTAAAAATCATTTTATTAATAAACATTGTATAAATAATAACAATTACATACATATTTTATTAAGACATGGGAAAAACCGAAGTTAACGGGACTGTATTTAAATTTTTAGTAAAAGTTTTTATTTCAACACCCCATCAATAGATAAAATTTCTTAATCCTCTTATCTTACAAAAAAAAATTACCTGTAGTAAAAGACTCCCAAACCCTTTTTTGAGGTGCTTGATTTACATTTAAAAAATTTTATTTTTAATTTTACAAACTTTTTTGTTGAAATTTTTAGAAAAACATCACAATATAGAATTTTAACATAATAATTTAGAGTCTTAGAGGATAATTTTACATGCAATTTAGCTTAAAGATCAAGATCCTCGAAAAAACATCACCAAATAGAGGAAATCACTAAATAGAGAGTCACTAAATATGAGTTTGGCTGTATGTAAGAACTTAATTTTTATTTTTTGAATATTGGTTGTGTTGGTTGTTGAGGATGTGAACTAGTCAAATGGCTGCCATGAAATGAAAACTGCATAATATCCGGAAAGGCAAAAAAGCATCCAATCAGTTGAAGATGCAGCTGGTTCGATGTTTTAGCCATGTAATTGGAAGGGAACGAGATAGCATAGATAAAATAGTAAAACGGGACTTGATAGATTGATCAAAAGTGATCAAGAAAACATGCACGTTGCAGACCTTATGAATCAAACAATGGAACCAGCAACAGAGGAAAATGGAACTAACGTCGTTAAATTCAACTGAGACAGTTTTCTGATTTTTTTGTCAATAATTACTCATATGAAATATGAGCAATTATTTAATCCTCTTGCGTCATTTTTCTAATCAATTCATCAAACACTCTAGTGTGAGAAGCTGACGTTGAGACTGAAGGAGGCACTGAGAGTACCATGCCAAGTGCCATCTTATAGCAATCATAAATCAGTAGCTTTTCATTTTTCAGTTTCATTTTTGAAAGAATAATGTTGTGCTGGTTACTTTAATTACTGTCAATCAATCAATCAATCAATCAATCAATCAATCAACCAATCAATCAATGGAATCTAGACGAATCCATAGAATATCATGGTTATCTCATGGGAAATCGGCAAAATAATTAGAAACAATGTTAATTACTAATTAGGGATATGACTCATACCTCAATTTTTATTTTCTCGTCTAATTAAATTCCAAAACCCGGCATTAAACCCATAAAGTCATGCCATATGGGCATATCTGCTTATGTACAGACGTCTCGTACAGATTTCATGGTTTTCGTAGGTTTTTCCATTTCTAAAACACTTTCGGAAATTCAACTTAATAAAATTAGTGGACTGAATTAAAAAAGACATGTTGAAGACACGGAAAGGGGTGTTTTTTTCTTTAGAAATGTGTTTGGAGCATAGTTAGGGGGTAAAAATAGTAAAAATCGCATAGCTATGACTAAGAAGTGAAAAGAGGTAGAAAGCTCCAGGTTTTTTTGGAGTTTTTGCTTATATCTCGAAAACAGTGGATCTTATGAAAAATAATATTCTTAGTAAAATGAAAGCTTATCAAATTTCCTACAAGATTTCTTTATTTTTTTTCTATTCTTTATAGTTTTCGAGATACCAGCCCGCAAAAATTTTCCATAACTCCCTACTAGTTGAAGTAAAAAAAATTAATGTTCTACAACTTTTTTTCTAAAGACGTTGACTGTAAAAGGAAGGGCAGAGGTGTTAGAAGAAAAAGTTTAACCAAAAGCACGAGACAAACATTTTTTCATTAACGATTTTGCGGACAGATATCTTGAAAACTATAAGGAATAAATAAAAAATGAATAGGAACAATCTTGTAGGGAATTTTATTTTCTTTCATTTTAATAATAATATTTTCTTCCCTAGGACTCATCGTTTTCGATACAGCAGCGAAAACCCTAAAAACGGGACTTTTTACCTCTTCTATTCTTTAGCCATATAGCTAAGTATTTTTACCTCCTAACTACTCCGAATACATTCTTGAAGAAAAAAATTCCACCCTCTTCCATGTCCTCTATAACCCCTTCGTTGACTATTTTCTTTTATGGCATTATTTAAATTTAAAATATCCAATTGATCACTAATCCAACTTTCCAAATTTGGGAACTTTTCAAAATGCTTTGAATATAAAGTTTCAATCGATCTTGATGAAGTTGGAAAAGCATGGGATCATTTATCAATTATCATTAAGTATCTAACACGAAAATCTCTTATTAAAAATACCTCAACTCTGCCAATAATTTAACCACGACCCCCTCAAGGGTCGCGACAAGTCTTTAGACATTAGAAAGTTGTAAAAGATTTTAAACTGTCATTAGATATCAGAATGTTGTAAGAATCAATTACCATTCAATAAAAAATCTGTTCTAAAAATGTTTTTGGGTTTTTCCTTTTTTACAGTAAATACCGAAAGTCCCATTATTTTAAGCCGGACGCTGCTCTTCTGTTTGTATAGTAAAATCATTTATTTTATGGACGGTCTTTGGTAAAAGATTTTTTCCTTTTACCTCTTTTTTAAAAGCTTTATTATCCTAAGCCCGACGCTGAGGCTCGTCAGTTTAAATTACAAAAATTTTACTATTCAATTTTTAAAACTTTTGGGTTTTTCCTTATACCTAACAGTCCTTTTTGAAAGTCGCATTATTCTAAGCGTATAAGCCGGATGCTGCATCTACCTTTTCGATTTAAATAACAAAAATTTGTTAAAAGGGTTGTTGTGACTTCTTGCACATACATACATGGGCCAATTTATAAATACCAGACTTTGATAAATTTTTAGGCTCTTAACAATGTGGTCAAATTTAATAACTTGAGGTCACACAAATAAGACATGTAGTAATGAGATCTACAAACACAGATAAGGTCATACTCCAAATCTGTCTCCAAACACATAAAAGGCATACGGACGAACGAATAATAAAGCACATGAGCAGGTTTACACGCATGGGGATAGATCATACAGTTACATCAGATAGATGAGAACGCACACACAAGCATACAAGGGACAACAAGACTCACCAGCGGATTTACACACATGAGCTGATGAGCAGACGTACGAGCAAGCGGATGGACCGAGGGGTTATCCACTCTCTGCAGTCAATGTACAAAAATTGAGCTGTCAACGCTAGTTATCTGCAGTCAATGGCAGCCATAGCATATGCAGTCATAAGCAGTCAACTGCAGTCAGTGTACAAATTTAGAACAGTGGTTGACCCCTCGGGATGGACTAAAAAATTTTGACAATCAATCTTGAGAGCCTCTTTAATGTAAAGCAGACGTTGAAATTTCAATTTACCGAAAGAATGGTTAATTTTCTAATTTATTGCTCATTGGGTGATATCAATCAATTTGTATGCTCCTCTGTTGATTTTTAATCGCTCCCAACGTCTTTTTGAAAAAAATTATTGTTATTGTAACACTCAAAAACTATTCTTATGTCAAAAATTTATTTTTAGCATAATGTAGAGTAATCTTACAACTTACAAATAAATTCCAAACCATAATAGTGTCGAAAATACAAATAAAAAGCAAAATGTTTTTGCTGTTATACCATTAAAGCTTACGCGTTATTTAATTCAATTTTTCAAATCAAGTTGACAAGCAAGAAGTTTAAATCAAACACAAACCTAAACTATGGAAAGAACACAAATGTTTTGCTATTTCCCATTGTGTACTTTTATTGAATTGGTTTTGCTTGTCAAACTTGCCCTTTGGTCATAAGATTAAGATTTTTTTCCTCCTACGCTCGTACAGAAGAACTCAACATAATACCATCAATTCATCAATAGCAAAAATTTTAAATACTCCAGTATTTGATTTACCCAAGTTTGAACGTTTTCCCAAAAATATTATTTTTTTGTTTTTCAACTTTTGATTGAGTGATTGAGTCATTGAGTGTAGGTAACATTAAATTAAAAGTAAACCGATTACTTTGAGTTTGACATTTCGTTGACTTACCGTATTCCCTTACCGACAATTTAAACATTTTGTCAATGCGGTTAAAAAGCAACATGGCGGATTCTAATGATCTCTTGCTATTAGACGATTGCAATCACAACAACAATCAATCCCTAAAACGAACAGTCTGATGCTAGGTTTTAGTGACATCCAGGGATAATGTATGCCTTAATAATACAGTGTTGAAAAGGCAGGTCACTTTGTACCAAACTTCATTATTTGATCCTGTCATTGATGTTTATTTCAAAATAATATTGCAGTATACGTTTAATGTTAAAAGTGCGTTTGGAAGGTACTCAAAGGGCTGTAAACTTATATTGTTATGGGGGTGATCTCGCACAGCTGCGTGCTACTAAGCCGGGTATTGAGTTTGTGTGTGCATATGTCAGCCCGGTTTTGGATGCCATACGTGATATCTGCTGATGTATTAAATGATTTGTTGCAATTTTCAAACACTCGCAATTTTATTTATAAACAAAATTTTACACTAAAAAAACGTATTTATTTAAACAAGTTTTCATCTTAACATACAACATACAACAGAATTAACAGTAACGTATTTTGGATAAATTAAAATTACTCAATTCAATTATACGAACGCAAATTTTTACCCTCTGCAATAACTAAACTACAAACCCTCGGGCGGAATTTTGTTAGGGTTGATATCAAAATTATCTAACAAAAATGCATCCCAACTACAATAAATTTTTACGAACGACGAGATGGATAATTTTCTTGTACTTCACTTTCATACTCTTCTTGTTGAACGTCTTCACGATAAAGTGGTTGTGGACGTTGTGCTTGTGGACGTTGTTGTGGTTGTGGTTGTACCGAACGGTAATTTGAAGGAGCACTTTGTGAATTCTTTTTATAATCACTAGGTGTATTTCTAGAACCGGCGTTATAATTAAAATTCACTTTAAGTCCAGTTGGATCTGTATAAGTGTATCTTCCATGAACAACTCCATTTTCGTCACCTACGGCACCGTGAGCAATGCCATCTTCGGTACGGTACAAAAATCCAAACGCACCATTAGTATTTGGAAGATCACGGCTATCTTGTATAATTGATGGGTTAACATTTGTATTTCTTTGAGCAAACACCACAATCATGTTCACCACAGAAATTGAGACCTGAAAAACAAATGAAGCGTGAAATGAAGCGAAAAACACTGCAATATCCTGACTTAAGGGAAGGTTACATTAAAAAATTATTTAAGAACAAAAAATGTAGACAATTTTCTGGCCAACATTTTTTTGATAAATCGGCCAAGTAACATAAGTATTAAAAGTAAGGCTGATAAAAAAGAATGCACTCTTGGTGGCATATTTTTCAACAACAAACAATTAAATTTCTGACTTAATGGCAGGTTATTTCAAAAACTGTTAAGAACAAAAATGTAGACAGTTTTTAGCTTAATATTCTTGATTCGGAAAATTTTTTGATAACGTGGATATAGTTTCTGAAATACGCCGAAAACATATTTTGGACACCATTTTTCAGGTGACCAAATTGGTCGTTTGTAAGTAGGAGATTTTTGTAAACTGATACTTATAGAATACCTGCACAATTTTAGCAAAGGAATGTAACAAATTTTTGCATTAATTATTAAATTATCGTAAGAGTGTTATTTAATCGAAGGGCATCTCATGCAATTATTAAACTGTGAAATGGAGCAAAAAAATAAATTTGTCCTCTGTTAGAAAGTATTGAGTTCATGGTCTTGAACAAAATATTTTTGAAATGCCTCAAATTTGAAACGGAAGCGCACTGATGTAGAAAATAACGGGTAACTTGACTTGAAGAAAGTAGAAATGGAAGAGGAGTGTGGTATTAAATTAAAATTTTACTAGTACTTACCAAAAATGTTATTTTTTGATGATTCATTTTAATTTTTCAAATCACTTTAACAATTATAGGTGGTTACTTATGTTCGTCAAAAACTAAAAGTTAAAAGTAATAATCGCTCTGCAATATCTTTTATAATGTGACGGTCACCGCACCTTCATGTATAATCGGGTGGCGTGTTGAATATGAGGAAATATAACGATTTAATTTCATTATCTGTTTGTTACTACTAATATACAGTATAACTGGTATAACCTTTACTATTAAACGTAAGGTGTAACCTTTTACAGCTACAAACTTAACTATATTCCCTTTATTTTAAATTAAACGCATGTTTGCAATGCGCAATAAAATGTTAATCGTTTACGTGAAGTATTTACCTCTTGAAACTCCTTCAAGATTAATTAAGTCTGATAAAATTACTTGTAAATTTTATATTATTATAATACAAGTAATGGCACTACTCAATTTTTACGTTAAATTGCTATCAGAAAATTAAGAAATTCTTCTCCAATGAAAAAATTTCAATTACATGCTTTGAGTCGTTTCAATAAACAACGAAGCAATTAATTCTTGAACTAGTACCTAACCTACTTGTTTCATTTAACTGAAGTGTATATAGAGAACGAGTTTCACGTACGTCACGGACGTATGAAGTGACCTTTAAGGCCGACAGACTGATGAGACGCGCCTAACGTCACGCAACGCAACGCTACTAGGATCTGAAAGCAATTCCTTGATAAAATAGTCCTTTGAACACGTTTTCTCGTTAACTGTCCATGTACATTTACTGTAAAAACCTCATTTTCTTCCAAATCGCTGTTCTCGTTTTTCTCGTTTCTTCTCTCAGCGTGATGCACTCGTTGCGTGACTTTGCCTTCATTTTTATTATCCATAAAGATAATTTACACACTTCCAGACAGATTTTTCCGTGTTTACCATAATAATAATAATTTATTAATAAATAATAATTGAGGTTAAACAGTAATTTAAAACACAAATTAAAAAAAATAGTTCTCCTTACGCATATTTTGTTACGAATGTTCGTTACTAATTTATAATTAATTAAGAATGCGCTAAATTAATTTTAAATTGCATTATTAATTATTTTTTAATAACATACAAGGTTTATTCTTCATAATATTAATTAATTAGGTACATAATTAATTAGTTTAAAAAATTTGTAAATTTATACGCCTAGCTATACTAGCAACCCGCTTAGCTTAGCTGCATAATAAAACTCTAACTCTCAGGCTGATTAATATTCCTGAACTTTCTCTAATTATTATTTTCTTTAATTGTTTATTTTTCGTTATTTACATTTAATATTGTCGCTATGTTATGTATACTAAACTAATTATAGTTATTTCACTTATCAATAAATTAGTTTAGAAATTTTATTGAATTATTGATGTAGGCGAGACCAGACATAGCCATATTACATAATAATGTCCAATAGGTAAATGGACTTTCTAAGTAAGAAATTAAAAAAAAGGCACCACCAGTATTAAAATTAATAAATTTCAATAAAGAATAATTAAAAACTAATGCAGTTTATTTAAGATTTCGTCATTGAAGAAACAGGAAATTCGTAAAAATTGACTCCGCAGGGTCGTAATAAATTTTCATTTAAAAAAAAATTATTTGTGCATCATTCTTGAATATCAACACATTTAATTGACTTTATAAATATATGATTTACGTCTAAATTAAAATGAGTAGTGCCCAACCGATCTCGTCTCTCGTAAATTTTATAACGATGTCAAGGTGGCATGTCAAACAATTCTGAGCGCACTTTGAGCTCTTTTAGTAGACATCCCACAATTTTTTCACTTCTGATGTCATTTTGAATAAGTAAACACTACAACAAAAGTAATACCTTGTATTTTTTCCCGATGAATGATAATGAAGACTGTGTTATTACAAAACTTATTCGAAGATGTTAATCTTCTTCTTTTCTTATAGGAACGTTTGTATAAGAAATTCTGTTACATCTTGAGAAAATTGAATAATAGTAAAATATGAAACCAATTATTATTAAAAGTATGAAGCAAGTGAAAGTGTAGTTGCGTATCACGATCTTCTGTGGTGACCAATTTATTGCTTTAATCGCACGGATGATTAACTTTAATTTGAAAATTTGTTACATAAAAATATTCTAAATTCTTCAACTTTTAACCCTTAAGTGTGTATAAATGGGAATTTGTTTCGCTTGAAGCTTGAGCAATTTGCAGACACGAAATGTCAAATACCTGCTTATTTTTTATTCAAGGCCTACAACCGTGCAGATCTACATTGATCAATGTTTTCACATGTTACTTCCTATTTCCTGCCAAAATTGTGATAACGCAAGTAAAATTTTCTGAACTTGAAGCTTTAGCTCGTCAAGGAGTGTTTTCTACAGGGTCGAGTACTTCAAGGTTGTTATCGACATATAAATCTGTGTAATGGACAGAGTAGGGTTAGTTAAAGTTTACTTTCTTGGAGACAGGAAGTCAATAAACAACATGTATAAAATCGTAAGTAATAGAAACTTTACAGAAGAATTTTTTCAGTAGTTAAAAGTTTTAATTTTTAGATCGCTTTCTTGCTTGTTGTGGTGAGTGCCGTAGTTGGACAACAAAATTATGGAGACCCACGAAACGCAGCTATACTTAGTGAACAAAGATATTTAAGTGGAGATGGATCTTTTGGTGCTCAATATACGCAAGAAGATGGTGTACAATTTAAAGAAGAAAGTCTCCCTGATGGTAGTAGAAAAGGTAGTTATTCGTACGTAGATCCTACCGGACAAAAGAGAACTGTAAGCTACACAGCTGGTAAACATGGTTTCCAAGCAACCGGTGACGGGATACCACAAGCTCCACCGACTGCATTACCGGTTGCACCACAACCCCAGTATAAACCTTTACCCCAATATAATCCTCCTCAAGAACAATACAATCCACAACCTCAATATAATCAACAACCTCAATATCAACCTCAACCTCAATATCAACAACCCCAACCTCAATATCAACCTCAACCACAATATCAACCCCAGTATAATCCCCAACCTCAACAACAACAATACAACCCAAGCTACGAACCACAAACAACTCCAGCTCCTCACAGATTTTACCCACCCGGAAAATTATCCTTAAATAGATCTCCCGATGGTTACAGCTATACTTTTAACAAAGCGTGATATGTTTGAATTGTATTATAATAAGTAGATTTTTTTGTATTTTAACAGGTATTAATAAATGTTTGTTAATAATGCGTTTTTATGAACTTTAAGAAGTGGAAACAAAGAGTTAAATGAAAGTGCATTTCGTAAAGTAACCTTGAATAAGGTGGGTACTTACAGTTTCTATTGAACCTATTGCTTAGCCGTTACATTACATTATGCAATTTTATAAAACTGGTTTGTTTTCCTTATTTTTAAACAACAAGTCGTTGACATTGTACCTACATACATAGATTCGAATATTCTCAAAGGATAATAAATTAATTAATTGTTGCGCCTAAAATATTAAATCGAGAACCTTCTTTCAGAAATTTAAATCGTGTAAAAGTTGTTTTCTTGAACTTGAACTCTGGATGATTAATGTTGAGCAACGTTTAATAACAGTCTGCTTAACGATGTTACCTTAAAAAGGTATTTCGGTAATAAAGTATCATTTTTAATTTCACACCCTGCCTTTTAATTTATTATAAGCAAAAATGTTGTTTTCTATTTTAAAAATAATTTTTCACTAATAGACAAATGTAACAGTGTGTCCCCAATAACGTAGCTTCTATTGAGCGAAAATTATAGTAGAACCAAGCAGACATAATTATGTGATAACAAATAAGAGAGTAATTAGTGCATTTAGAAAAATCTTTCAGGAAAGGAACGCCAGACATGATAAATAATTTCTTTATAAAAAGTAGTCGAAGGTGGGCTCCATTCGAGTTGGGTTTTGCAGATAACATTCTAACCAACGTTGGTTGGGTTGGGCTGGAAGGCATTGCTGCAAGCAATAGTTTCAACCTTCTGGATGTACAGGGTCTTCGTAAATAACATCAAACCACGTAACAAAATTGCTTGGCAACCACCAACCACACGAACCTTGGTGGTTGTTTAGCAAATTGGTCACGTGGGTTGATGGTATTTACGGAAGCACTGTACCTTGCACTTTGCAGCGTATGCACTATGTGGCCTATTTTATTAAGGCTTCCACCCTCATCAGCCATGGGTTTCCGGCCTAAATCTATTCTTCATCGATACGCTAGGTATTAGCTTTAACAGCAATAGCTCAGGCCTCGACTCATCGAAGAGGGGGTGTTCTAAGCCTTATGCGTTTAATAATACTCAGTACTTCCTGACGACTTCAGACTATTCTCAAAATCCTCTCGTTGCTTTTGTTCTTTTCGTAATTCTAGTAGCTAGAAGTCAATCAATACAACTGCAACTCCTCTATCTGGTATTCAGATGGATCTAAAACTGAAAAGGGAACTGGTATAGGCATATATGGCCCAAAATATAGAGCATCAATAGCCTTAGGACCCTGCCTCACAATTATACAAGCTGAAACTCTTGCAAGAGATTTATGTGCCCGAGAACACCTACGAATTTAAAGAGCAAAAAAGGCACTCAAACCTAATAGCTTTGAGCCCTTGTCTACTTGAGAATGCAGACAACCCCTCAATACTCTGGCAAAAGATAATAAAGTTGCCCTTCATTGAGTGTCGGGTCATAATAGAATTGAAAGAAACTAACTAGCTGATGAATTAGCTAGAACAGGCTCAAAGCCTTCTAGATTGGACCCGATCCATTCTGCGGACTATCTAGAGCACGTAGAAAGGCGGAGATCCAAAAATAGAAAACTGAGAACAAAAATTCTCACTGGAACAACGCACCAGGACAAAGGCAGGCGAAGAAATTTATTGAGTACTCAACCACGAATGCTAAAAAGCTTCTTCAAAGCTGATTATCAATTATTATCAAAGAACGAAATCAGATTCATCACTGGTCTGTTCACTGAGCACTGCCCAGTGAGGTACCACCTCAAGAAACTGGGACTGGAGGATAATGAAATATGCAGACTCTGTGAATCGGAGATCGAATCCTTCGAACACTTTTGTGTGTGAAAGTGAAAAGTAAACTTTTTAGGGACATTCTATGCTTCGCTGGGAAGACTGAATTCCTGAGACCACAAATACGAATAGGGTTATGAATAAAAGATCAACACTAGATTCTGGATTATTGATGGAGAAGGAGCGAGCTCCCAGCACTTAGACTAGTTGTTTGGGCCCATTGTACAACCTCCAAAGCAGCCTCTCCAGGTCTCTCTGGTCCCAAGCCATCCCACTTTAAAGGTGTACTCCAGAACTCTGGCGGGAGGAGTGGCGTTTCTTCTGGCCAGAAGTCTCCCAACACGGATCCTCTTGTAGACGTTAGATCTGTACACTGACAAAGCACGTGTTCAGCTGTCTCGTCTTCGTAATCGCATGCTTATCTGGGATTATCTACTATTCCCAGTGTGTGAAGATGCTTATTTAGCCGACAGTGTCTCGTGAGTATCCCTGCAATTGTTCGTAGATTAACTCAGGGCAGCTTTAGACAGTAGTTTGCAAGCTGTCTGGAGGGAGCTGGTATGAAGTTTTTACTCTGGCGACAGCTTGCATTATTTGCCCATCTTGTAGTGTGTATTAGATGAGTATGATTCTTAATGAGGGCATCGACAGTTTTTAGGCCTGGTTTTATGATTGATTCAAGACCACAAGTAAGACTTTTTGAATTTATTATGCCAGCTCATTTGCTTTTTCGTTACCTTCATTTCCTTGATGTCCTTTGACCCAGCTAAGACTAAGGACATTATCCTTGGATATCTGGTTCATTGTCTCCATGCACTACAAAAAGAGACCGGAGGTTATCTTGCAAGCGTTTAGAGCTTGCAGAGCAGCTTTGCTGTCCGATGACATCAAAATCTTTTTATTGTGTATTTTCCTATCTAGGATTATATTTATAGATCAACACTGGTCGCAGTTCATTATATTCATGCTTCCATGTTCATTAACCATGGATTTCCGGCCTAGATCTCCTCTTTCTCTATTCTTTCTATATGTATTAGCTTAACAGCAACCTCGAAGAGGAGGTATTCCAAGTACGACCCTATGCGGCTCTTTCAGAATATTCAATACTTCCTAATGGCTTCAGACTATTCTTAAAATTCTTTCGTTGCTAACAAAGCCAAACTAAAGTGCTTGTGGCAATCAACATTTTTTCCTTAATTTTTAGGTTAAAATAAATGTCCTGTCCCATTGAAACTGGTATTTTAAAAATATTTCTATTAAATTAATATTCGGAAACCCTGTATGTATTGTTCTACTAAATTGTAGGTGTAATTTAATCAATAAAATCAATAAATATGCAATGATTAATAACTAATTTAATCGTCAATCAAATTTCATGTTGTTTGTTTCGATCACACTTATTCAAACGTGTCAAAATGTTTGAAGAACACTCGACTGCTTAAGTGAAGAGCGTTTAAAAAGAAAACATTTGAAAAACTATTGTTAAAATGATGGCTACTAATATTCGTGCTGTATTTAAACCGATGTTTTATTTAACAAAAATTTTTGGTTTGGTTCCATTTAATTTAAACAATTTCGAAAAAGTTCCAATAATTGATTTAATTTGGAGTTTGGTTTTCTTAATTTGTGCAAGTGGAATTTCTTTTTATTCCATTTCTGCTACTTCCGATAACGCCGAAGATGATGGTTTGATTGCTGAAATCACTGATTTTTCTCATTCATATTTTATTACGATCAGTATGTGCGTTATTATTTTCTTCAATTTACTCTATTACAAAAACGTACAAAAAAGCAACCTCAAAAAGTCAAAATATTATTTTTACAAAATTTCAGATTGTTGGAATCATCGACGACTTATTCAAACTCGATCAAAAGCTTCTCAAAACAAAACTTGTTGGTTTTTCCATTTTGGACTCGTACAAAAGGAACAGGACTTACCTCACGACATGGACTATATCACTTTGGATTTATTTGCTTTTAGGCTTAATTTTCGATATGTTGGCATTCGTCGATACCTACGATTTACAACATATGGGCGAAATTCTGGTGTATGCATTTCCAACATCGTCGATTTTTATTGAATTGCAATTTTGCGCGTTCATCTACTTACTCAAAGAACGTTTCGTTTGGATTAAACTCAAACTGCTAACTTTGCAAACGTTTATGATTAGCAAAAACAAAAAATTAATAACCATCTCAAATAGAATAGTTTTGTTTAAAAAGTAAGTTTCTTTGAATCCCAAGGGTCGATTTTACAAACATGGCTTAAGTTAGTCCCAACTAAACCAAGTATAAACCCGCATGCGTCGTAACTCATTTACGTTACGATAGATTTACAGCGCATGTGCTTAATCGGGTTCATAACTGGTTAAGCTGGGACCAGCTTAAGCCATGATTGTAAAATCGAGCCTAAGGAGTTCAGTTAAAGTGGTGGTTTTTACTTTTAGGAATTCCAAAAAAGTTGACCAAGATTTAAAACTACTTCAGCAAATTGTAATTGCTCACCACCAATTATGTATCATTGGAAACAACGTTAACAAAACTTATTCTTGTCAACTATTAACCACGATTTTTCAATCCTTCATAACGCTGATTGTAATCTCCTTTTATGTTGCCAGTTATATATTCGTTGATGAAATTGGATTGGCTCCCATTTATGAATTATTATTCGATCTCCATACGTTCATTTTGTGCAGCTCGTCGATAATAATATTAGGTGTTGTTTGCTCACAAACTGAAAGCGAGGTAAACATAATTTGTCATACTATATTTAGATTTTTAGAGTAATTGGGTCAAATTGAGATTTGATCGTTAACAAAATTACAACGTCGTTAATTACTAATTACGAGGTGCTTAAAAGGGGACATTTATGTGATATTTAATCAAAAAAGCCTGTAGTCTGACTTGAGTCAGTTTCTCTAGTCTGCTAGCAAAGGCCATTTAAATCAGTCAAATTAGTCAAAATTGCAAAGTAAATAAATGTATGGTGTGTTGCCTAAGTAATTGTTAAAGTTAATATTTAGAATTATTTAAACACAGAGATAAATTATCATATTATAACAAACTTAAGTAATTACCATAATGGGTACTTTCATTAATTAATAGGTCAGATATTCTTCTTAATTAAATGTTAAAATCTAATACATAGGTGCATAGACTAGGAAAAGCAGCTGAAGGTTGCCCACAAGTTCAAGGTAAAAATGATATGAAAAATGTAGCTACGTAAAAAATTAAAATATACTAAAGATTGACCGTTCCGGTAAGTCTAAAAGTTAGGAGTAGAGTAGGCTCCAAACGAGAAGAACCCGTCACGACATTGCGCCAACTACTTAAACCGGTCAGGCGAGTCCAAATTGCTATTGGAGGTAAAGTAATATTCAAATGAAAAGAACCCAGTCGCCTACGTCATTGTACATCGACGCACCACGATGAAGTGGGTTCTTCTCGTTTGAATGATACTCTACTCTGCACACGTGAGCGTACTGATGATCGTCACGCCACATTCAGTGCGCAATGTCGTAGGTAGGTGGGTTCTTTTTAATTGAATATTACTCTAAGCGGAGAATGGAAGTTATGGTCCTTCCTACTATCCAATTTATTAGACTATTAAATTTATCCTATTTAATCAAAAATTGAGGTTGCTAAGTCTGTCAGTTATGACTTGAAGAGCTCGTAGATGGTGTCAAATAATATAGAGCTTAACGAACGATTCCACATGGTAAGAGAGAGATTGTAACTGTAGCCTACATATGGAGTTTGCCTGGATAAGATCAGAATAGCAATGTTAGGTATTCCTATGACTAATTTTGGTAAGGGAGGTCAATTTTCAAAATAAAACTCATTTTTTCATCTTCTTCGACATTTCGCTCATTATTTTGAGTTTTTTCAAGACTTCAGTTAGGTTAGGTATTTCTCCTAAGATTAAGGAGAAGGGCGGGGTAAATTGAAGCCTTTGAGAAACTATAAGCAATATACAGTTGTGGGAATATGTGGTACCTACAAGAGACTGATATCGCTGCAGTATGAATATGGCGGTATGACTGTCTGTTAAGCTGTCGATAGATAAAATAGATAAATTAATCCACTCTAATAATAAAAAATTCTTATTATTTAAAGGCTAAAAAAATTGGATCTATGTTACAACACATGTTATCCCCTATCGTATTAAACAGTGATGGTTACATGGATTTCGAAGTAAGTGGCCTGAATGGTTCATCGGATATCAAACAAATTAATTTAATTTTCAGGTCGTGTGCTTTTACATGCAGATACAACACAGCAAAATCGAATTTACAGCATGTGGATTATTTAAAATCAACGAATCCTTAATATTTGCCGTAACAATATTTTCACTTTATTTTATTTGGTACATATTTAAATTATTGTTAATTTTGCAGATTGTTGGTGCAGCAACAACATATTTGGTTATAGTATTGCAGTTTCAATTGGGAATTATGAAAAATCAAAAACAAACTTTAAATTTGAGCAATATCACCAACATCGATATCGATATTTACACTTAGTTGCATATATTTGTACTATTTATTTCAGGACCGTAGCCAGACTGTGTTATCAGGGCAGACTAAAAATTTTCAAGGGAGGCTGAAACCTAAAATCAAGGTTTTTTCTCTTCTGGCAAGAACAGGCTTAAAATCTTCCAGGGCAGACTTGGCCTGCCCTAGCGTACCCCTGGCTTCGGCTCTGACTTATTTGGTTTAGACTAATCAACACTCACAGCTTAATTTGCTTTTAGAACTACAGTCACAGTTGCGTGATGTAAATAAGCACTGGTCAAGCATCAATGCTCTATCCAGCTGCTGGTTCTACCGCTTGTTCAGTCTGGCTTTCGATCAGACTCACGGTCTCATCTTATGCCAATAGATAGTTTTAAAAAGTATTTCCAGCAAGGCTTTAGCTGCTAGTATTACTAACTGCCCATTCTTGTATCCTCAATCATCCCCCACTACTCACTGCTTTCCCTTTTTATACTGGGGACGTTTTAGAGAGTCATTAACATAGAGTCATTATAGTCTGTAATAGACGAGTTCATCTGCACAATTTAGTCAACCTCCCAAGAGCATGAGTTATACCTGTATAGCGGAGATCTTGGGCTGCTTTATAGCTGCTAGTATTACTGACCGCCCAGTCTTGCATCTTCAATCATCCCTATTGAGACCACACACTGTTTTCCCCCTGTTCTCTAATAAAACGGTAGGGGAGCTATACTGGGGACCTTTTAAAGGATCATTAACTTAGAGTCGTTATAGTCTGTAATAGACGAGTTCATCTGCACAATTTAGTCAACCTCCCAAGAGCATGAGTTATACCTGTACAGCGGAGATCTTGGGCTGCTTTAGCTGCTAGTATTACTGACCGCCCAGTCTTGCATCTTCAATCATCCCTATTGAGACCACACACTGTTTTCCCCCTGTTCTCTAATAAAACGGTAGGGGAGCTATACTGGGGACCTTTTAGAGGGTCATTAACTTAGAGTCGTTAAAGTCTGTAATAGACGAGTGCATCTGCAAAAATTTAGTCAACCTCCCAAGAGCATGAGTTATACCTGTATAGCGGAGATCTTGGGCTGCTTTAGCTGCTAGTATTACTGACCGCACAGTCTTGCATCTTCAATCATCCCTATTGAGACCACACACTGTTTTCCCCCTGTTCTCTAATAAAACGGTAGGGGAGCTATACTGGGGACCTTTTAGAGGGTCATTAACTTAGAGTCGTTAAAGTCTGTAATAGACGAGTGCATCTGCACAAATTTAGTCAACCTCCCAAGAGCATGAGTTATACCTGTATAGCGGAGATCTTGGGCTGCTTTAGCTGCTAGTATTACTGACCGCCCAGTCTTGCATCTTCAATCATCCCTATTGAGACCACACACTGTTTTCCCCCTGTTCTCTAATAAAACGGTAGGGGAGCTATACTGGGGACCTTTTAGAGGGTCATTAACTTAGAGTCGTTAAAGTCTGTAATAGACGAGTGCATCTGCACAAATTTAGTCAACCTCCCAAGAGCATGAGTTATACCTGTATAGCGGAGATCTTGGGCTGCTTTAGCTGCTAGTATTACTGACCGCCCAGTCTTGCATCTTCAATCATCCCTATTGAGACCACACACTGTTTTCCCCCTGTTCTCTAATAAAACGGTAGGGGAGCTATACTGGGGACCTTTTAGAGGGTCATTAACTTAGAGTCGTTATAGTCTGTAATAGACGAGTTCATCTGCACAATTTAGTCTACGGACACACTAATGGACACTGGACTGGACAGTGACCCAGTCAGTATAAATGAGTAAGACAATTACTCATCCCAGCTCTAATATCTCCAATATCATAGATTCGTCATTACAAAAATTATATGTATTCTGTAAATTAACGGTTATCAAAATATATTAAATATTAATAAATTATATTTGTACAACACACGAATTACACCGTTTATTTGTGTCAATAAATCATTTCTTATTGTTATTATTAAAATTCGATTTGAATTGCGTAGGTACATATTAAATTACACGTTGTCACTAATAAATCTATTTTATAAAATGGTTAATCAATAATTTTGAATAATTAACAAGAAAATATCACGACATAAACGTAGTTTCAGTCAAGTTTCAGCTCGAAAATGGCCTCATCTACCATATATTCAGTTTTGTTGCCTTTATTTTACTGTACCAAATTGTTTGGATTGGCGCCATTTCAACTTAACAGTTCCACTTATCAAAATAGTTATATCGAATTATTTTACAGCATTTTAATACTGATTATTTTGTGTACAGGATCTTACTTTTTTGTAAATACTGGAACCATCGATAGCTCAAGAGTTACGTCTCAAGTTATGTCAGTTATGTCGAGACACTTAAATACACTTAGCTTGGTTATGTGTATCGTATTGGGATGCTTTTTTAAAAACAAGGCAAGATTTTTATTATTATACTCGTGGCTATTGTTTGAGGCGACTTTAACTTTTTTTGTAAAATCCCGGTGCTGAAATTCCTTCGCTGAAGAAACCTTGACCTATACTATACTGAACCTGGCTTATACTTATACATAGGCTGAGTTTTTCATTGGGAGTTTAAACTACGATCCATCTGAACCAAGATCAATATCATGAAGCTATACTTTTACTGTAACGTAAACGAGTTACGGCACATGAGCTTCGTTCAGATAAAACATAGTTTAAACTCCCAATGAAAAACTCGGCCATAGTGTCTCAGAAATACCTTTCACAATCTAATTGGTGGTTGCCTAGGAAATTGGTTATGTGGGTTGAAGGTATTTCTGAAGGCACTGTAGAAAGCCTGTTGGACATTCGAATCACTCGAATCGAACCACAATCTGATTGGTGGTTGCCTAGGAAATTGGTTATGTGGGTTGAAGGTATTTCTGAAGGCACTGTAGAAAGCCTGTTGGATATTCGAATCACTAGAGCAGGGTTTCCAGGTTATGTCTACCTAATAAAAGTTGCTAAAATTCAAAATAATTACGTTCTGAAGCCACGCCTCGCGCAGGTTTGGTCACGTGGTGTACTTATCTTACGTTGGGTTTCCTCTAATAACAATACGACGACACTGTCGTACTTATCTTTCCTTGGAACTACTCTAGTTAGTTCGTGCAATAGATTTTATATTATTTTTAAAATTTCAGATTATGAAGAATATCGAAGATCTTGCAACAGCCGATCGGAATATGAGCAAATATCTAAACATCAACATAAATTCGACTTACAAAAAAACTCAATCTAATTTAGCAGTTGCGTCTTTAGTTATCACAGCTTTTTTAATTTTCGTTTCGATTTTAAACAGCCTTTTCCACACCCCTGTTACAGAAGACCTCTCGGCCATTCAAATCATAGCGCATTACATGAAACAAAATAGTCCGTACATTACAACTTTTGTAAATTTTCAATTTTGTTCTTTAATTTTAATCATTAAACAAAGATACAAATTATTGAACGACGAGATTAAAATTCTTCTTCAATATTATAATGGAAAAAACGAAAATTTGTGAGTATTTTAATTATAGGGCTCCATACGTTTCTTTTTAAAAACAAGTATCTGTAGTCGATTTTGTTAACACTTGGTCACTTAATAGTAAGCAGTTAAAAGGTTGCGTCCTCCAGTTTCAAAAATTTTCCAGAATTGGTCCTTATGTGGACATCCATTTTAGAGTCGTTCAAAGATGGTCTTGACGTTCAGAAATCTCAATTAATAACTCATTCGTAGATGTCCATTACTAGCCCAATCAGACCCGTAGCCAGAGCTACGCCAAGGCAGGCTGAGCCTGCCCTGGAAAATCTTAAGTCTGTTCTAGCCAGAGCTTGCTAAGGATTTTGTAATAATAATAAAACGATAAGTTCCTAATTTATTGGTACCGAAGAAGAAAATATTAATTTAGAAAAAGTCACATTTTTTCAAACTTTGAGCAAAAAACTTCCATCTTCAGAAGAGATTACAGTGGTGAACAGATTTAAGCAAATTTAGAAGAGGGAAGATCCGCCTAATTTTAGCTTCCAGCCTCTCTTGAAATTTTTGGAGCCTGTCCTGATAACACAGTCTGAGCGGTCCTGAGCCCAATTTAGGGTTTTTGAGATATCGTCTATGCATTGAGCTCAACAGATGTTTAGACTTGGACTAAGTATATTAAATAGTGTCTAAACATACTTTGGAAGACGTGCCAATAATAACTGTTGATCGGTGAGATAATTTTAGAAAATCGACCGGAGCCTGGGATTAAAGAAACTTTTTGGACCCTCGCCCTACTATTTATTTATGTGAAAACGTCTATTTTTCAGAAACGCTGTCGATTTTTTGAAAACCATGGAAAAAATTAAATTCAGTCACAATCGTTTGGGAAAATTAGCTCTTAAAATAAACAGCACTTACACTTTCCAATTACTACTTATAATTACTCAAACCTTCATCGTAACTGTATTAATTATGTTTTATTTTTTTAAATTCCTAATCGTTGAAGGGGAAGACGACAGTGAGCTGAATTTAGGCAATTTTATTTTTTATGTTTTTTATTCTATATTAAATCTCGGCCAACTTTTCGGTTTGGTATTTTCTTGTTCTTCTACAGTCGAAGAGGTAACTATAAATTACCTATAAAGTCTGCGCCACACACACAGACTTTCCTTCCTGTTTGGCTTGTACAGGTGGCCTACACAGACTAAACCAGAGCGTCTGGACATCGTTCAGGCGACCTATACACAGGCCAAACCGGAGCGTCTGGACATCGTGCAGGTGGCCGCGGTTTGCCAAATCGTAAGGTAAACCTGTGTGTGTGTGGAAGGGCCTTTATAAGTAAAATAAATACAAACATTATTATTATTTTAGTCGGAAAAATCAAAAACATTAATCTATCGTGCAACAATACTAACGGAACAAACTATTTCAGACGATCAATCACAACAGTTGGATTTGAATATTAAAGTGAGTCATTGATTGTTATTAATAATTTATTTAAACATTTATTTTTATTTTTAGACAATCAAATTTTCATTGCAAGGTTTAGATAACAAACTAGAATTTTCTGCTTGCAATCTCTTCGAAATTGATAAAAGTTTACTATTTTCAGTAAGTTGCTTTGCTACATCTTGTGATGGAAATTTTTTTTATTTTTTATTTTAGATTGGTGGAGCAATTGCCACGTATTGTGTTATAGTGTTACAGTTTGAGCTGAACAAATAAATACTTCACTCGATTTATTGTAGAATTATGTAAAACACTAATTATGAATTATCTCTGCACTTTAAAAATAATAGAAGTGACATTCTGCATCGTTGAGTGCGTATTTAAATAATAAATAAATTATACACACACACACACACATTAATTACTTATTATCTATAAGAGAAAGTGAAATAAATCCATAAAATGTTATTTGTGTTTTGGCTCTTATCTACTTTTCGAATCTGCCAGTAATGGGAGAACTCGTAAAGCACTTTCAATCACTGATAAACTCCAAATTAATGAGGATTCTTTAATGCTTTCTTCCACAGTTTTCAACAGATTAAGGGTGGGTTGGTGCTTTTAAATTACTCTATAGTGATTTGGGTGCTTCCGTTACTTCGTCTCATCTTCTCCAGTTTTTAGCTATTGCCTTCCAGAATTCTTGACGTTCATATTTTGCTCTATCCGCCTCTTTTCGATCTTCCTCTGCTTCTAAAAGTCTCCATATCGTCATTTTCGCAATTATTACTACATCCCCTATTCTCCAACTGTCAGCTATTTGAAAAGGTCCAATAACAGAAATTACCTGCTGGAGGTTTATTAAAAAATTGATTTTCCGTTTAAGATTTGATAAAGCAGTTGGTAGGTGTGCACGTTCACTCCTTTACTTTTAATCATTTTTAATGTCGAACCTCCGAAGGCCAACTTATCACGTTTTTGAATCTACCAGTAATCAGTAATGAGAGAACTCGCAAAGCCACTTTCAATCACTGATAGTAACATAATCTTCAAAATGAATGAGCATTTTTTTATGTTTCCTTCCAGCATAGCTTTAAATAGTTTAAGGGTGGGTTGGTGCTTTTATTCCATTGAATTCAGTTATAAATTACTCTAAGATGATTTGGATGATTCCGTTACCTCGTCTCATCTTCTACAGTCTTTAGCTATTGCTTTCCAGAGTCCTTGACGTTCATATTTTGCTCCATCTGCCTCTTTTTGCTATTCTTCTGCTTCTAAAAGTCTCCAAATCGTCATTTTCTCAATCATTATTACATCCCCTATTCTTCTAATGTACCCCAGCTATTTGAAAATGAGCAATTAAATAAATTACCTACTGGAAGTTTATTAGATGATGTATATTTCCGTTTAAGGTTTGATGAAAGCAGTAGGTAGGTGTACACGTTCACTCTTTTACTTTTAATCATTTTTAATGTCGAGCCTCCGAAGGCCAACTTACATAGAAATGTGCATATCTGTAAGGTCACGTGCATCCCTGCTGGGTTGAAGAAAAATCTATGAAATGTAAATGTCCTTCACTTTGATAGTAGGTCAGAAAGTTTTGTCCAAAAGGTTTTTAATGTTAATTTTGCTATGCTTGATGTGTTGCTACGGATTAACATTAAACAAATGGACTGTTTGGTTTAAGAAGTGACGCTGCTAGCAAATTAAAATTTTAGGCTGAATTTTTTAAAAGCTCTAGAAAATTTTATCTCTTATCGGCTTATACCTGCGCAAGCTCTGTATTTTGAATAAATCATTAGATCATTACGCACCTAATTTAAAATTCATTATTTGTATAAGTTAGCCCATAATGGTCAATCTTTTGCTATCTTCGTACTCTACGAAATTGATCGCTAAAGGTCATTTTAGCAACTGTAACTAATTCTTATAAGTAGAGAGCGGATTCTAGGGCAATTGCCTTTTCGGTATTAATGTAGATAAATAAAATTAAACAATAGATAAGTACGATTCGCAAAAAAATGAATCATTTGACGTGCCTTTGTTGTTGCCTAAAATGCCTAAAATTGAGAAATTTCGAAATAAGCGCCTAAAACTCAAATATAGTTGCCTAAAAAGTAAATAAATCTGGCCTTAAATAAACTAGTTGTTCTCCTTCGCTGGTCCTCCTCAATAATTACACAAGTAGTATCGCTGATTCATACCTACGAGTACAATGTTTATAGCAAATTATCAAAATCCCTGATAACACGGCGGCGCCGACAGGTAGTCACTTCGTTATTTGTACCTCGAGTGAACAGTCGCTTTGCCGGTTAGAAATTTTTATAGTGTTTTAATTAGTTATTTTGATTATTTGTTAGCATAATTGAGATAAAGATGGCTAAACGCTCCCGCTGTGAAAGAAGGGAGAATAAGGAAAGGAAACAAAGTTTGAAAAGTAAGTAAAACGAAAAGCCTTCTAGGCGTAAAAATTATTTTTTGTGCATTTGTATCCTTAATTAACGTTTAATATACAAAAAGCAAGTTTTGTTTCGAATTTAACAATCAGATGCGCGTCAGCAAACTTTCCATTGACTTTCTTAGTTAACGTTACATGAAATTTTATTGTCACATAGACTAGAGGTCCGTTTTCATGTGACAATAAAGTCGTGGCAGTTGAAGTCGTGACAATGTGACATTTTTTAAAAGGGTGTTTTCATGTAAATTAATGTCATGGAATATTTGTGGAATAATAACCTCTCACTACACAACCATTCAACACGAAAAGGTAAACACTGCCACGACAATGTGACGATATCCGTTTTCACGGAGTACCGAACGTGACATTTTTTCAGAAGTCTCAAAAATATCAAAGTTGGTTTGATTCTCGACATGGTGTCGCGACAATTAATACAAAGTCATGAAAACACGACTTTTTTAGTTTTATTGAAAAAAGGTGTCATGGCATTGATTTTCACGACCCTAGAGTCATGGCAGGGTGTCACATGAGAACGGACCTAAGGAAGTTAAATTTGGTTCAATTATAAAGATTGTTTTTGTCTCCTTTTTAAAGTTATACCGTTGTATTTTGTAATATTCTTAAGAAATATTTTATCGGACAAGGACTCGTTATAGTCTCTTATTTTATCTAGGGTAGTCGTTATACTACACCGTAAAATATTCCTAGACAAGGACTCGTTATAGTCTCTTATTTTATCTAGGGTAGTCGTTATACTACACAGAAAAAACCTCTTCCGGCAAGGATTTGTCATAGTCGCTTCTTATCTAAGGAAGTCGTTATACTACGTCATTAATTTTTTTTTTTTTGGTTAATAGACTTTCCTGTACTTGAAGAACATTTTTCAAATGTTAAAAACAACAGCCCTTAGTGCCAATTTTGACATCTAGTAACCTAGTTACTAGGTGAATAACAATGTGGATTGTTCAGAGCCTACTGCTACAGAGGCGTTCATTACAAGATCGTTAATCGTGGTCAAAAGAAAACCAGCCGATAGCGATCTAGAAGGTTGGGAAAGATGTTTCTTCAGAGTTACGCGGATCTACAGACTTATATCCCTTAAATATAACCGTTTGAAAGATTTTGTGAAGAATTATCTCATATAAAAAAAAAAAAAAAAAAATGAATAGGAAGAGGAGCAGTTGTTTAACCAAAACAAAAAGTGTTTTTGTCTTGGGTCGAGGGTTATGAAATTAATTCAAATTAATTAAAGTTTAAATGTGAGTATTTGCAAATCTTACAATTATCCATAATTAAGATATAGAATTTACGCAACTGTCGTGGCGGATTGAGGAAGGTGTATCAGTGAAAACAAGATACCACAAGTCGATTGTGCTTATCTCACAAATAAATACTTACATAGAAATTACTTTCTAAGTTAAACTAATAAATAAAAGTTTACAAATTGTAGTCAAAGACTAATTGCAAAAAATTATAAAAATTTTTTCGAAGCACGTAATCTTCACTTACCAAACATTAATAAGTACCCTAATTAATAGGACTACCTTACCTATACAATTTTAGTTTAGGTAAACAAAAGTTTAGAAGGACAGAAACAGGACGTGTTGCTTTACATAAATATTGGCTAACGATGGGTTATGTAAAGTCCAGTTGGATAAAAGATAATTTAAGTATAAATAAATTGGGTTTATAATACCAATCCTAAGCTACAGACTCTGGTTAGTTGCAGTTACTACAGGGTGAACCGATTGTTGCTGGATCGGTGCTCTGTCCAATGCCATTTTATAACCAATGAGTTTGAAAAAGTTGTTGAATTTCTATTTAAATAGAATTGAAGACATTGGACTTTATTGTCTAACAAACGGGAGGGGACCAAAAATAATCTACCAAAACTAAATCGACCATTAGCAGTGGCCATCAATCATCAAATTTTTATACAGATTGACCAGAAAGATCTGTCATAAAATACTTCTATGATTTCATGTGTCTAAATCGATAGAGAGGAGGGACAGTAAAATTTTACTTGTAGCCTTCCGCAGAGTTTTCATGTAATCTAAGAGCCATTGCAAAAATTTTCTGTATGAGACTTTGCAATTCAGATATTGATAAATGTAAGAGCCACGGGAGTCAACAATTTATATCCCTCAGCGGTTCAGAGTGTGGGTTAAATAATTTGCCACATTGGGAATATTCCAAGTAGCTACTTAGTGAGGCCACTTCAGAAAAATCTCAAATTAGACTACATTCATTCTCTTCTTATTGGGTTATGGAGTTGATTATGCCCAGCCGGTCATTTGCTTATAAGATTAAGTACTGCTTTGACATAGGCCCTCGTAACGCTTAAACAATAACTGTCTCAGAGGAAACCGTTCTCGGAGTTCATTCAAACCTAAGCTATAAAAAAAAGAAGACGGGGGGGGGGCATTGTGTAACAATTCAATAAGAGGTTTCTGGTTCGTAGTTCCGTAGAAGAACTATCAAGTAATATACGTTGTTAAAGTCGTGTGGGAAACTTATTTTCAGAGGCAACGGAATTATTAATTCTCTTAGGAATTAATTAATTCTCTTAGGAATTTAGGAATTATTATAATACTACCGCTCTCCGTGGCTTGTATATACTAATCTGGAATTGTTGTGAACAAAGACAAGTTGCCATATTTGCAGGTTACTTATCGGCAGAGTCTAACTTACTTAATGCAGGCAAGGAAACTCAATGACGATCTATAGAGACAAAATATGAGTTGGATACTCAGTCTTCATAAATTTTGTGATAAACTTGGAAATCCGAATATATACTTATTAGGAATGTCGCGATTATGTCTTTTGGAGCCCAACCAGGACTCCTTTGTGGAGGCGTTATCACCTTAAAACTAGATGAGTTTTAATCAAGAAAGCTTTTACGCTTCCCTTCTGTTTTCCTTTATCCTCGCAAGCTTTAGAGAGGATCCTAAACGATGACGTCCTTCAGGTTTTAATAGCCCGCAATTGACCGCCACAATCCTGGGTTCTGCGGTTTAGAAGAAAAGTACACCGTTTGATCGGAGAGTTTTCCTGGTTAGACAGGTAATCTAGAGTTCATTACTAGAGCGATGGGAAATGAGGTCACTATAGAAGCCTCTTTTGATTCTCTGGAAACAGCAACACTGACACAATACAACCGCTGCTTTAAGAAATGGTTGTTGGTTTGTGGAAATCGAAATTTAGAGATCCTCTCAGAAATTCGTTCCAAAAATCACATTTTTGGAATATCTGTCAGAACTATTTGGTCGCTTTTCTATATTATTCGACAATAAAACTTTTTATATCCACCTTTAACTCCTTAAACCCCATAAGGTAAAAAAAAAAAAAAAAAAAAAAAAAAAAAAAAATTAAAATAAGAAAAATTGTCAACGGGTTTCTTCGAGGTGTGTAAGTAGAAACCGGTAGTAAATTACTTTACGTTTTAAATTATTCAGGCAATTAGTACTTACTTCAGGCCACTTAATCAAAAAACCCTTTCTATAATCTTCTTGAGAACATCTTAAAATACAGATCCGATTAGCTGCAAAAATTGTTTAGGTTTTCCTGTACGTGGGATCTGTAATCTAACGGCGAGTTTCTCGAACGTTAGGGTTCCATAACATTCCATACTTAACTTTATGAGGGGCCGAAACTTTGTTTGAAAACCAGTTTTTGACAATTAGAAAAAGATATATATTGATGAAGCGATAACTATGTTTAGAGAAACTGGCCATAAGAGAACCAAACTACTCAGAGGGTGGGCCTCATTCTTACACATAAGAATCGGCAACACTTATTAACTTGCAGTCAATTAGCAGATGGCTAGAAGAAAAATAAAGTGGCATTGATAGTCCGTTATTCTCAGCACTTATTGCGACACACAAGTTGAAATCTGCTGCGCTCACAGAGCTGGAGTAGATATTATAGGTATAAGGAATTTAGGTTGTTCGAATTCGTAAACGTTTTCACTAGATTTTGTAACAGGCCAGTTATTTATGAATTTGTTAATTCTGCTAGAGCGGTTAGTCAACCACTTAGCAAATCCCCACACGCAATACTCTTTTGTAAGGTTTTTGTTTTCCTTGTGTAAAGTTCGGTCTTGTACTTTGTATTGATATTCATAAACAGAATTTACCTGTTTAATTTTGATTGTGGTCGTTTTTGGGAATAAAAATTTTTTAAGATAGCACAAATCGTGTCTTTGAACATCTACTTGTGTAATTATTGAGGAGGACCAGCGAAGGAGAATTGAAAGATTGATTGACTTACCTGTAAGGAAACTCAATCGTAATTCTTCGAGCTGGTCCTCCGAAAATAATTACAACCCTCCCTACCCTTTTTTTTTTCTAATTTTCCCTGGTGCTATCTATATCTGGCAAACAACGAAGTGACTACCTGTCGGCGCCGCCGTGTTATCAGGGATTTTGATAATTTGCTATAAACATTGTACTCGTAGGTATGAATCAGCGATACTACTTGTGTAATTATTTTCGGAGGACCAGCTCGAAGAATTACGATTGAGTTTCCTTACAGGTAAGTCAATCAATCTTTCAATTTTGAGGTATTTTAAATCTATCTGCTTAAAATTATTTTTAAATTATTATTAAAAAATTTACTAAATTAATTCTTTATATTCGCATAGTGCCCCGTCCCAGCTGCATCCGGTGATAGCAAGTTTGTTAGAGGGTAGTAAATCATAGATTTGCGTTAATTTTTAATGCAGTGGGGGTTATTTTAAAATAATACATTTTAAAATGTTTTACTTTAGTGTAGTTTTGTTCTTTGCAACAAGTTGTATCAAATTATAGTAGTGTGTTCATCTGTTCATCAACATCGGCGAAATGCCAAAACAAAAATCTTCAACAAAATTAAAAATCAAACAGTGGCTATCGCTGTTAACCAAGGAAAAAGAAAATTTTGAACTACATAATTTAGACGAAGTATTTTGCAAAGCATGTGTTAAAGTGGTAAGGCTGTAGCAATTTTAAAAATTGTTTCAATTTCTTCAGAATAGTAGTTTGTTTTATTAGGAGTAAAAGTGTCACTTTTTTAAAAAAAAGTACTTATACTCCGTATGAAACATTAAATTTTTTCTTCAAAAGTAAAACTTATAAAAATCAAAAATAAAGATTTTTGAAAAAGTGTAATCTCTTGTTAATTTGTTTCACCAATAGGTGAAGGTGAAAAATCGCATTATATACGAGGTGTTGCAGTTTAGTCAACGATATTCAATTTTGGACCTCTTTACCTGTATAAAATAAACTTGTTAATTTGTTATTTCGTGTCTAAAATTGTCAAATCTTAGATTTTGTTTGAAACCTTTCTTTTTTACATACTCGTATGTAATAAACTTGTAATAAATTTGTTATTGCATTTGTAAAATTATAAGTTTTGCTTAAAACGTTTTTTTAAGTACTCTTATACAGGGTGTCTGTAAAAACACCTTACAACGCTTTAGGGTGAACTTCTAGGATAATATTAGACCGATATAACCCAATTTACCTATATGCAAAAGTGCACCATTACCAAGTTACGGCTCTTCAAAGTTGGCGTTTTAAAAACGTATTTTTTTTATAGCGGCAGAACTGTTTTGCATAGGAGTTCAAATTATGAACTATGTTTTTCACTTATGGAAAGCTATAATTCTACAAAGTTTAATGGAAAAAGACACACCAGAAATAGACCAATCACTAAATCGTTAACACTAACAGTTGAATATCTTTTGAATCTGTCAATGAATTGTAAAATTGACTGCACGAGATGCAACGAAATTTAAAAATTAGTAACTTTTGTCTCTTGAGATTTTATCGTAAGGCTTTTGGTTTGCTAGATAATAGGAAAAATGTTTCTAATAAAAGCTATTAATTGTAATAAAAATCAACAAATTATCTAGTCGCCATAAAATAAAAGCAAATTAGAAAATGTGTTGAATTTTATTGCATTCAATAGCTTTTATTAGAAACATTTTTCCTATTATCTAGAAAACCAAAAGCCTTACGATAAAATCTCAAGAGGCAAAAATTACTAATTTTTAAATTTCGTTTCATCTTGTGTAGTCAATTTTACAATTCATTAACAAATTAAAAAGATATTTAACTGTTAGTATTAACGATTCAGTGATTGGTCTATTTCCCGTGTATCTTTTTTCTCTAAACTTTGTAGAATTATAGCTTCCTATAAGCGAAAAACGTTGTCCATAATTTGAACTTTTATCCGAAACGGTTCTTCCGATATAAAGAAAATACATTTTTAAAAAGCCAACTTTGAAGAGCCGTAACTTGGTAATGGTGCACTTTTGCATATAGGTAAATTGGATTATATAGGTCTAATATTATCCTATAAGTTCACCCTAAAGCGTTGTAAGGTGTTTTTACAGACACCCTGTATAATAAAAGCTTGTTAAAATGTTAAATATCCTTTAAAACGTTTCTTTTAGAAAAAAAATTATTAAAAACGTAACTGCCTATTTTGAAAAGGTTAATGCCTATTTTGAAAAGGTTAATGCCTAATTCGAGTTTTTTGTGGCCTATTTATGAGGCTTTTTTTTCAATTTTTAAGAGCCTAAAATCCGCTCTCTACTTATAAGGTGGTTTGGATTAGACTACGACCTTTAACCTAGAAAAGCCAATGGGGTGTACTAGACCCCATTTAATTTTCAGACCTAGAGTTTTATTGGTTTTATTCTTGTTTTCTTGATTTAATTTATGCTCTTCTAGAGGTCTGACGAACCCAGGGCTGGATTATCCATGAAGCGCATGAAGCGCGCGCTTCAGGGCCCGGTGTTGTGGAGGACCCGGAAAAAATGAAATAGAAAAGGAAATTTAATGCGCCACAACTTTTTCTGAAAACTTTTACTGTAAAACGAAAGGCTGAGGTGCCAGAGACAAAAGTTTATTTTTCATACATTAACGATTTTTGTGTGGTATCTCAAAAACTATAAAGAATAGAAAAATATGAATGAAAATAATTTGTAGGAAATTTAATAAGCTTTCATTTTGCTAAGAATAATTTTTTTCCTGAGATACACCGTTTTCGAGATATAAGCGGAAAGCCCAAAAACGGGACCTTTTCACCCCCTCCTTCTCTTAACTATGAATCGGGGTCGTTTAGTATTTTTACCTCTTGGTCCTAACTAATCCAAACACAAAGTTTCAAAGCGTGACATTTCTAGGGTTAAATTAGCAACAGGTTTGACCTATACATAATGAGAACAAGCTGTAAGGAATAGTTAAAGATGAACTTAACACGCTATAGTGATGATCATCTTCTAACCCTTGTCTATCGCTAAGATATAGAACGTCATTTGACTAGAGCAAACCTGAGGAATCCAAAATATTTTTTAATTACATATGTGGTTCTACTTAATATACTTTCAATTTTCAATTACGTATTTTTTTAGGTGAATTAATTATAATGTAGGTTACTAAATCAGATTACTAATTAAATTTTGACACCCAAATATGGAAAGTACGCTGCATAAGTCCATAACACTTCAATAGAATGTACGTTATAAATATTATGTAATGTAATAAATTAACAATAAATTACCAAGTCAGTAAGTAAAAACTATTTATTTTTATTACTTCTTCTATTTGGGCTAAATAATGCACTTTTAATGTATTTTAGGTAGGTAACATGTAAAGGCTATTTTAAAGGCTTCTCGTAATTATATGGCAGAATACAATTGAAAAAATATTATAAAAAATTGTAAAAAGGAAAGTTAACTTTTATAACAAAAAACACGACTTTGTAGAGTAACTAAATGGCAATTCATAAAATAATTTCTAAGTAACAAAAAAACGCTTTCCTGAATTAATGCTTAAATATTCATATTTTTTTAATACATCTTCTGTTGTTCTTCATATTCTTTATCCTGATATTTCAAATACTCCATAAATTGTTTTTCAGAGTAAGAAGGATTTACGTTATGAGCAGGAACAAACAATTCCAACGGTCGCAAAGGCACATTTGAATTTTCCATAATCTTAAAATCACTCATCACTGTATCAAAACCAAACCGTGTATTAAAATCACTTTCTTCATTAAATGGTGTCACCAATGTCACGGTCTCTCTCGATGGTAGAAAAAATATTTTTTGTCTCGCATAACTCATGCCTCCAAACGGATGATGGGTATATGGAGCAACTCTTGCGATATAAAGAAGAGTTATAATATATTTAAACTAAAATTAACACGTTTTAATTAAACACCAATTTCTGCATTTTTAACTTACCACTACACGCATCTTACAGTTATGTCAGTTTTCAAAAATTATAGACATTGATCGAAAAGTATGCAACTAGTCCCACTACGCACAGTTAGCTGTTGATTTTTAAACCGGACTACAACTTCTTCGCTTTGATTATTTATTTTAATACAATCGATTGCAAGTACTTCGAAGGTCTAATTAATTAGTGATAGTATCTATATTTCTATTCAAAGGTCACTACCAACTTCATAACAATGATCGATTTGAAAAAAACGATTTTTTGCAAAATATGTTACAGTTACACAATACTAATTTAAAAGTTCATTTTTCTTATATAATGTTAAAAGTTAAACCTTGACTTTAAGTTTGCAAGTTCAGTTTTTTAATTTTCAAAAACAGCATGGGTGTTTCAGATATAAATCGAGAAAATGGCACAGTTTGGAATAAGTTCAAGTTCCCATTTTATTATTGCAGTTACACTAACGACTTCTCCAGCTTTAAGATTAGTTTGAGCAATATGTCGTGGTGGACACAATCAGTTTCTAAATAATTATGTCAATTAGCCCTAAGCCTTAAGGACGGAAGGTACTCGCAATATTTGTTGAACTTAATCATTTTTTTTCTGGCTTATAAAAATTTATTTTAATTAATTGGTAATGTGAGGAATGTTAACTAGGGCTGTACTTAATATTTGTAAAATATAAAAGTTATAATTGTTATAGTTTAAAAGATAATTTATTAAAATTATTTACATATTTACGGCCTTAATAACAGTTCAATTAAATCGGCGTTTAAGCCATGTAATAGAGAATCTTTTATTCTAGGGTATGACATATTTTATAATTTTATTAATTATTTGGAAACTTGTATATCGTCATTTTATTAATTTTATTGTGGCTACTTTTGTATTATTGAGGCGTATAAAATTGAATTATATAAGTTTCCAAATATTAAATAAAATTATAAAATATGTCATACCCTAGAATGAAGGATTGTCTATAACATGGCTTAAACGCCGATTTAATTGAACAGTTATTAAAGCCGTAAATATCTAATTAATTTTAATAAATTATCTTTTAAACTATAACGATTATAACTTTTATATTTTACAAATATTAAGTACAGCCCTAGTTAACATTCCTCACATTACCAATTAATTAAAATAAATTTTTATAAGCCAGAAAAAAAATGATTAAGTTCAACAAATATTGCGAGTACCTTCCGTCCTTAAGCACGCCTCAATGACCGTTTAAGTAGGTCGTAAAAATTTGAGTAATCAATAAAATCATTAAAGTAAGTAATACTTCTTAAACAAACAGCTTTTTTTATATATTATTTTATAATATTATAAAACGTTTAAACTTGGAAATGATTTCAAAACTTTACGGCTCTAATATACAAAATCTTGAAAAAATAGGTACTAAAATAAATCATTAATTTTGAAGGTAACCAATATAAGAAAGAAATCTAGCAATTAACTTTAAAGAATATGAATGTACGCCAAAATATTTAAAAATGGTTCCAAAATAATACAGCCACCTTTTTTTGAAATAAAATAATCGTGGTTATTATGCAGGTACATGCACCACTTCCACTGCGTTTATAATATGACAGTTGACGCAACAAAACATAACCTAAAAACTTTTCTTGTAGAAAATTTATTTCGATGATTAAAAAAGAGTCTCCTAATTTAAAAAAACAATCTTTAGCACAATTACAAGAATTATTAGATCGCCAAAGCAATTTAATTCGCAACACGTAAGTTCAAATTTTTATTTTTATTATTACTAAATACAAAATTATTCTAGAAAACTTCTATCAACTCTTAAAGATAAAGGTGAAGCAATTAAACGTTTACACGAAAATATTCAAAAGGAAATACAACAACGTAAAGACTTAACCAATATTGAAACTTCGCTGGCAAATTTAGTTTTAACTTCTGAAAGTAGCGGGAGCGTTGTAAACGAAAAACACGTCGAGTATGTTTGTAGTAAAGAAAACACGCTTGAAGATACGCGTTACAAACCTTACAAAACTTTAGTTAGTAAAGAACCACCTAAAAGACCTGTTAGGGCAACTGATTTAAATTCAGCTTTGGAACCACAACTTGTAAATGAACCCACCAAACTTATACCATTAGCCGAATCGCTTGTGATTCAAAATGAACAATTTCATAAAACTTTGGTAAGATAATGATAGTGGTTGAGTGCTTGTGTTGTTTAAATTGGTTGTTTTAGGAAGAAAAAGCGAAAAAATCGTTAAGTTATCTACTTGTAGCCTCTGATGATGAAAGTAGTGATGAAGAAGGAATTTGTTTAGAAGACTGATCAATGAAGGAAATTGTAATTTTGTGTATGTCGAACAATTTTACTTCTTTATCGATAAAAGGAGTTTGTGATTGAATAATGAAATGGCTTTGCCACAATTTTCTAAAGATTAAGCTCATAGTAATTAAATTAACTTGTTGTTACAGCATTATGAAATAAGTATTTTTTTACTCTACTAAATAAATGGATTAATAGAATGTTTATGTATTCTTTCTGGTCTAAGAGTTTTTACATATTGGTCCATGCTATAATTTGAACTTAAAAGCAAATTAAAATACACAGGAGATGTAATGGCCAGTATATTATGCTACAGCAGAATCTCTAGTGGTTAGTGCTTAGTGATTCTGTGTCATTAAGATAAATCATGAAAACTTAATCAACTAAGCTTTTGGCACAAATATAAAGTTTCCTCTCTGATATTTTGTAGTTTTGACCGTTTATTAATCATGAAAACTTAATCAACTAAGCTTTTGGCACAAATATAAAGTTTCCTCTCTGATATTTTGTAGTTTTGACCGTTTATTTTGTAGTAACCATGATCGACTCTGTAGCTGTTATGAGAACTATTTTAGAGAGCTTAAAAGACATTTAGATAAAGCAACTGATGTATTTGAACATTTGCGACTCTTACAAATGTACTTCTCAATTATCGTAGTTTAAAAGAAACTTACATGGAGATATTATGTATTTAATTGAACAAATCAGCTAAATTTACTCGGTTTTTTTACCCGTATCTATATTGAATTACTTCAGCAAGATGGTATAATAGTTCTAATAGTAAATAGAACTATTTACACACAAAACCAATTTTAGTGGTCGAAATGGTTGACCCTAAAACCAGTTTTAATGTTCAAATATAGTTTATAGAAGTTTTTTATAATTAATTTTTAGAAATACGTAAAAGAAGAATAAAATTTCGACCACTAAAATTGGTTGTGTGGACAAACAGTGGAAAAATTTTATTCTTATTTTCACAGAAATCGGAAGAAAAAATGATCTGATGTGATTGTTTTTGTTTTCATCTGAAAGAGCATTAAATTTTCTACATTTCAAGAGGAAAATTATTGCGATATCACCAACTGCTCACAACAAATATGAAAAAGTAAATTTGAACCAAAGCGCAAATTTTAGCCGTCGTTCTTAATATTTTTGGACACAACTTGCAATATGGATTTGTTACTTTATCAACTTCCTAAAGTTTCATACCATAACATTAATTTATTATTACTCAAGTTCTTTATAAAAAAAACTATGACCCACCAATGACGGCAGTTTTGAATTTTTTTGGAGGTTAGGAAATTAATATAGATTATTTTAACCCAAGCAGTTTTAAAGAGAGATTCATTACAAACAAAACGAAAATTTTTTGGTCCCGATCTGACCAATACAAGCGAAGTTATTCAAAAAATAGTGAAACGGAAATTTGAAAAAGTCAAAATTTTACATTAAAATCGAAGAATAAGTGCCTTCTGGTCAAAATTGAGTTGAGACATTTTATACACAAACTCACAGGAATGGATTCGACCGATTAAGAAGAAAAAATTGCTGTTAGAAAAAAATTCCGAAAATCAGGATTTTTGATTCGTTGAAAAGGATCTTTTTATTTTTAGTTGGATACTTTTGTACTTTCCAGAAGGATTTTTAAATGAAAATCCGGCTCTGCCGCTGGCTAAAATGAAATCATTAGTTTTAATTTTGATAATTGCTCAAATTTAATTCAAATTTCGTGACGTATGAAGGTTAATGCACTCTGTAGACATCTATCGTTACGAATTCGTACTATATTACAGGTTTCTTTATAACCAGTAGAAATAATCTGTAATATACCGATCGAGTATGCCACGGAAGTGTTCCGTCATCCTTTCTTAGTAAATTAGACAAGGGAAAATTGATCGAGAATAGTTATTTAAAGTTCGCATTGATGATTTCAGACATAAAAAGCAAATTCGTTGTGTCTTAGTTAGATTTTTTTAATTTTAAAACTTAGTGATTTGTGCTTGGATACAAGTATTTGTTCTTCATTTGATTTGCGTTGTGGTTTGTAATTTTGAGGGAGGCCATCTTTGCAATCACCTATCAAAGGTCCTTGGCTCGCGGTATCGTTGTCTGGTGAAAAACCAGTATCTATAATATACAGTTCATCAAATGGCTTTAAAAAGAATTAATAAGGTACGTGAAATTATAAAATTTAATTGAAGACGTTGAAAGATGCCAAAATTACGGTAGAAATAGCATTTTGTTGTAGTTAAACGCCCTTAACGATTTATATGCTACAACATCGGAATTTTAGTTATTCGTTTCATTTCACGTGCTTTCATAATATTTGTCCATAATTACATTTTTAATTGTAAAACGTGATTTAGAGCATCTTACGATTATTACTTTTTACACAGCTGCTGTTGAAATTTTTTTCTTTTTTTCGTTAATCGTGTTATAATATGAAAAATACCGGATGTAATATAGGTAGTTCGTAATAAATCCGTTTGATCATAAGTACACAGTAGCTTTTAAATCTTCAACTATAAAAATTATTGTAAAATCTTATCAAAATTAACCTAACCATATTAGGTATTTTGTTAAGCTATACTATAACCTATTAACTCCATTCGATACAACCGGTAGTTAATTTCTCGTTTTATTGCAGGAATTACAGGACCTCGGTAGAGACCCTCCAGCACAATGTTCCGCAGGACCAGTTGGAGACGATCGTAAGTACTCGCTATTTAAATTTTATCGTTTCGAAAACAATTTCTTTCTTATCACGATGAATGTTTTCAGCGTTTGAATTACTTTATTTTAAAGCGGATATTTTTTATTGCAGTATTTCATTGGCAAGCCACAATAATGGGACCAGTAAGTATTTTTTTCGAAATCACTCTTCGATTAACAATTTAACCAATTAATTAAAATTAACACCAAATTGATGTTTTATTTCGAATCGTGTTAAATTAAATTTTTTATTTACAGCCTGACAGTCCATACCAAGGGGGAGTATTCTTCTTAACAATTCACTTTCCAACAGATTATCCATTCAAACCACCAAAAGTGGCGTTTACAACTAGAATTTATCATCCAAACATAAACAGTAATGGTAGCATTTGCCTTGATATTTTACGTTCACAGTGGTCACCGGCCCTTACTATCTCAAAGGGTATGTATTTTTTATTTATAAAAAAAAATATTTTAATATGACTCATACTATTATCGGTAATGTAATGATTTTATTTCGGTGTTCGGTTGGAAATTTTAAATTATTGCGTTGAGTTGTGAAATATTTAGTTGTGGAATGTACAATTTTGAGTTTTTTAAGATCATTGGCTTCATAAGTTGTAAGTCATTAATATCGATTTAAAGAGTCATTTATAATAAGTGCATGTCATTATGAATCACTAATTAATTAATAATAGTATTAATCGATTCACAAGCACATGTCGTATTGTTTAGAGTTGTTATGACACAGGATTGAAATTTCATACAGCAGTAACTATTTTAGGATGTTGTGACTTTCTAAGACACTTATTGTGTTTTTCATGGCATTAAAGTAGGTTTTTTCTTATAGAAAACGTTTTTAGCTTGCCAGTATGAAAGAGAAACTAATAAATACAAAAGTTCATTTGATTGATTAATATAAGTTGCCTTTTTTTATTTTACGGTTGGGGGCTGCACTTTGAACCTGAAAGAAAGGGTACAACAACTAAAAAGATAAAACATGACTGCTTAGTACAACCAGTGCTAGCACTTGAATGGTGGGTGACCATCTAAATATTTTCATCATGCAGGTGACCGTGGTTTGGACGGCATTGAACTAAAAATTAAATGTATTCTCTAGTCCCAAACTGTGTCGTGCTAAACAGTCAAACAGTCAGCTTCTGAATAATTGGACCAAGTATACCAAAACCTCTTAAAAAATCACTGGAATACATGAAATATTAGTTTGCCAACCAGCACAAGTCTTTCAGTTTTCATAACTTAGTATTACATTGTTATGAAGTAGCTTAAAGAATCCTTTGAGCCCTTCTTTATCAAAATGTGCTTTGTGAGCCTTTTTAGGTTGTTTATGACTTCTTAAGAAACTTTTTCCTCTAACAAATAATTTGTTGAGTGCATGAACTTCCTGTAAAGTCGGTTATAGAACCTCTTGAAGCCTTTGTTTTACCTAAATATGTCTCTTGAGCCTTTTCAGGATATTTATGACTTGCTGTGAGGCTTCTTTGTTAATATGCTACTTTTAATTTGAACTCAAAGCCCCAACTGTACTTAGCTAAGCTTCTAAGCAGTATACTTCCAAATAATTTAACACAAAACTGTAAAAAAATGGCACTGACGTAGAGTAAAAAAAGTCCTTGAGGTCTTCCTTACCAAAATGACTTCTAAGTCCCAGCCATGTTCAGAAGTCTTTGTTTTATCTAAATATGCCTCAAGAGCCTTTTCAGGATGTTTATGACTTCCTGTGAGACTTCTTTGTTGTTATGGCACTTGAAATTGTACTCAAAGTTCCAACTGTGCTTAGCTAAGTTTCTATACAGTATACTTCCAAATAATTTAACACCAAATTGTAAAAAAATGGCACTGACGTAGAGTAAAAAAAGTCCTTGAGGTCTTCCTTACCAAAATGACTTCTAAGTCCCAGCCATGTTCAGAAGTCTTTGTTTAATCTAAATATGCCTCAAGAGCATTTTCAGGATGTTTATGACTTCCTGTGAGACTTCTTTGTTATTATACCACTTTAAATTGTACTCAAAGTTCCAACTGTGCTTAGCTAAGTTTCTAAACAGTATACTTCCAAATAATTTAACACAAAACTGTAAAAAAAATGGCACTGACGTAGAGTAAAAAAAGTCCTTGAAGTCTTCCTTACCAAAATGACTTCTAAGTCCCAGCCATGTCCAGAAGTCTTTGTTTTATCAAAATCTGCCTCTTGAGCCTTTTCAGGATGTTTACGACTTCCTGTGAGACTTCTTTGTTGTTATGCCACTTTAAATTGTACTCAAAGTCCCAATTGTACTTAGATGAGTTTCTAAGCAGTATACTTCCAAATAACTTAACACCAAATTGTAAGAAAATGGCAACTGACGTAGAGTAAAAAAGTCCTTGAGGTCTTCCTTACCAAAATGACTTCTAAGTCCCAGCCGTGTTCAGAAGCCTTTGTTTTATCTAAATCTGCCTCAAAAGCCTTTTCAGGATGTTTATGACTTCCTGTGAGACTTCTTTGTTGTTATGCCACTTTAAATTGTACTCAAAGTCCCAACTGTGCTTAGCTAAGTTTCTAAGCAGTATACTTCCAAATAATTTAACACAGAATTGTAAAAAAAATGGCACTGACGTAGAGTAAAAAAAGTCCTTGAGGTCTTCCTTACCAAAATGACTTCTAAGTCCCAGCCATGTTCAGAAGCCTTTGTTTTATCTAAATCTGCCTCAAGAGGCTTTTCAGGATGTTTATGACTTCCTGTGAGACTTCTTTGTTGTTATGGCACTTTAAATTGTACTCAAAGTCCCAACTGTGCTTAGCTAAGTTTCTAAGCAGTATACTTCCAAATAATTTAACACCAAATTGTAAGAAAATGGCAACTGACGTAGAGTAAAAAAAGTCCTTGAGTTCTTCCTTACCAAAATGACTTCTAAGTCCCAGCCATGTTCAGAAGCCTTTGTTTTATCTAAATCTGCCTCTTGAGCCTTTTCAGGATGTTTATGACTTCCTGTGAGACTTCTTTGTTGTTATGGCACTTTAAATTGTACTCAAAGTCCCAACTGTGCTTAGCTAAGTTTCTAAGCAGTATACTTCCAAATAATTTAACACCAAATTGTAAGAAAATGGCAACTGACGTAGAGTAAAAAAAGTCCTTGAGGTCTTCCTTACCAAAATGACTTCTAAGTCCCAGCCATGTTCAGAAGCCTTTGTTTTATCTAAATCTGCCTCAAGAGGCTTTTCAGGATGTTTATGACTTCCTGTGAGACTTCTTTGTTGTTATGGCACTTTAAATTGTACTCAAAGTCCCAACTGTGCTTAGCTAAGTTTCTAAGCAGTATACTTCCAAATAATTTAACACCAAATTGTAAGAAAATGGCAACTGACGTAGAGTAAAAAAAGTCTTTGAGGTCTTCCTTACCAAAATGACTTCTAAGTCCCAGCCATGTTCAGAAGCCTTTGTTTTATCTAAATCTGCCTCAAGAGGCTTTTCAGGATGTTTATGACTTCCTGTGAGACTTCTTTGTTGTTATGGCACTTTAAATTGTACTCAAAGTCCCAACTGTGCTTAGCTAAGTTTCTAAGCAGTATACTTCCAAATAATTTAACACCAAATTGTAAGAAAATGGCAACTGACGTAGAGTAAAAAAAGTCCTTGAGGTCTTCCTTACCAAAATGACTTCTAAGTCCCAGCCATGTTCAGAAGCCTTTGTTTTATCTAAATCTGCCTCTTGAGCCTTTTCAGGATGTTTATGACTTCCTGTGAGACTTCTTTGTTGTTATGGCACTTTAAATTGTACTCAAAGTCCCAACTGTGCTTAGCTAAGTTTCTAAGCAGTATACTTCCAAATAATTTAACACCAAATTGTAAGAAAATGGCAACTGACGTAGAGTAAAAAAAAGTCCTTGAGGTCTTCCTTACCAAAATGACTTCTAAGTCCCAGCCATGTTCAGAAGCCTTTGTTTTATCTAAATATGCCTCAAGAGCCTTTTCAGGATGTTTATGACTTCCTGTGAGACTTCTTTGTTGTTATGGCACTTTAAATTGTACTCAAAGTCCCAACTGTGCTTAGCTAAGTTTCTAAGCAGTATACTTCCAAATAATTTAACACCAAATTGTAAGAAAATGGCAACTGACGTAGAGTAAAAAAAAGTCCTTGAGGTCTTCCTTACCAAAATGACTTCTAAGTCCCAGCCATGTTCAGAAGCCTTTGTTTTATCTAAATATGCCTCAAGAGCCTTTTCAGGATGTTTATGACTTCCTGTGAGACTTCTTTGTTGTTATGCCACTTTAAATTGTACTCAAAGTCCCAACTGTGCTTAGCTAAGTTTCTAAGCAGTATACTTCCAAATAATTTAACACCAAATTGTAATAAAATGGCAACTGACGTAGAGTAAAAAAAGTCCTTGAGGTCTTCCTTACCAAAATGACTTCTAAGTCCCAGCCGTGTTCAGAAGCCTTTGTTTTTATCTAAATCTGCCTCAAGAGCCTTTTCAGGATGTTTATGACTTCCTGTGAGACTTCTTTGTTATTATACCACTTTAAATTGTACTCAAAGTGCCAACTGTGCTTAGTTAAGTTTCTAAACAGTATACTTGCAAATAATTTAACACAAAACTGTAAAAAAATGGCAACTGACGTAGAACAAAAGAATTCCTTGAGGTCCTCTTAACCAAAATTACTTCTAAGTCACATCTGTGTTCAGCTGAGCACTACTAAAAATTCACTGGAAAGCATGAATTGCTAATAAAGGCGGTTTTAGGACCTCATGAGGTACTTGTTTTACGCAAATGACCCTCTTGCGCCTTTTTATGATGTTTATGGCTTCCATCAATGCTCCTTTGTTGTTAAGACACTTTAAGGTGCCGTTGTTTAAAAAAAGATAACCTCAGGATCAGAGTTAACTCCAGGATCTAGTTAAATATGAGTTGTAGTAACCTGGATCAACCATTCACAAGCAGAGTTAATCCTGAATCAAGTCTTGACTCAGAGTTAACTATCATCTATGACTTAACTCGTTTTTATACAACTGGGCCTTAATTGTCCTTCAAATTCTAACTGTGCTGAGCTAAGCACTCAAAAAGTCTTCTTCCAAATAATTTTAAACAAGACTTCCAATAATCACAACTGGCATAAAATAATGAAGTAAGTAAAGCTACTCTTTACCAAAGCGACTTCTGAGTCCCTTCTATGTCCAATGTCCAACCAAGCAGTCAAAAAGCTACCAAACAATCGCGAATTTGCAACCAACGCAAGGTGTTCATTATCGACAACTGGGGTAAAGTAATGAAGTAGGAAGGAGCCCCTTGAAAGACAGAAGACCTCAAGGGGCTCCTTCCTGCCCATTGAGGTCTTCTTTACCAAAATATGCTTCTCACTAATTAATACTCTATTAGCACTTTATTCTAGTGAGATTTGTAAAATGAACTGTTCCAACTGTTCTTATCAAAACACCGTAAGAAGAACGGTATTTAAGGTTTTTAAAAACGTGATAGACTCAGTGTACAAATAAATGACGTGTTAAACTTCCACAATCTATAAATTTGATACCGATATTAAGAGATAAAAAAAGTGTAATTTAAGCAAATTGATTAATAATGGTTTATTGTTTCAGTATTGCTGTCAATCTGTTCACTTTTGTGTGATCCAAATCCAGACGATCCACTTGTCCCAGAAATAGCTAGGATATATAAAACAGATCGGGAAAAATACAACGAGCTAGCGCGCGAGTGGACTCGCAAATATGCTATGTGATGACCCGGCCCCCAGACCCATTACTCCACACTTAGAATGAAAACAACTATATTTAATTAAACAACACTGGAAGGGGTGGATGCTGCTTATTTAAAAAACAAACGGCATTTAAATTGTTTATTTTTCATCTTGTACATTTATGTTAAAAACAAAGTAAATCCCTTCCTTGCCTTCTACCACAATATGCTTGGTGGTTTTTTAAATGTTTTCAATTTATATCACAGTGTAATTAGGAATTTCATTTTTCGTATTTTATTTAATATATTGTGGTTGTAAGGAGTAGTGTTGTATTCAATTTCTTTACTATTCCCACCTGCACTTTAATCTGTTTCCGGAGATTTGCCGGAGTTTAGATTCGCTTGTCGCCTATGAAGAGCTTGTTCTAAGTGTGCGTAAGCGTCTCTTTGCTCCGTCCACCAGTGGGTCCCGGACTTTACTTTCATTATAGCATGTGTGTGCGTGTGTGACACACTCATGTACTAATGTAATTGTTAGTTAAATTAAATTTGTAGGTTTTTGTGGTTCAGCTAGGTGTAATATAATAATAAACGATTAATTCTGAAAACTATAACAACTGTTTATCGTTCTTTACTATATTAATGTCATAATTCGGATCTTTGTAAAATAAATCAAATTGTGTCGAATCAACGCTTATTTTTTAATCAAATAACTAAAAGGTGTTTTAGCTCTCCTGCTCGATGTTCCTCAACTCGTTCTATTTATAAATTTCTAGTACAAGTTATATAAGCTACTAATGCCACAGAGGGCAAACTTGTGTGCTCTTATAAATTTTTGCATTTCAAACAAAGAGATCGGAGCTAAAAGAACAATTTCTTTTTTATTTAAAAATCGCGTTTTATTTTCAGTTTGTTGATTTGGCATAAATTGAGTCTTGTTGTAAGTGGGGAAGTTTTTGAGTTTATTACTAGGTAACCACCTATCAGCAAATTGCGATCGAATCAAAAATGTTTTTTATAAACCTTATTGTTAAGTGTGTTTTTAATTTCATTAAATTCAACGTGTAACTTGCAGTTAATAATGAAATATTCGGCAGTGTATAAAAATTTGCTTGTTTTTAAAATTATTTATATTAATTCAACTTTAACGGTAGTAATTCAAATGATGTGCTAACTTTAATCCTTTTAATAAAGAAGCTCAATTTTTAAATAAGTTTGATATGATTTTAAAAAGATGGTTGTATTAAAGTTGTAAGTAGCTTGTTGGTTATTTTAAATATGTGATGGAGGCTTTAGAGAGAGAGAAATGCGTTATTTTTACAACGGACTGTTTTGAAAACAAAAAATGTACGATATCTTAACTGTTTGATTAATCTTGACGTGACGTTCGCTATTACAATAAATAAACTGGTGGTTAGCCTTTTCTGATTGTTGCGCATTACATTAAGCTTCTTCACTTATTGATAATAAAGCAGTTTTTCTATTTGATATAAAAGTAGTCTTGTACAAAGTAGGTCCGTTGTTATGCATAATTTATTTCACCAAAAAACACGTATAGTGTTACCTCATTGCCTGTTTAACATGTAAAACACTTTTATACATAAATATACTGTGTAAAAATATCAATAATTTACACCTAGTTTAATATTATCCAAGCCTGAAAGTTCCGGGACCCTATGTTGTAGCAGTGGGCTGAATTATTGTCTTCAAAAGCTGTGGTTTAAACACCTTTTTTAGTTGTTACGAGGATGTTTGTGGTTTGACGTCATCAAAAAGTTATCTTATTTCCTCATGAAAGTAAAATAATTATGATATAATTTAATTCTAGTTTGTGAATAGTGCAAAAAAAAGATTGTTTCCGCCCGGGATCGAACCGGGGACCTTCCGCGTGTTAGGCGGATGTGATAACCACTACACCACGGAAACAACTTGACGTACTTATTCTAAAAATTTGCTGTTTAAGCAAGTTTTGTTAAAATTTCTAAATTAATAAATCTTGATTGATTTAAATAATTTTGAGCGTTTGAGAAACCTATTGTTGCTAGAGCTTCTTTTTAGCTCAAATTAAAAGACAAAGAATCAGATAAATAAGTAGATATTAAGTTTTTTCTACCTACCTATTAATTTTCCTGCAATATAAAGGCTAAAAAGTTTAAAATAAATAAATCTTGAAATAGCGAACTTAGAACAATCAACTAATAATAATTAATCTGCTCTTTTGTCCGTGAGTTTTCCTACAGTAGTATATGGTGTACGTTGGGTAGCATAACCTCTAGGCGTAGAAGTTTCAAATAATTGATCATCGACTAGTTTAATCAAAGGAATACTTTTTTTACTTATAGGATAATAAGATAGGATATAGAGCATTTTCAAACTCTTATGGTGTAAAATCAAAAATAAATTGCAGTACAGAAGTGCTCTTTTTTTCTTATAGACCAAAACTGGTGTTTTAAATATTTATTTTGTGCACTAAAAAGCTGATTTATATGTCGGCATTTGTCTGTTATCCCCTTTTTTGTTTTTAGAGAGAAGAGAGGAATACTTCCAAGTTCCAACTTCTTAGAGAGCCATGTCTAACGAGTGGGCGGGAAAGTTGATATTTAGGCATCCCGCTCGTAACCGTTAGCTACTTTAATATCCGGTTGATATCACTAATAGTCATAATTCTTGATAAGTTAAGGTTTAAAGAAGGCAATGACATATTTGTATATAGGAAATAAGAGCCTAATTAGTGAGAAAAGTTCAATTGAACTTGGAGGAATTTAGAAAAATAAAGGAAGTTGTTTTTACCCAGCATCCTCTGCTTTTCTAAATTCCTCCAAGTTCAATTGAACTTTTCTCACTAATAAGGCTCAGCCTTATTTCCTATATACAAATATGTCATTACCTTCTTTGAACCTTACCCTATCAGGAATTAGGACTATTAGTAGTATTAGTGATATCAACGATATATTAAAGTCGCTAACAGTTACGAGCGGAATGTCTAAATTTCAACTTTTCCTTTCATTCGTTAGATATGTCCCTCTTAAATAGCTACCTCTTTTTAGAAGAAATTGTATAGCTATCGCCCATCTTGGAAGGAATAAGGAATAATTATGGCACTGACCTTTGGCTCGGTACTGAGGGTACATTGAACCAAAATTCTGGAAATACACAAAAGGTAAAACTGGGGTGCAACCCAAATTTTCACTAGAGACGCAGATTCGATGTCCCGAGGCAGGTTCATTGTGGAGAAGCAGTGCAGGAGTGTAAACAACGAACTATGTGTATATGAAAATGCATTTTATATCCATAATCTATACTTCTAGATTATGTAGTTCTACTACAAGACACACATCCACCCAAAGCCGCCATTTTATTAGATACTTCTGGTAAAATCATAACACCCGCCCTGAAATCAAGGCACCCTGTAGGTTGGCTGAGCCAGCGGAGACCATTATCAGTATCTTACTAGAAGTAATGCGGCTCTATGATGCCGGTGGCGGAATCGGTCGCCCCACCACGATTACTTCTGCTGAGCACCGTCACTTAGTGATTGCAGAGAGCGTGTTGGCATCTGATGCAGAAGAAACTCTCGCAAACCTGGTATAGCTCAGCAGTCGAAAATTGCGACTACTGGAGACCGCGTGTCAAGGGTCTTGATGTCAGACCAAATTATGGGAAAGATGTTCCGCTCCAGCCGGACCTGGATCCTGGGGTGCTGTGATCGCACGCATACGTCACAGGTCACCCTAGTCGGTAGGGACTTAACCCTAGAGAAGGGTTTCCCACTTGCTAAGCGAGAAGCCTTCAGCCACTGCTTAACCAGCACCAATAGGGGGTCTGGGGCTTTACCCCTCCCGCAGCACCGAAATGTTTTGCTAACTTCCAAAAGCAACCTGGATCGGTAAGGGTCGGGCATCGACCTAAGTTAGGTCAGATTAGGTTCGAGATAGATTACGGTTAAACGATAAACATATCAAGAACGCACGTCCTTCCGTCCCCCGGTCTAGAACCAGTGTCTCTACCACCAACCAAGAGTTTAAAAAAACTCGGGTGCTACTGGCGCGTCTTGCACCTGACTCTACGCCAGGAAGAGAAAGCAAGCAGAAGCTAAGAAACTAAGGTGTTAGGTAAAGTTAGGTTAGGTTATGGATGGGTTAGAGTTCCCACAACGACTGTCACAACTAACCGCCTACCAGAAACCGCCCCTAAGACCTACTCACCGTAAAACGACCATCGGCGTGGCGAACCACTACCGAATCAATCAATATCTGCGTTCCCTTTCCCCAGAAACCTGGGATAAGGGGCTTAATAAGACCTATACCCTGCCCCTTCTTATTGTATTTTCCAGATCTAGAAGCAGGACTTTAGCTAGACTACGTTATCAGGGCAGGCTCATAAAAAATTTTAAGGTAGCTAAAGGCTGAAATTTTCCACATTTATATCTACATACACCAAGAGCTTTTCTTTCCCAATCGTTGATTGCGTTGATTTTGTTCGTACTTATAATATACATAAAACTGTATGCAAAAAGGACCAAATTAGACATTCGTTGGTGACACATAGAGAGTCGCTGTTGGTGGTTAATCCTTGTCAACACATCAGAGAAAGTAGACTCGCAAGTCGCTGATGTGAAACAGCCAGAAACTCTGGCAATCGCCAATAAATTATACATTTTGGCGAATGCAGTGCATTGCTGGAAATGATATCGAAGACAGTTAAATCAGGGTTCTCTCTCTTCTGGATTTTTATAAATCTGTTGAACACTGTAATCTCTTCTGAGGATGGAAGTTGTATGTCCAAAGTTTTCAAAAATTTTATTTTCTTCCATGCTTTCTCTAAATCAATGATTTCTTCTTCGGCACTGGAAACTGCAATTATGAGCTTATCCTTTTATTATTATTGCGAAATCCTTAGCAAACTTTAGCTAAGACAGGCTCAAAATTTTCCAGAGCAGGCTCGGTCTGCCCTCTGGCATACCTCTAACTACAGCCCTATCTAGAATATCATTTTAGTTTTGGGATTATACATTATCTGTATTAAGAATAACGATCCTCTTTTAATCGATAAACTTAAATTATTAATTCATAATTCATTATAAATATATCTAATCAACATTTTTGATGAATATTTATTTTTGAATAAACTTTAAGTAGGTAAAGGATTCTTGATTGTATTGACTTTATAACCTTCAATATTTTTAAATCAATGAAATTTGGTGCATATATCAATTTCGTAATTGCCTTTTTATATATTTTATTGAATATGACTTTGATATTGATACCAATTCGCTTTAACGAGATTCTAAATAATCGAAAGGTTCAAATTGGAAATGGGTAGATGCCAATTTAAATTATCTTTTGCCAATTTGGACTTCTTTTTTATTTTCTCATAGGGCGTACTTAGTAGTTTTTCTTGGACTTAGCAGCTGCCCACTTGAGAGTTACTGATACACTTGACCCAAATAGGGTTCATATCCTTCGAAAAATATGACACTTTTGGCTCAGTATGCAGAGCCCATTGCCCAGTAACGTACCTAACTAAGAGTTTGAGGGGCTCCGCAAAATCCAGATTAGGGGCTCTTATCCATCTTCGTTAATAATCATTTTACTTGACCACAAATCAATTTGATAACGAATTTTTATGCTAAACGTTGTTTTGTGGGACCTTTCTATTCTGGGACCCTGCGGGCCCGTTGTTTACGCCACTGCCATTGTTCCATTGTTAATACTGGCAGTTATGTCCTGCTCATGTGAAGCCAAGGTTTCCTCAGGAACCAGGACAAGAAATTGTAATAAAAATAGTGTCTTGCTTGAGTTTTAGGTTCAATGTGCTCGTGTGGTTTTTAAAAGTTTGGAACAGGACAAACTTCATCTATCAGAAATCAGAATAAATCAAACTTTTCCTCTACTATGTAATATTGTTATTAAATAACAAATAAAATGTGTCTGCTTTATAGATAGAAGATTTAAAATACGTATTTGAAAGAGATTAGAGAGTCAAGGGTCAAAATCAAACAAATTCAACATTAAAATTGATTTGCTGACGACGACTGCATTTTTTTAATAATGTAAAAAACGTTTCTCGTGTAATCAAAATTGGAATGGATCCAAGCTTGAGCTTAGTTTCAGCTGTACGTATTGTCGTATTGACCGAGGTCGAGAGTGTCCTGGAAAATTATATCTCCAAAATCGACTCATTAAAGTTCTCAATTTGTCAACACTCATTAGTGAACTTGAAATGTAAGTTGTTATAAAGCATTCGTTGGTAAAATTTTATGTCAAGTTAATTAGAAAATGAAATGATTACGATACATGTTGTACAAGGTAACGAATCGCTCAATAACTTGTTCAGTTCGTCGTAGACTCCAACACAAGTTAGCTGTAACGTAGTTCGCATCATCATCAATTTAAAAAATTTAATAATTTGTGAAAGTTGAAACAAAGTTTTGTTTTTTTTAATTAAATGTGGATTTTCTAATTTGTATTTTACAGAAAAAAAGGTATTTTTAAATTTTTTTTTAAGTTTTCAATTTGCTCCAGATAAATTTTCTTTATTGATTTTCGGAAAAATGCAAAAGTGCGGTAGAAATTAATTTTTGCTGATGGGAAATTCTTCTTTGTTTTTTTTATACAAAAAAACTTCTACTGTTTTTATTTCGATTATTAATATAAAAATATTTGATTTCTTAACACCGTCAATTTAGTTCAACACAAGGTACTTGAGTTAATGACCTTTTTGAGCTCTAAGGCCCACTACGGTTGAAACAATTTTTAAGTGTTTTGTTCATCAATGAGCCTCGAGTATTATTTAAATTATTGTATAACAAGGAAATAACTTTAATTTTTCACTCAAAAATTTCAATTTTGAGTTGGTTTTTAAACGTGCGCTAGTTAGCGCAAAATTTGCTGTATTTTCCCCATGACCTCAGTGGAAGATTAGTCAAATGTAAAATTTTTTTAATTAAAATAAAAATTCTAAATTATATAAGAAATATCTTTAATTTGTATCCAATTGTTTTATTATCAGATAGAAAATTTTCGACTCGACGAACATCAGGAACATCGTCCTACTCCTGGAACGCATCCAATCGAGAACTTCACCCAAAAACATACATTATCCAAACAATTTTAATAATTTATTACATAATTTTTGTGATAATATTTTAGTTGTACTTTCTTTGCCTTGTAGTAATAGATGTTTTTAATAGCTATAATAGATAGTTTAGGTTTCAAAATTACAAGGAAAGCATTTCGACACTCATGCGGAAGTTTATTTTGGTACCCACAATTTTGTTGGATCAACTTTTAAATATTATTATGCAGACTATACAGTTTTAATATTTTTTGTAATTGATCATGCAACTATTGAGAAAGTACTCGTTTTTTTTTCATTTTTCAACCTTTTTCTCGTTACATCAGTAAAAAACAGTTAGTGAAAGTCCCCAACTACCATTGCGCATTTGCAAAAATTTGTACTTAATAATTACCCCAAATGAAACAAAAAAATTACCCCAAATTAAATTTGCAATAATAAGCAGTAATTATTAAAAATATATTGTTTGTTTGAACAGGAAATCGTTTGAAGTAGAACAAGAACAAAATGACGGTTTTAGTTCCACCAAAATGTGGCATCGCAAATACTGACAATAACGATAATGAAACTTGCTTTACGGACAAGGTAAGTTAAGTTCTTTGACCTACTAAAAAAGTAAAAATGATAGAAAGTTATGGTAGTATCTACCATTAAATTTTAATTGGAGAAGAAATATTACAAGTTATTATTTTCTAAGTAGAAATTTTATCATTTTCATTTTTGAAAACGTTCAAGTGCAGCGCGGTTGTAAACAAATATGGTCTTGAACTTTTCATTAAGGTTAACATCAATTTTGCTATGAAATTAATCTAGTTTTTCTCTAATTTACAACGTACACTTTTGCGAGACTGATGGCTTTACACTGGGTGTGTAATTTTGGCCAATTTGGGTAATGGGCCACTTTGACAAAAATAATTGTGACCCAACTGGAATGTCCATAATTTACATAACTTTTAGATAAAGAGATGTCCTTTAAAAAAATCCAAGTGATCTAATGTATGTAAAAAAAGTGGGATTATAACGATTTCTGGAGTATAATGCCTCCGATCTCTCACCTCTGCTATATAGGCAATGGGACCTAAAAATAGTCCAAAATTCCCAAAGATAGTATTGACGATGTTAAAATTAATTATAAAATAAATCAGAGTGTTTTGTTGAACTATCGACAGGACACTGCTCTCTGAGAAAACATCTACATGTACAAAATATGTATAAATACAACAGAACACCGTAGATTTTATGGTATCAACGAGGAAACTCACAAAATCGTATATGCAGATTCAAAATGTTTGGTGCTTTAAACAGTGATAGTTAACATGCCACTGTAAAATTATCGTAGACCCAAATGGTGAGTGTAGAGGAATCTTAGACTCCCCTGAGCGCAAATCTATACCTACCTATACGAGTAGGTTCTCAGGAGTTACCTATTATGGTTATAGATCTCTTTACTCTTTGGTTTCCTAGGATAGCGCCCGTAATAATGACGGCGGTGAAGTCCAAAAACAGGCGTAAAAGCGGTGAGAGAGTACCGTTATGTTTAAATACAGTCAAAATCGGTTATAACGACTTTGAAGGGACCGCAAAATTCGGTTGTTTTAACCCAAGCTTAAGTTCTATATTCGAGTGTTCAGAAGTCAATCAGTGTAAGTCATTTTATTATGATATTCACTTTACATGGCTCAAAAACCACTTATTTGTTAAAACTTGGAGTTGACAAAGCAGGAAAGTCACTATTGCTATATTCTTGTTATATATTTAGAAGCATTGGTATGGTAAACACTGGTATGGTATAATCTTTGTTTCCCCTATCAATATTTTCCTTTGCTCAGGTCTTTATGGTTGGATTTTCTGCACTCCAGAGCCAGCAGTTTTTAAGCTATTCATGAGCTAAAATAAGTTTGATGATAGAACCTTATGTTCTTTCTTGCCTCATTCCCCTATGTGATTGGTAGCGATAATATAAAATGCTCTACGAGCAGACACAGTTAGTGTGTTTTGACGAATAGTACGTAAGAGAAAGAGAGCATTGTGATATTGATTGCTCTGTCCAAAAAAGGTACCTAATAATTAATAGGGGTTTTCAATACAGAGTTTTCTCTGAGGTTATTACCATATCGAAGCTTGTCCCAGAGTGTTCACCTATTAACATGCATTATAGTATAGAAACAAGCTCCAACATGGCTTTATATGTCAGCCCCGTGAGTCAAAAGACGCTTTCACTAAGGGATTTAGTGACCCCTTGTTATAAATTTATAATTTTCAAAATTCTACCAATAGAAAAATTCTATTCGAATATCGCGCGCTTTTTGTGGGAGCGGTTTAGCTGTTTTTGGTCGCTGGACAAAGTATAGTAACTACTTAATTATAAAATAATAGTCGCGTCTTGTAAAATTATACAAAGGGTTTACAGTAAACTATACAGTATTCAACTATTGAACTTAATGCGATTCTTTAAGTTAAATTGGTTATTGTTAAACCATAATTTGTAACAATTTACTTAACTACACATTTAAATTTTTAACTGGATAATATTTAACTTAATTTGTTACATCTCGGTCTATAATGGCTTAAAATGAGCACAGAGACATGAAAACTTTTTAACTCTTTACTGCTTCTCTTAAATAAGTACCACCATTAGGGAGAGATTCGAATAACTGTGGAAAATAGAGAAATTATTCAAGAAGTAACTATAAATATTGGACCTGCACTGGTAATACGTAAGTGTATTAAGAAAAATCAGCACTGTTTATTATTGAGCCAAAGAGTGGGTGTATTTTTTCAAATACGGCTCTGAAAACATCCCTGCAGACGTCAATGTCTTCATATCGACGAGTTTAAAAATCTAGAGCATCAGAAGCTGCTTTTTACTCGCGTAAATACCGCGAAAACGTTTTATGGCTAGGTAAATGTAAAGATGCTTTGGTATTGCCAACCCAACTGGTGGGCATACTGCACAGAGCAAGTACAATCGTAAACAGGAATATATACAAAAGTGATACGGATATACGGAAATCACTTTTCGACGTTCGAGGTTTCGTTTATCGACGTTTAAAATACTTACAAGAGATGTTAAACAAGTAGGAATCTCCATTTCTCCAAACGCTGGTAGTAGCCAGATGTAGTAGCCTAGTAACAGCAACTTGAAAGACACTAGTGCTGAATATACATGCTCTGCTCTAAAAGGTTCATAAGAGAATCCTTATTGGGTCGATATGGCCATCCTTGGTCATCTCACGTTCGAATTTTTGAGTTAATCCTGCAAGCAGAGTAGCTCTAAAACTTATGGTCCAAAGGTCACCATATATGACTTATGGTCATAAATGGGGCCCTGGGCCGAGAGTGGCAAAGAACCTCCCCCTAAAATGCCTAAAGATAGCACTGGAATCCAAACGGCCCTGAATGTTCTCAACTTAGTTTGTGAGATTCATAACTTCTGAAGTGAGACTTTTGGGACACTCTGTAGCTATTATACTAGTGTAATTAATTTTTTAGCTCATTATTAATTGCACTTTAACTACTTACAATTATACAATGAGTACCTACTTACATATTGATTTTATTACTTTACCTACTTGATTCAATCAAGAATTTTTTTTTAAATTAACAGTAGTTTAAAAAGTAATCGGCTAGTGACATTCGAGTTTGTTTTTTCTTTAATAGAAGTAGTAAGTATACTAAACTCTCAGAATAATCTCGATTAAAAATTAAGAAAAGAGGTTATTTGCATTAACGTCGTTAAAAGAGTTTCCGGATTAGTGAAGCAAAGCTTTGATAACAAAATCGCCATCTCAAAATTTGACTGTACGATGAGACCTAAGGTTTTATTGTGTTTTGGTACTTCAGATAATTAAATTTTGTTTATTTTTGTTTAATTAGAACTCTGTATTCTCTCTTTCATAGACCTGTCAACTTTAGAGGGAGTACAGAGGTATTAGGCAGGGCTCAGACTGGTAGCCACCGTCTTAAATCACCATAATTAAATGGCGCTGGTCACACTCAACCCACCACCTACCATCGAACAGTAACCCCTTGATTGAGTGTGTTTAAGTTTTAAACAAACGGTGGTCCCACTCTGACTGCTCCATTATGGTTGAATCGCTCCAGGTCTTCTGAATATCTTCGTCTTTGTTCTATCCATGGAATACATGCACTCCATGCCTTCCATCGATACATCTATATGTGTCTAAAGAATCGGAAATACGTAGTCTCGTCTCTATTTCCAGTTCTTGTTGTGCAGACACGTAGCCTGTATTTTTTCTCCTCGTACATATCTTTTCTTGCCTTTGTATGTTTACCGGCAGTAGTTTTTCATAAACGAGAGTGCCATTTGTCGATGTATGGTATGGTGAGAGTCTTCTGCGATCATCCTAGGCATTTACGGTGAAACCAAACCCTTATAGCTAGGACCTTGTTTCCACTCTATACAAAGTTGTAAAGTGTCCTACTACAACTAGTATTTTCCGCCATCAGTTCATTAATTTTAAGCATAAGGTGTGTTAGCTCCTACCTCTTATCTCAGTGTTTGTCAAAGTTTATGCAAAAAAGTTCATGGTGCTTAGACACCTTACTATCTTCTGTAGGTGTCTCCGAATAATATCTTTCAAGTTTCTTTAACTAGTGAATTATATTTGCTGTCATCTAAGCTAACGACTAATTTTGATGAGTGTTGAATTCACTACACACTTAATTTGTGGTTGTATTTATGCTTCACCGTAGCCACAACCATCATTATAAATTATATCACCGTTTCTCAACCTTTTTGGTTCACAACTCTCCAAATTCTAGTTATTATTTTTGGCGACCCTCTGTCTCTCTGAAAGTTTTATGTAAATTATTGGTACTTTCGGAGATGTTCAAATTAAAGCCCAAATTTTACTGTAGATTTGTCTAGTAGTCGCGACTCCCAAAAAACATTGAGTGACCCCCTTCGGGGCCGCGACTCCCAGTTTGAGAAACGCTCTATTTAACCAAGTCGACATTTTCGGAGCTGTTTTCGAACACTTTGTGGTAGTTGTACTTGATGGAGATTTTGACATACTGTTGAACTGTTCAGTTTTGATAGCCTGAAGGCTAAGTAGAGCAGTAATCTCTAGCAATCACCTGTATGTTCGGCAAAAATAAAATTTTTCAACGCTTCTATAAGTTCATGGATACACCCAAGGATCCTATAGCTCCCAATGTGGAAACCGTTACTAAATTATTCTACGAAATGATTAAAAATAAGTTATTGATATTCTTTAAACTTAAACAGTTGACGAAACTTTCAAACTCAATTGTCTTACAAATTCAAATATTCGATCGTGAACTCTAAAATATTAATCGAACCAAGGATAAAACATGTTTCGTTTTTTCTTTATTTTAATAAAATGTAGGTTAAAATTACTAGGTTGCGTGTGAGAGTTTGCGTTCTTATAGCAATCAGTAGACAAAATAACCAATTTGAAATTGTAGATTTTAACTCGAATATGATTTGCAAAAAAAAACTAATTTGTTGTACAGTTTGAATGCATTGTATTCTATAAAAAGTAAAGTGGGACGACTTCACATTATGAAGTTAAATTATTATTAATTTTAAAATTAATTATCTTTTTCGCTTTGGAATTGAGTTAGAAATACTTTTTCAAGGTGTCAAGAATTTGATTTGATTGAATACAATGCTTGAAGGTGCTCGATAGTGATAAGTAATGACAAGTTCACAAGTAGTCAAATCGTAATTAAGAAATCAAGAAATGTATCACTTTTAACATTTATAACACTTTCTAACTTAATTAAATGGTACTTGCTACACTCTATTTCGTATCTTCAATTATATTTTATAAATTAATTTTTTTAAATTGTTATTCCTAATATTATACAAATTGTGGAGTTTTAATGTTTAAATAATTATCTAAAATTTGAATTATATATTAAATAATATTTATACAAATTTAAGTAACTTGGGTACTTACAAGTTAATTGCTAATGCCTCATTAGTTATGCTGATGTATTACAATAATCGAATAATAATTTATTACGCAAAAGTGTATACACTTGCGTCAACGAAACGCACATAAGGATATTTTATGTGAAAGCCCATAAAAATACATTACGAATAGAAACGACATTATAATGAAATTTTAAATGCATTGATGCTAATTGAACGTTCAGAGAAGAAATTGTCAGCGATATTTACTTCTGTCGACCTACAAACCATCTCTTCATACTCCATCCTCCATCTCACGCCCTTATGCCATTTGGCAGTCGATTAGACAGTCGAGTCGATTTTCTCAAATTTGGTAGAGCAGGTCGTGTTTAGATGTCTCTCTTCTGAGTTTTGAGATATTTCTGTCTAGTGATCATGTAACGGCACCTTGCCATCTCACGGTTTGGAGGTTTGATCACCGTGATCATCGTTTGTTGCGTTGTTGCGAGCCAATGATTGATAAAATCAGAACTTCTGTACGCATCAAGGCTTTTGGGACCTCATCTACACTTTACTACAGGCCCAGTTTTGCATTTTTCAGTCTTTTTTTGAAGAAAGACTTTTTTAAAGCTTTCATTCAATTGTGGCTATAACTGCGCTACTTGAAGACGTTTTAGACATTTTTACTTCTGCTGTCCTATAAACCATCTCTTCATACTTCATCTCACCCTTTTTATACCATTTTGGTAGTCGATTAGGCAGCAGGGTCGATTTTTTCAGATTTGGTAGTGCAGGTCGCGTTTTAGATGTCTCTCTTCTGACGTCTGAGATATTCCTGTCTAGTAATCATGTAACGGCGCCTTGCCATCTGATGGTTTGATCACCTTGATCATCGTCTGCTGCATTATAGCGAGCCAATAATTGATAAAATCAGGTCGTCTGTAAGCATCAAGACTTTGGGACCTCATCTATACACTTTACTACCGACCCAGTCTCGCTTTTTAACTTTTTTCAATTCAAGAAAAAGTTGTTATATTTCAGTCTTCTTTTAAAGAAAGTATTTTTAACAGCTTTCATTCAATTGAGGCTGTAACTGCGCTACCTGAAGACGTTTTAGACATCTTTACTACTGCTGTAATACAAACCATCTCTTCATACTTCATCTCACGACCTTACACCATTTGGTAGTCGATTAGGCAGTCGGGTCAATTTTTTCAGATTTGGTAGAGCAGGTCGCATTTAGACGTCTCTCTTCTGAGTTTTGAGCTATTTTTGTCCTGTGATAATGTAAAGGCGCCTTGCTATCTGATGGTTTGATCACCTTGATCACCGTCTGTTGCGTTTTTGCGAGCCAATAATTGATAAAATCAAAACTTCTGTACGCATCAAGGCTTTTGGGACCTCATCTACACTTTACTACAGGCCCAGTTTTGCATTTTTCAGTCTTTTTTTGAAGAAAGACTTTTTTAAAGCTTTCATTCAATTGTGGCTATAACTGCGCTACTTGAAGACGTTTTAGACATTTTTACTTCTGCTGTCCTATAAACCATCTCTTCATACTTCATCTCACCCTTTTTATACCATTTTGGTAGTCGATTAGGCAGCAGGGTCGATTTTTTCAGATTTGGTAGTGCAGGTCGCGTTTTAGATGTCTCTCTTCTGACGTCTGAGATATTCCTGTCTAGTAATCATGTAACGGCGCCTTGCCATCTGATGGTTTGATCACCTTGATCATCGTCTGCTGCATTATAGCGAGCCAATAATTGATAAAATCAGGTCGTCTGTAAGCATCAAGCCTTTAGAATCTCATTCACACTTTATTACCGACCCAATCTCGCATTTTTAAGTCTTCTTTTGAAAAAACAGCTTTCATTCAATTGAGGTGTAACTACGCTATCTGGAGACGTTTTAGAGAGTCATTGATCTAGAGTCGTGATAGTATTTACTAAAGTTTGCTCTTATACGGTATCTTTGTACCTATATTTATACCAACAAATAAACGTTTTGTATCTCAACGAATTTTCGGGAAAATCAACTGGGGGCCATTGCGCCCATCGCTAACATTAACTAACCGTGTAATTATTGTTATTGCTTCTATACAGGGTGGGGAAAAAGTAACGCAACAAGGCTATAACTTTTTTATTATGGATTTTTCGAAGAAATATTTTAAATCAAAGTTGTTAGGCTAATGGTGGGTTCAGACTACATGATTTCTCTCATCATACAAAAAATCTTACAGTGTGAACTTCAGCATGTTTCTCTTATGATAAGTCATATTACTTCTGCTATGAGAAATCATGTAGTCTGAACCCACCTTAAAAATGATTCACTTGTTCATGGTCTTTAGCTGCTCATGCGTAATCGTGCGTGCTAAAACACCAAAACCTACCAAAAGATTTATGCTACCAGAACCAGAAACATTTGTGACGCTTCGAAAATTGTTAAATAAATTCTATGTTGCCATTAAAAAAATTAGAGTTACGTGTTCCTGTGCTCAAGCGCAATTACGCATGAGCAGTTAAAGGTCACGAACAAGCGAAGCACTTTTAGCCTAGTAACTTTGATTTCTAACATTTTTTGTAAAATCAATAATGAAAAAGTTATAGCCTTGTCGCGTTACTCTTTCCCCAACCAAAGTCAAACATTGAACTATTTTTTTTGGATAAGATTTTGCTTCACTGCTAGACGATTTTTGCGTTTACAGTTTTACACTCGGTATAAATACTGGGGTTTATAACTACTTACCTACAGTATATTATTTTCTATTGTTAGTAATATTGAACACCACCTCTCTTGTTGCTGTTGTTATTTTTAATTTTTTCTAATCCAGTTCGTACTTTGAGCTTCTTTTCTTAATTTCAGTGATGTGATGAATTGGTACATAATCTAATCAACAGAAAGTTAATGCCCTAAAAATTGTCGACACGCTATAGTGCATTGCAACATACAGAATCATTATCGTTAGTAAATTTTCTATAAAAGTACTTATTTTAGTAGCATCTTTAATAGCATTTTATGTCCTAAAGCAAAACAAAAAATGGTAAAATTAAATTTCACTTTCATGACCATAATACATTCAGGTGCGAAATAAACGAGCTACCTACCTATATATTTTTTTTAATTTCGATTATTGTTGTGATTCTAATAGAACTTTATGTATTTTATTATGTTGATTGATGAGCAATAAATAATTAAATTTTAAATTTTATTATCTACTGATAATAAATTCTTTTTTCTAACTAGAAGTAGACATCGACGGCGGTACTGCGCATTGCCTCCTCTAGCTCTAATTATTACTTGATGCATGTGGTTGTTCAAGAGTTCAAGAATATAAATTTTTTGGAATATTCCTGTAGTTTCACTGGAAGCTCGTTTATTGTGGTCACAGCTTCTAAAGGCTCGTCCATACACACAGGCGGCTTGTGTCCTGAGTGTCTTGTCGTCCTGTGCAGGCGGCTTGAACGCTATCCAGACGCAAGGCAAGCCCGTGTGTGGGTGGACGGGCCATAACGCGTCTCCCCTAGCATATCATTTTCTATAGAGTTTCCATTCAGATTCCGCGAACATTCAGGTCAGTTTAGTTTTTCTATGTCAAAACTGACGCCAAGTAACCAGTTAAAAACCTGCACTTCGCTGTATGTGGTTTAAAATTATCTTGCATCAGGACATTCATTGCCTTGAAGCAATAGCGATAAGCGATAAGCAAATGGAAGTATGTGCGATTTGTCCAACCATGCCGTTCAATATAAAACTGTTCCGTCAGCGATCACAATACACAACACCACAAAAATGATTAAATTATCGAAAGAAAAATAAATAATCAGTCCATTTATTTTGCACCTGAGTGTACGTTAATCGCTTTTTGTTCTTCTGAACAAGCAATTGCAATTTTTTTCAATTACAAAATTATTATTATTTAGAATAATTAACGGAGTTAACCATATGTGCATAGATATTCATTTGTGTCATCAATTACGTCTAACAAAAAATTTTCTTCTACACGAACGCTTAGTACCTGCACAGTTTTTCATTAGTCCAGTTCGTTCTAAATTAATGCGAGTATATTTTTGGTACAAATCAAATTATAGTTATTGAGGTATGGGTCATTTACTTACAATTTATTAGGGAAAAAAATTGTGTTAATGTAGAGCGTGTTTTGCCACTATTGCAAAAAGAGGTATAAAATAGATAAAAAATTTTAATAGTTGGTAAGAATGAAAAAAGTTTTTGTATAATCGAAAATGAGTTCTTCCGGGTTTAAAGTTACAGCCCAGTTCATTTTCTAGTCATCAAAGTATCTGGAAATTCTTTACGTTTAACTCCAGTTCATGTTTGTACACTTCTGAAGAGTGGCTGTCTAACACAAGACTCTGTAAGTGCTTCTATAAGAAAAACTCCACTTCTACCAATCTATACAATGTGTGTTGGTGTTATATGTTGCATCCTTTTATGTTCTCTAGTGCTGAGGATGCCAAAATGAGCTGGCACTCGTTTAACAGAATGTCAGTCTAAACATTCGTAAAACTCTTTTGTTCTGTCTAATAGTGAATATTTATAATAGAGTCTCTTGTGAGATTTTGACACCAACTAATACGTTATCTGCCATATTTCTTCTTCCATTTAGTTTTCTTCACCAGAACACTTGTAACATCCTGTTTTTCCTGTCGTGCTCAACGTATTACAGAGACCTTGGTTTTGGGCAAGAGTTACGACATGAGAGCAATTTTCATCTGATTGAGATCCGGAGTTCTCAACGAGGTCCCTAGGTTCCTTAGGCTCTAAATCTCAGCGCTTAGTGCACCTTCCCTTTTCGTTTTGCTACGCCTCTGTAAAAGGCATTTATTCACTTCAAAGTAGGTAGTTGGAAAAATTAATAAGTGTAATTATTATGATTAGTCTATGATTAGATAAGTGAAATTATTTACAAATTATTGCATAAATTATGTGACATATTGCATAGACGCATGCGATTTCAACTTTTCTGCTCTACAAACGTTTTAGGTGCTTATTTTTACAAATTTTTCTTATTACGAAAAATATGAAATTAGGTGGCGTTTTGACAATTAAAATCAAACATGACAGTTATTTTTTGAGCGAACAAACGTCACTTTTGAATTATGACAGAAAATTATAAGTTAAAAAAAATTAATAGATCAAAAACCCAATGAGAAACATAAATAAAAAAATATATTGTACGTATTTAATTTTTGTAATAAAATAAAATTTTAAAAACGTTCCCCAAAATTACTTTTTTTACATTTTAAACAGTTCGTTATTTTTTTAGCATTCATCAAAGGTATACTCAAGCAATTCCATGTTGAGAAAACTAAATAGTAAATCAACACAAACATTAACAGATAAAGAAGATGATAAAGAAAATGTCTGTATGGAAGACTTAAAAGAAGTTAAATTATTACCATACAACGATGCTCCAGAATACCTCAAACACAATGCCTTTATACTTTCTGGATACAGGGGCATCCTTAACACAAAACTATGCATCGAAAGGTAAGTAAGACCATCCTGGTTTCTCTTTGAATAATAAGACAAATGGTGGTTAGAAAGATTCCTTTGGAACAGTTGTTCTTTGTGACTTTATTAAAGAAGTATAGGAGAACTAGATTTTTCTCCATGGAATGCTCCTAGAAGACTTGAAATATGAGTGCTATAAATTTTTTCAAAATTAGGGAACAAAGGCCTGTTAAGGCTCATCCACACACACAACCTTGCCTTCCGGTTTGCCTTTGCAGGCGGCCTACACAGGTCACTTGAACGCTGTCCATACACTCCGGTTTGACCTGTGCAGGCCGCCTGAACAGTGCCCACGCGCTCTGGCTTGGCCTGTGCAGGCCGTCTGCATAGGCAAACCTGAAGGCAAGCCTGTGTGTGTGGACGGGTCTTTAGGGAAGCCCTAAAGCCACAGACCACCTGAACGCTTCCAGACACTCCGGTTTAGCCTGCAAAGGCCTGCCTGTATGGTCGGGCCATTAAGGGAAGAATTGAGCGCATCCACTTCTTAAATCATTTACATGGTTTCAAAGAACAACTGTACCCAAATAATCCTTTAGCCGCTCACATCGAGGAACTCGAGCACTAAATGAAATAATTTTATTTGTAGCATATTTTGGTGGACGAACGAAACCATCAATATTTGGTCACACATATTTGGTTTTGTCCTGTTTTTAGCATTAACAATTTACGATTTAAGTTTAATTAAATTACAAGCTACATTTTTAGATAAATTATTGGTGGCTGTGTTATTAATTTGTTTTCAAGTAAGTACAAATTTGTAAAAAAATTCACCTTTGGATGTTGTAAAATTTTTATTTTAGGCTTGTATGGCACTTTCGACTTTATATCACACATTTTCATGTAGATCGGAACACGATTTTAATTATTTTTTATCATTCGATCTATTTGGAATTGCTCTATCTCTACTGGCGATTTACATGACTGGAATTTATTATGCATTTTGGTGCCATCCAGTTGAGTATGTGGAAAAATGTTGTAAAATATTACTTTTTTATTTTTTTAGACAACGCTCAGCTTTTATCTAGTAACAATTACTGTGATTTTTATAATCGCCATTGCAGTACAGCATCCGCGTTTCAGCATAGACTCAAATGTAAAATTAGCAATTTTTGTCTCTTGGGCAGCTTATGGAATAGTTCCTACTTTACATTGGACTAAAGTCATGGGTGGATTTGCAAATCCCTTAGTTAGTGTAAGTATCAAGTGAAATAGTTATACACTATTCACCGACTAGATGCACATAAGCCACTCCCAAAAAAGCGCGCTATATTCGAATAGAAGTTTTCTATTGGTCGAATTTGAAAGTCCGGTTTACAACACTCACACAAGAATTGACATGCGTCAACTTTATTTTACAGAAATTTGTAGGGAGTGGCTTAGCTGCATCTTGTCGCTGAACAATGTATAGATCTAGAGTTAAAAGTGTCATCTCCAAACGAAACAAGTGATAAGAAAATAATTTTATTCCAGCTCCTTCTTCCTCGAGTATTGGGAATGTATGCAATAAGCGGAACTGCATTTTTGATTTACATAACTAAAATCCCTGAAAGATTTTGTGCTGGAAAGTTTGATTATCTTGGACATTCACATCAATGGTGGCATCTTTTTGTAGTTTTTGCTTTATATTATTGGCACAACACCGGCATGATGTACATCGAATATCGCATGAACCACGCTTGTGCTGGAAATTTAAAATTATCTTGATGAATATACATTTTTTATAAATAATTAAGTAAATAAATATATTATTGTAAATATATTTGATTGTTTAGCACTTCAGGAGTAGCTTAGCTTGTTAAGAGCATTAATAAAGTTTTATATTGTTATTTATTTTAACTTGTAAGATTTTTTAAAGAAAAATTCTATTTCTCGAATTATATTTCAAAATTAATCACTTTTAAGTTTTTTTTAGAAACAATAATTTAAATTATAAATAAAGTAATAGTTTTTATGTTTAAAAGTAGTATTTTAATTCGAAAAAATAAATAAATAGGGCCTTTTAGATCGATAAGTAAATATAGAGTATAATGTGTTGCCTAACGTCCAGGCGCAAAATTTCCATAAAATTAAAATAAATGTTTATCAACATGATACACTTTTTTATCTTTTACCTATGTACTAAAATAAATAGTAATGCAGATATTAACATTTTATTTGTATTTAAGTGACAATGCCCATATATTTTTAAATTTAATTTTCCCTTCCAGTTATTAGGGTTGAAATATTTAATCAGGAGATATTAATTAGCAGGTAGGTGTAATTTATGTAATAGAACTTACAAGTCATGTAATTATTATTAAATAAGCAAATTAAGTTTTTTAAATTAATTAAGGTAACACTACAGCTACTGAAAGTATTGTTAAGTTTGCAGATTATTTCAGAAAGGCTCCTGTTGAATGTCATGAAAACGGTTAAATTTTTTTGTATTTTAAATTATTTCAATTCAAATAGGCTACAATAGAACAATTATTCCTATTCAAGTGGCATTGAGAAGCATACTATGCTGCGCCCTGCGCGGCATGATCCAGCACGTAGCGGCAAAGAAACATTATTTGTTGCTCATGTCGTACAATTCGCCCTAACTCACTCGTCTGTCGGTTATTGCTATTTTGGATCTTTTCACTGTAAACTTTAAAACTCAAATGGAACATTTATTTTGCTACTTGTCCGTTAATGAGCTGCAACGCAGCAGAATAGTGATAATGCAGAAAAAGCAGTTGTCTGATGCAGTAGAACTTGGCTTGCCTACTTGAGAAATGACAACAGCACTGTTTTGCACAGTTGAAAACAGCACTTTGCTCTTTTGGCTTGGCCAGGTCAAACCGGAGTGTCTAGACATCGTTCAGGCGGCCTGCGAGGACTTTGACTTGGCTAGGCCAAATCGGAACGCCTGGATATCGTTTACGCGATCTGCGAGGACTTACTCCTATTAGAGCAAGTTTGAGGAGAGCGACGCTGTGCAGTGACACAGTAAAGAAGCAAAGTGCTGTTTTGCATAATTGAAAACAGCACTTTGCTCCTTTGGCTTGGCCAGATCAAACTGGACTGTCTAGACATCGTTAGGGCGGCCTGCGAGGACTTTGACTTGGTTAGGCCAAATCGGGGCGCCTGGAAATCGTTTGGGCAGCCTGCGAGGACTTGCTCCTATTAAAGCAAATTTTAAGAGAGCCACGCTGTGCAGTGAGACAGCAAAAGAGCACTATCTCACTGCACAGCGTCGCTCTGCTTAAACTTGCTCTAATAGGAATCGACTTGAACTGCTTTAAAGCCACCAGAGCAAAGTAAACGGCTTTCCGGTCTTTACTTCGTTAATAAATAAACGTTTAGGTTTGCACTAACACAAAAATCTATGTGAATTAGTTTTGTGATTAATATTTTTCATTATTTACGATCACTGGCTTAACAACTACCTCAAAGCGGGTTACAAAAAAATAGATCATTACGTTCAGTCTACTTGGTGGCCATTGTCAGTGAGACCATGGCCGAAAAGTCATTAATCAGCTAGTAGACAGTTTTCGACAGTCCAAAGTCTTTTCCCAATTACCAAAATAAAAACTTGACCAGTGTAGTATTTAGCCTGCCGTTATTGTACGCTGAGTTTTTGGTAATTGGCTAGGCAAGGACGACAAGGTCTGTACTGTTGTAAAAGTGTGTGTAGTGATAATTGATGGACTTACTATGGCCTTATCACTGATGATGACCGGTCAACGCACTGAACGTGACTAGTGAGCTTATAAATGCTAAATGATTATAAAGAACCCAAAAAACTACTATGGGACCTATAACGGAGCCACAGAAAAGTTGCTAGGTCTAGGTACTTGATAGGGCAGCAAAAAAAATTCTTCCATGAGGTTTAACACGAGTAGAATTGATCTTATCAATAATGTAATCACTAATCAGTTATTACTATGCGTGGGGAGGGGTGAGCCTTGAGCTTAGAAGTCAGTCTGTAATTCAACGATGAGCATGGATCCGGGGTATCGTTCTCATTGTCCTCTATCAGTGCCCACAATCCTGTTTTGTCCATCTCAATGTCCGCCAGGACATGACCAGCTAGATATGCCGCAAGTAGAACCTCCCCCCAGATCCTTTAGCTAGCGTCCATTTACAGGTCCCGACGATCACCCTACAGCAACGGTATCCAACCGCTAATCTCGTCCCCTCGCTTCTGCTCCGCGCAACCCACCCCTGAGACGTCGCTCGTAAGTGGCGGCTACGCTACAGCGGGAAGGAAGACGTAAATTCCTTTTTGGAGGACCTGGAGGAGAGATTTCCTAGCTACACTACGCTAAGCTACAACGGGAAGGGAGACGTATATTCGTTTTTGGAGGACCTGGAGGAGAGATGTCCTAGCTACACTACGCTACGCTACAACGGGAAGGGAGACGTAAATACCTTTTTGAAGGACCTGGAAGAGAGATGTCCTAGCTACACTACGCTACGCTACAACGGGAAGGGAGACGTAAATTCTTTCCTGGAGGACCTGGAGGAGAGACCTCCTGCTAGCCGCTTCGGAAATCTTACGTGAAGATGCCTCCTTGAGCTACTGTGCACAGCAACAGGACATCAGGAGATTTTTTAAACATTTTTTGTGCTCAGAATTAAGCTATAAATTATAAAAAAAACGAAAATTAAGAAAAATCTCTTTTTTAGCAATAATTATTTTTTTATCGCTTTCTAATTGATGAGCTACAAGAACGAATTGAAAGTAATGGTTACCCTTAAATAATTAATATTAATCGCCTATAATAAACGTTGAAAGTTAATTTTGCATTAAATTTAACAAATAATTAATGAAATATAAAAAAAAAGTGTAATTGAGAGAAGTAGCAATCGTCTGCATGGCATTTCTTGATCCATTGATCCCCAACTTGTGCTGCTAAGTTTGACTGGATTTGCCAGCTCACGGGTTTCCTTAATAATTCTTCTTTATTGCTTCGCTCACGGTTTCGACTATCTACTTCACTTATATAACTCGTTTATATAATATTTTATTAAACGCAATTTTTTTATTAAATTAAATCGAGTAGAAATGGAGTGCAAAATTAGTTTGTAATTTTGATTAAAAATTCATTTTTTTTTCAATTTTTATAGATTTTTAACGACATTTTATTTTGTCGTCGATAAATTAAAAAAGAAAATTTTAGTTCTGTAAGCATTGGAAAAGATTTACTTTTTTTTTGTTAGGTGAGTTCATTTTGTGTAACATTAAAGTGAGTTAATATAAAATAAATAGTAACGAGAGATGCCAGAAAAGAAAAATCCATGAAAACAATTTGATGAAGATAAAAGCTCAGGTAAAGAGCGTCGACAAATAGATCAAACTCCAGGCGATCCGCAATTGAGTAGAAAGCTTTGGTAATGATCTCCTTTGAGCCCTGGATGAGGCAGATATAAATTTGTGGCGTTTTCGCTAACTCCGGAGTCGGGGACAAAATGGCGGTCCCCTTCTAAAACGTGTAACCATGGATACGTATTTCTTGTGCTCCGGAATGTGACCGGGAGTTTATCTAAAGTTAGTGGAATTGTCACAGTCATCGAAGCGTCGTAAGAGGAAGTTTTAGAGTGGAATGGGACAAGAGAACGGGAACTCTGGAACCGGCAGGACTAAATTAAGCGAGAAATCTTTGCGTGCATAATTAGGGGCAACGAGTCGTGTCAAGCTTATGCAGATATTTTCTGCGTCTATTTACTGATTGATGAATTTTACTGACATTTCATAAATTAGCGACGTTTGATTTTAAATTCATTTCTTACGAACATTCCTTAAAAATATTATTGATAACCTACATTTAACTTATTAACCTTATTCTACTTCATTAATAACTTATTTAGTTGGTCTGTTTAAAATTGAATTCAAATGTAGTTCGACTTACCCGGCACGGTGAATTTAATACGCTAACGATCTAAAATATATCTTTTATAATTTACAGGTATTTGAAATTTGAGGACCCCAGTTGGAAATTTACTGTAATGAAATTGAAATTTTAGCTTTAGACTCGTCTACTCTCTTATTTGTCATTTTAGTTCTATAACCAGGCTGAAAATTCAGTTAATGTACATGAGGAATGCTCGTTCAGTTCCTGATGATTAAATTGAAATAATAATTTTATTACACTTTAGCAAGTTCATATCGGCTTCTATATCTCTAACCTAAGATGGTGCTTGTATCGGTTCTACACGATCAATATCAGGAACTAAGATACAACCAGTAGATTATTTCTTTACAAGCCAAGGAAGCTTTTTTTAACTGAAATAGTCAATCAGTTAAAACTTCACAAAAAAATTTAACGTCTTCTTTTCTGCCCTGTGGTTGCACTTTTTCTTCCATTGATCCAAATTAGCAAAAAGCTCTTCTGGAGTACGAGCAATTTTTGATTTAACACATTCAAAGCAACTGATAAAAAATGTTGATGATCACTGTCTTTGAACAAGTACAACATACATCAGAGTGATAAAGAATAGTTTTAGACCTCAGGATCTCATTATCCGAAATCCGAATCGACGTAGTCAAGCAAGAGTTCACTAGATTAGTCATTTAAATATAGATCGTTTATGTAATTTTCATTAAACATCTGATCCAATTTTGGAACATTGGAATGCTAGTTAAGCTATCTGTCTACTGCCCAGTTGATTAAAATAGATCTTCAGGTATAGATTAATCGATCAACCGTGTTGGTTATGGTTTCCAAGAAGAACCTGCCATTTTATGTAATACAGTTAGGTTTTAGAAATCGAACAGTTTTAACTGCACTAAACTACGAGGATTCTGTTCATTTAATGTTCTAGGACACACACACCTAACTACGCATCTAAAGGCCTCACATACGGGGTTGTATTCCGGTTTGACCCGTGCAGCCGAATTTTAAAGCAACGCTTGAAGTTGGACAGGGCAGGTCAGATCAAAGTGCGCGGAACTACCAGAACTATGTCCAGACACTCCGGTTTGATCTAGCCCAGTCAAAGTTCTCGCAGGCCGCCTGAACTATGTCCAGGAGCTCTGATTTGGCCTTACCAAGTCAAAGTCCTCGCAGGCCGCCTGAACGATATGTAGACACTCCGGTTTGACCTGGCCAAGTCAAAGTCCTCACAGGTCGTCTGAACGATGTCCAAGAGCTCCGATTTGGCCTAACCAAGTCTAAGTCTTCGTAATCCGCCTGAACGATGTCTAGACGCTCCGGTTTGACCTGGCCAAGTCAAAGTCCTCGCAGGTCGTCTGAACGATGTCCAGGAGCTCCGATTTGACCTAACCAAGTCTAAGTTCTCGCAGGCTGCCTGAACGATGTCTAGACGCTCCGGTTTGCCTTGGCCAAGTCAAAGTCCTCGCAGGCCGCCTGAACGATGTCTAGCCACTCCGGTTTGGCTTAGCCAAGTTTCAAAGTCCTCTCACCCCGCCTGAAAGATGTGCAGACGCTACGATGTGACCTGTGCAGGTCGACCTGCTAAGGCATACGCATAAGCTGTGCGTGACCTCTTCTAAGAGACACTTGACTCCATGCTTATTAAAGTAAACGATCCCTACTGGCTGTGGCCACCAGTATTAATTGTCGATTGACGAAAAAAGATTTGTCTCTCCACGACAAAAATTCTGCAAAAAGCCTTTCCTTACGGAGCAAATCTAATGGCCCCATTGTACGGAGGGCCATCAGGCGCGTGTTTGTAGATTTATTCCGGCCCGTAAGAGTTTCAATTTGAGGACCTATCGAATGGATAAATACAGCCAGGCAGAACTTTTATGGACCTTTTCATGAGTTTTCATAGATGGATCACCGAGATGTTTCAGTTTCCTGGTGGGTCAGCACACCCTTGAGCTCCGCAGGCTATTATTTCATCGAATATACTCGTACATATAACGCTGGTGTCGTGTACTGATCCCGAATGTTTATTTTTGTTAATAAAAATTTTAATAACACATTTTTGTTGAAAAGGACCAATGGTCAACAATGGTTCTAAAATCACAAATTTTAAGCTGTGTGAGTAATTTAATTTATCATATAGGATGCACGAAAAATTCTACCAGGTTGCAAAACTATCCACCCATCAATCTGTAAGTAATTTGCGTCTTATAGCTCAGTTTATCGTGTTTCGGAAGGCACGTGAGAGTCTTGGTTCTAACATATATGCAATTTGAGCTTAAAATCTGCTGGTTAGCCTATAAACTAAATAAAAAATACTTTGACAAGAGTTCAATAACGTAACTACTCGACGAGTTTGAGAATGAGTTAAGAAGTTATGTATTTAAATTTAAAAAATTGATCATGTTCTTAAGAGGTCACTAAGAGCCTACCATCAATTAATACGTTATTTTTCTCAGAGTCTTAGTCTTAATTACCTACTAGTCGTATGTATGCCCATTGCCCATATGCATCTAATCATTCTTCCGTAAAGAACACTTTTAGAGCCCCATTCTTCTGTTTCTCTCTTTTCATAATGAGCTAGAGGAACTCATATTTATCTCTCTTTTGTGGCCTATGACGAAGAAGGGGAGTCTGCCTTTAGCTTTTTGCATTCTCGTAAGTATTTAAACCTCTCCAAATTCTCTCCAAGTGCTGTGCTCTTGCTCTTAAACCCTTTTTGCCACGGTGTAGTGTTCTTTGAATATCGTTGTCATCTTCTTATTTCGTCGTTTCGTTTCTGACTCTCTCGTCTTCTTGGGCTTAGACGAAAGTCAAAGTAGATCGTCATCCCGCGTTGATAAATCATCAGGTTTAAGATTGAAAAGCTCTGGATAATTTCAGAATGTTGGTAGTGTAGATACTTGATCTAAAGGTATCTCGTCAAGATTTATGTGCTATGCTCTTCGTATATGAAATTGATTTCTGTTACCAGTAACCTGTTTTGTTTCTGTTAAGTTCATCTATCACATATAATCCATGCACAATGCATATTCAGCTTTTGAATATGGGTTTCGGTTTGACATGTCTCTGCTCCACGTTCAGTCTTCTTATGACCCTTTTCTCTTTGGTAATTCTTCCCTTTATCATTTCAGTCAGTCGCTGTTTTAGTCACTAGCACAGTTTTACCTTTTACAGCTCCAAGATTTTAGGCATTTCAACTATTAAAATAAAATAATATCATTTTATTTGAAATAGTAGTAATTTTGTTTCTAGGTACTTGACTTTTAACAATTACCAAATATCTTATCTCCCAACAGTACACAGATGGGGAATAATTCATTAAATAGAAAAATTTGTAATTACATTCTTCCATCGACTATCGTTCCACTCTCTTCACTTAATAATTTATGAGTAATACACAAACTAGTATCTATTTTAATTAATTAAGTAGATAATTTGTAGAAAATAATTAAATCGGTTTTGTTTCTTTTACAAATTATTAAATTGATAATAATAATAGTAATTGGGTATTCTATAATATTTGCGCATCAATTCAAACACTTTTTCTAATTTTGTGACATATGTAAATTATTATTATTATGTATCTACACCAAAGTTTACAAGAGTTTTGTCAATTTCCATTAATAGTCAAATATTTGCATAAGAGCTTATCATTTCTAGTGTTTGTTTAATATGTCTTCTATTTACTAATGTTTTCTGTGGTCGCAATGTTAAAATAGTATATTATGTGGGATACTTTAAAATACCAACTTACCTATGCGCTACATAAAAATAGATGAAAAAATCAAATAAACGGACTTTTTGTCATGAAACATAGTAATTTTTTGGTTCAGTCCATTGGATCTCTTCATTAACTAACAAAATTTTTTTAGAGTCGGAGGGAGGCTAAATTTTGAACTGTAGTATTAATTTTTGTTTATGTAATAGGCGAAAGCCTAGAGATAAATTTTCCGCACTTCAAAATCCAAAATAGAATTTTTTTGACTCCCCTAAAGCAAAGGATGATACAGCGAGAAGCTAATAGCAGAAAATCTTGAGATAACTCTAGATGGTTCCTTGAAAATAAAAATTATCGATACCACCAAAGCTTTAAAAAAATTATGGAGCTCAAGGAGGTGATGACGAATGAGCTCTTGAAATCAAAATTGTCCTTTGTTTTTAAAAATAATTTTGAAGCTCATTGTTAAATTATTGACAATCCAATCATCGAGTATTATATAATTTCATTATAAAGTAGAAAATACAATAGTATCAAATGGCAAATAAGAATAAATTTAACGAGATCACATATCTTCCGTTGTTGCTACATTGTGATTGCGTTATAATCTTGTTTAGAACAGTAATCCCTAGAGGGTAGGTAGCCGCTTCCTGTACGTTGTTGGGTTGAAATTTGAAATCATATTGGGGGTTCATAATTCACTATTTGCAAGTAAAAACAAAACGTCCAAAATTTAAAATTAAAAAAATTATTCTTGTACAACATTTTCGTTTTAAATAAACAAATTTGAGATGGAATGTGAATATTTGACTCTTCTTTTTATATAAATTTAGAATCCAGTGCGCATTCTAACGTAAATCACCACTGTTTGTTCTAGTCAAAATGAGTAATCGTTTGGAAAGAGCATTTTATTGTTGCAATATTACAAAATGATAAATGTTTTCGATTCCATGTGATGTATAATTCTTTGAAATGTTAGAACCAATTTATTTTCTTACACTGCAAATTTATTCTTTTAAATAAGATCCTCAACTTCATTATTTAGAATATTAAGTGCTCCCTCTCATAACTTTTAATTTAATTAAATACAAAATAATCTAATTTGTTATTATGCTCTAAAGATCGTGCCACACACACATGCTTACCTTCAGGTCGGCTTGCACAGGCCAAACAGGTGCCTGAACGATATCCAGACGCTCCGGTTTGGTCTGTGTAGGCGCAAGCTTGTGTGTGCGGAGCAAGCTTTACACACAGACACCTTGACAGATATACAGACTTCTTCTTCCTCATTCCTCTTATTAACAGGCTGCCAACCTCGCCTTTAATTAACAATTAACCAAGGGCAATCGATTGAGTACTACGAGAACTCGAATTGCTTTAGGACTTCCCTAGCACACTACTGCTTCCCACATCGTGGATGTTATTCATCAATGGATGAACCAAATGAATAGTAACAGATGATTTACTGTGATCAATTTGTTGGTAAGATCATTACAACATGTACTAATAAAAGGTCTAGAATATTGGCCAGAGACCTGGACCCCTTAATGGTTTGTTGTGAGGCCATAGTGACAGTAATCAGCGTCGTTTCAAGCCAAAGGGTCAATTTGGGCTTAGGTGCTCTTTTTTCTCTTATTTATCCTTTAGTAATAAGCACGGTTCTGGAATAAGCTATTAGCGACTTTGGTTATATTGCTGGAGAAGGGTACACTTCCTTTGTGCTTCCGTGTGTTTTTGCGTCATGAAAAACAACTATGGCGCTTACGGATGGTGTTATCTTCGGCAGAAATAACTACGAATTACGACTGCTTTTACTTTTCCTGAGAGCCTCCACGGTTGAATTTAATGGCCCGTCCACAAACACAGGCTTGCCTCCGCCTTCGGATCAAACCGGAGCGTGTGGACATTGTTTGGCGGTCTGCCCGCACAGGCGAAACCGGAAGGCAAGTCCTGTGTGTGTGGACAAGCCTTAAGAGGCCAGGTCAGAAGAGATACATAGTTTAGGCACAGAGGCCCAATTTCCGTACAATGGTTATTTTATTTTTAAATTTTTTATCACAAATTACTAAAATATATCTTAAAAAGTCGAAATATGCCTAAAATTTAAGTAAAATTTAAGGCCCATGAGTTTAACATAATTATTATTTTACCTTATATTTTTTTAGAAAGTATTTTTCGATAAATAAAAATTAAACTTTGTTTAAAATTTAAATTTGTTTGTATACGATGACTGTTATCATCAGATGCGATAAATAATATTTGACAAAATGCACAAAATTTAATTAAAATTGAAATATTTAATTCTTTTTAGTACCTTTTAATACTTCGTGTGGTTAACTTGATGTAATTTTGTCGTCGATTGTTTGTGCCTTTTCGGGAATTTCTACAGTCAACCGTCCAAACAAAAAAGGTTAGATTTTTTTAATTTTTATATGTTAAAAATTGCATTTTTTTGCTAATTGTTTACAATGGAATAATTGTATAATAATAATTAAGTAATTAATTTCGCTGCGCCCAGTACAGACTGGTCTGGTAGGCATCTAGTCAATTGCCAACGGAACCAAACGCTTTTCCGAGCCAATTTTTTATTTAGTAATAAACTAATCTCTTCTTTAAATTAAGGCATGGATGAATAAAGACGTAAAAATAATACCTGAATCGAATTTCTATTTTCAGATCGTGTCGTGAGAACACAATAGAAGAACTTCTTAGAAATGTCAAAAAACTTCAGCAACAGGTGAGTCTTCTACGGCTATAAACGTTTCTCACTTCCAAATCTCTTTCTTTTTATACAGTGTCCTTTTTGAAGACATCTGGAGTAATCTGGACACCATAGCGTCATTTGTATCATTTCCTTCCTCTTCTCCTTCTTCCGAAGGAATCTGTTCTAACATTCACTTCGACCATCTCGGTTAAATCATTCTTTCGATGTTTCCCTACCATTATAAATAACAAGAAGACTTAAAAATAATATGAAATCAATATTTTCAGTCATTTCGGTTGGACGAGGACACAATAGAAGAAAATCTAAAACATGTCAAGAGACTTGAGTAGCAGGCGAGTCTTCCACGACTGTCAATGTTTTTTATTTTCCAATTGTCATCTCTTCTTCTGTCTATGCAGTAACCTTTTGAAATACATCTGGAGGTTATTGCGCCATTTGCGTCGTATCCTTATCTCTTTCTTCTTCCTTCCAAACGAGTCCATTGCAACGCTCGCTTAGTAGGCTCTCGGTTAATCCATCTTTTTGAAGCATCGCTCCCATAATAAATAAAATTAAGACTTAAAACAATATTAAATCAATATTTTCAGGTCATTTCGTATAGGCGAGGACACAATGGAAGAACATCTAAAACATGTCAAGAGACTTTAGTGAGTCAGTGAGCAGGTGAGTCTTCTACGACTGTCACTGTTTCTCATTTTCAAATTTCCTTTTTCAACCTTTTTAAACACATCTGGAGATTATTGCACCCTTTGCGTCATATCCTTCTCTTTTTCTTCTTCTTTAACGAATCCATTGCAAAACTCGCTTCGGCTATCGGTTAATCCATCTTTTCGAAACACCCCTTCCACCTCCTCCATTCCATTGAAGAAGAAGAAGAAATATAACTGTATTTTAATTTAATGCTAAATTTTTTAATTTCAGCCGCGACGCCGCGACACCATTAAACGGTTTTTTTCGGAATCGAGATTAAATTCCCGCATTCGTGTTACTAAAATCGAGTTCGAAGTTGGAAGCTTGATTGAAGCTTTAATAATTCGTTATTCGGGTTTTGATCTAAAAATAAGTGCATGGTTCGTTTAGTGTTTAGTGTTTAATAGTTATTCGTATCGGTTCATTTAAAACTAGGTTTTGGTTTTGACGTTTTGGCAGTTTTAGACGCAGAGCATCAGAAAAAAGGTAAATAATTAGTTTTGTTCTTAAAAAAAATGTACAGAGGCTCAATCATTAAATTTTTGCGGTTTGCCTTGTATTAAACTTTAGACCTTCTTGAAATAGTTTTTCTTTGGAACATCTAAGTTCCAGTGGTACTCATATAGTCTAAGGGATGGGCCTGAATAAAATTACCTAAAATTTTCTGTTATGTGCCCTATTTATCTTTATTCACAAGTTTTAGGCCAGAAAATTAGAAATCGTACCAGCTGACGGTTGCTCATCTCTTTTACGCTTTCCATCGATATCAAATCGTCTATGAGCAAAAACTTTGCATTCTTTTGATTTTATGTATAAGACGTTTTCTCATTGTCTGAAGCTAGAGGTTTTACATTAATCCAGTCGAGACTCAGTGACTTGATTGGAAATGAGCTTGATTACAGTTTAGATGATTCCAGTAGGGCTGAAGGGACACGTTCTTAGTAGTGGGATGGTACAACTGTATTGTACTTGATTAAAAGCTAGACTGATGGTCCTGTAATAGAATGTAATCATTGTTTGCATTGTGTCAGTTATGATCCAGAGACCACTATATCACTGGACTGGAATGCTCCTGATAGTACCTGATACAGGCAACATGCTCCGTTAAAAAGCTCGCTAAAAATTGGTTCTTTGTCTATTAAATGTCAAACCAAATTTTCTATCCGAGTCAGATAACTTATGAGAGTGCTTCTGCTGTTATTTTGTCCTAGTGTGAGCCTCGAATGTCTGGACCACTTTGTTTGTGTCTTCTTGTTGTTGTCCCATCTTACGGCTCTTGTGCTCTTGTGTTACTTATTCCATTGTAAATTTATTGGCCCTTTCGAGTAGTTTATCAAACCTTCCATTTGTAGTAAAATCCATCGAGTGGATCTTTTTTTATCAACGACTTAATTAGGATTTTGGTATTTTCTTTTATGAATGTTAGGTCTTAAGAAGAAAGAAAATATGAAACAAAATAAAATTGTGGAGAAAATAGAGTTCAATTTCTTTAAAGCTGCCGATCTCAATATCAATACTCGACAAGAATTCTTTTCAATATGTCAAAATTGAATATAAATAAAATGATTGACTCTTCTCCTCCATTTATTTAACAACGGCTTACCGAGTATTACATAATATTAAGCAGAGTTTGATGTATAAGATTACCTATATAAACATAATAACGCACTTCCATCAAAATTGATAGAATTGGTTTTAACTTTAACATGTACATCACGTTTTTCTTAGTTTGTATGTGAGTTATAAATCTCTCTTTGTTTCACTATCAGTATCGATTATTCGGTCCATTTGTTCTCGTCGATGCGGTAACACATAAATCTTCCAAGTTGCGCTGCAAAATAAAGAAACTGGATATTTTCTTTTCGATAATTTATTTCTTTTGCTAAAATTTTGTTTAAAAATAAAAACATCAGAAATACATATAACATAAATTGGTAAAGTTTTTGACAAAAAAACTAATCATTCATTTATAATAAATCCCTTAAATAATAAAGGAAAATTAGATAAGTCAGTGTACGTAGATATTTCCGAGTTGGTGGATGCATTGGGGTAGCAAGCGACCGTTGGGGTTAAAATAGGATTAGTGAAACTGGAGCCAATCAAAACTATAGTAAAGAGCGACGTGAACTCCCTTATTTCCTAAGAAATATCTTTAAAGAGATATGACAAAATAGAAACTAATTTAAACAAATGGATATTTAATTAAAATTTTTTTATGTTGAGTTGTTACGAGGTTTTGTTCTTATTTATGGAATTTAAAAATAGTAATGCAAATTTTTTTTAAATATGAATGGAGAAAAAAAAAGACGAGACGACAAAAAGAATCTGTACATGATGAGAATCTGAAAAATCCAGGAAATCCGAGCTCAGTCCCTATTTCTTCATTTGAAATGTAACGTGTTTTTGATCGAGCACAGTAAACGACCGCCACAATCCCAGCGCACATTATTCTCATACTTGGCTTTGCACGGATTTTAGAGTAGTCCGGGTTCTCAAGGTAAAATCCAGACTTCTACTATTTTTTTTTATATAATATATAAATATATACAGTTCCATTTCCTCTCTAATTTAAATATATCGAATTTTCTCCTAACGATTATATTAATTTAATACTTAGTTTTTGTTATGTAAATTTTAACAAAATATCGTATAAATTTGTGCGCTAAATAAATTTTTTGTTGTGTGGAATAATTACGTAATATTTCTGTTCGTTTGGTGAAAAAAATATAAGAACGTACAACATACAAATTTTCTCTTAGGATCAAATGACTTGGAGGCAAATCTCTCGGACTTATCTGACTTACCTTCCACATCCCTTGCCGTCTTATTCTAATTCATAGCCTTTAGTTAAGTCTGTCTCGTTCCAATTTCCGTATTCTATGGCAGCTGATGCCAGGTGCCATCCTAAGCTTCTTGAATCTGGCGGATTTACCTGCTGTCACTATAAGATCGTGACGTGGTCAATTGAATTAGAGTAATGTTAGAACTTTTGTTAGGACCATATAAAAAAGTACTTTTAAACTTTCTTTTTTTTTTACAAACGTACAGATTTCGATAACAATAATTCTTCCAATGAGAATTAAAGGTTTATCCGTACCTACATTACGCGGCTTGTTATTTAAATCCGAGGCTTTTTATTTCAATTTTGCGCGATTTTATAGCTTACTCTTAAATTAACACGGTATTTAACCTAATGGCTTTTCAATACATTTTAATATGTTTAATTTTGAAATAATATTTAATTATCTATTGATGTCCCATACTTTACATTCGTATGAGCTCATTGTTTTGTATTTTATAAAACATTTACGAGTTATTTACCCCACAAGAGTATAATTTCACATCACCTCGAGTTAATTATAAAATAACATTACTTAAAGAGTTGTCGTTGAGCATCACGGGGTGCCCACTTAAAAAGCCTTAAACATGAATAAACGCTCCGGATCTAATTATTTGATATCCCAAGAGTTTAACTTTTCAATTTTTAAACAAATGGTAGGTCGGCTCAAAATTACTACACTAAGCCCATAGCGTCTTCGGAGCAACATATCAAAAGTCTCGAGAAGTCTTCTACGTGCGAGTTTTTATTTTTAGTGCTCAAATACATCATCAAGCGTTATGTCGCTTTTGAACGCGTTTTGCGGCGGAATGAACCAATCGATTTTGTTCAGGTTGCTTTCAAATCAAAGGGAAACTAACAATGACTTCTTAGTTGATACAAATGTAGGGTCAAATTCGTTGCTCTTTATACAATACTTATACCTTACTGAAAACACTCATATTTTGCATAAATTATTGGTGCAATGAGCTTATCTATTTGGCGATATATTTTTTAGTTAAATAAAAATTCTTAATAACCATCTTGTAACGGCGCTATCTTTCGGAAGACTTTTAGGCTTTGTTTTGGATTTTCTTACTTAATAACAAGGTATAGCTAAGAGTACGCCAGGGCAGGCTGTGCCGGCCTTGGAAAATTTTAAGCCTGTTCTAACCAGAGCTTGCTAAAGATTTTGCAATAATAATAAAATAATAAGTTCCTAATTGGTGCTGAAGAAGAAAACATTGATATAAAAAATGTCAAATTTTTGCAAACTGTGGTCAAAAAACTTCCATCCTCAGAAGAGATTACAGTGGTCAACAAATCCAGAAGAGAGAAAGTTCTAATTTTAACTTTTCATCTTCCCTTGAAATTTTTTGAGCCTGTCCTGATAACACAGTCTGGCTACGCCTACGGTTCTGTTTGATAAACATACACCACATTGTAAGGTTTTCGGGACCCCAATGGGTCCATTCCGCACCGAACCCGGGTTCTAATAAACCCAAGGAACTTCTGTAGTTAAGCCACTGCCATGAATCATCGACTAATAAAACTAACTTCTTTTTGTTTAATTTCAGATGGGTGGAGCATCATTTTGCTATTGAGTCAGAATCTTCATCGAAGGTAAGTCCTCAATATTGAGGATTTTTTTATAAACTCCTATTGTTTTGATTTTAAATCTTTTGCTGATAACGTCTCAAAGAGTGAAATAGAATTTTTAAAAAACTTTTCGGATTTTAAAAGTAATACTGCAAGACATATTTATGTTGGCGAGCGGTGAGAATGCGCAGATACCTAAATTGGTATTTATCTCCACCAATACAGTAGTAAACGTATTTAAATTATTAAAAGGGCGTGGCCAAATGTTCGCAAAGTTATTCCTACCGCTCGCCATCAGGAATCTGTGTTGCAGTAGACTACGACAACATTAAAATCGAGGTGATAGTATTCGGGCCTATCTCTTGGAGATTAGTTATTTGAGTCCCACTAAACAAAAAACTCAGTTGGTACATCGGGTACTAGCTTTAGGGTTCAGGACTGTTAAAAATTAACTTTTAATTATTGATAAGAGAGCTGGGAAAGCCACCTGAATGGGATGTCAAAGTAAGATCTTACTTTTTATGGGCTTCATTGAGGGCTGAGACAGTTTTAGAGAAAGACTATGAAAAATGGCGCCCCCTATCACTAACTTTGCACACGGGTCCATCATGTGCTCTTTATGGCACTGACTACCACTACCATGCTATCACCATCCATGACCCCCATAGACTTACTAAAATGGGCTTCAGGCCAGAATATTTGGCGGCTCTGACCTAACTCGAGCGTTAATCCTAGGACGCATAACATGGGTATTTTATACCCACAAGCAGGGCTAGACTGGGAATAAAATTAATACCGGGAAGTCTGATAGTTCGATCCACTTGCAAGCGGGCCATTGTAGGTGGAGGGGATAAAGAATCTGAATTTCATTTATTATTATTCAGTGTGAACTTTAATATGAATAAATTTTATGAAGGGTGGGTGTTTACTGTGTGGACGGATTGCTTTTCAACTATTCGAGATATCAAAACAATTTTGGCATGGTAATATAATCCATTCACTCTTTATTTGCGCTATGGTTGGCCATGAACTTTTATTTTTTGGTTTGCCAAAATAAAAAGTCCCTATTAAGTTGACTGACAGCTCTTGACAGTATCAAAAAAATTACAGACCAGCTATTAACACAATTGAATAAAAACCGCTACTCTACAATACTAACCTAACTGATTTTTTTTTACCGGGTGAAATATGTCACCCTAACATGGCCAACCATAGCACCAATAAATAGTGAACGGATAATACATTTTAAAAATGTTTAGGTACATACAGGGTGATTATTATATAGGGGAGGTATAATAAATTATACTATAATACTATTTCTATAATAATATAATTTAGGTATGCTAAAACCGATTGAACTTTGGAGCTAAGCGCCGGATTTTTTAACTCTGTTTGTTCTATCGGCTAGTACGCCTGAATGTTTGGATATCGCGTAGGCTGCATGCACAAGCCAAACCGGAGTGTAAGCCTGTGTGTGTGTGGCGGGGCCTTTAAGACCCGGCTACACACACGGGCCTGTGTGGCCTGTGCAGGCCCTCTAAACAGTCTCCACACAAAATGCAAGCCTGGTGTGAGTGGACGGGCTTTTACAGTTATTTTGATTTTTGACTCCTAGTTTATATTTTAGATTTTTTCTATTTATCTAAATTTTTGCAATATATTTCTTCAATTGCCACATTACGGGCCACCGGGCCAGTCCAACCCTGCCCACAAGAACATGCAACTTCAACTTACAGTATCATTTTTCAAAATTTACTAATATGCTTTTAGAAGTGCCTTCTTAGTGTTGTTTAAGTTATAAATGATTTTACATTTTAGCTATTCTATGCTATCTTTGAGATGATGCGCTGGTATGCATATCAAATCGTCGGAAGAGCAACCTGGAAATCGACGACGAGGTAGATCTCCGTTACCCAATCGTAAGAGCCATTCGGAGTATTCCTTCATGTTAGGCCATGCTCTCAAATTTTCATTTAAACTAAAACGAACAGTTTGTCTCCATAAATCGGTTGCTTTTATACAAGACTGTATTATTTTAGTTTGGTGAGCTCTGGGCACTATCGGTAAGAGTTTTGCCGTTAGTGCCATTGTACTTTTCTCGTGACTGACTGAGAGATTTTTGGGTATGAAAATCTTCCAAAATCCCTAGAAAATCCACGTAGAAATGTCTTGGGTATTTTTTACCCATGTTATGTAAATCTGTAGATCCTGAGAGTCGTGCATCTTAAGGTTAAGAATAGGGTGATACTCTACAACAGAGTTTAGGTAAAATACGTTCCTTGCAAGACGAATTTATTATTTTTATCATACCACACCACACACACACGGTGTAAAGGTGATTCCAACCAACGCTTACCAAGCTTCTAGCACCGATATGAAACCTAAAGGGTTAAATGACAAGTCACTTTTTATCGTCTAACGTCTAGATACTTTACCCTCCCCTAGTCTCGACTCTCCATGCTAGAGATGTGCCCTTTTATATGAAAACCATGCCTACTGCAATTCCGAAGGAATAGCTAGAGAATCACTACCGCCAAGTTGAATGGTATGTAGATGACACGCAAAAGGTTAGGCTCTGCAGGAAAAAGGAGGAACTAAACGAATGGATTGACGTATAGATATAAAGCTAAGGGGAATGGGAATAAGCTTATTACCAAGACATCGGATGCGTGATTTAATAAGACTGTCTGAGAAAAAGGCATAAACCATAACGGAAGCGGAAGGTTTTAGACGAAATCAAAAATGTAATTGCCACAAGTGACCCAGTAAAAAAGGGGGTTAAGGTTCGATATGAGTTTCTGGTAGGGTGATATGGGAAACCTTTTTACATAGCTTGTCTTGAAATTCTTAATAAATATTTACCACTGGCATAGAAGTCAATTCTAAAAGGCATAGCCTGCATTTCTCTATAAATTTTGTTCATATAGTGGATGGAGGATTGGAGTTCTGGGTAATTTTTCTACGCAGCGCCAAGTCAAAAGAGCGCCAAAAAGGGGGAAAAGGGTGAAATATTTTTTCTTAAGGAATTTTTTTGAAGTCGTAAGGAGGTAAAAATAGTAAAAGTCCTCATAGTGTACTCAACGAACCAAAATTTATCCTGATTTTCGGACTTTTTTTGTAACAGCGAGTTTTTTTCCTTAATCGCTCGAAACCATTCCTGTGAGTTTGTGTATAAAATGTCTCAACTCAATTTTGACCGGAAGGCCCTTTTTCTTCGACTTTAGTGTAAAAGTTTGACTTTTTCAAGTTTCCGTTTCACAATTTTTTGAATAACTTCGCTTGCATTGGTCGGATCGAGACCAACAAATTCTCCTTTTGTTTGTAATGAATCTCTTTTTAAAAAGTGCCTGGATTAAAATAATGTATATAAATTTCTTAACCTAAAAAAAATTTAAAACTTCCGTCCTTGGGGGGTCGTAGTTTTTTATAGAGTACTTGAGTAATAATTAATGTTACGGTATGAAACTTAAGGAAGTTGTAGCTGATATAACAAACAACACATAACACAGTAACAAATCCATATTCCAAATTGGGTCCAAAAATATTAAGAACAAAGACTAAAATTTGCAGTTTGGTTCAAATTTTCTAATTCATATTTGTTGTAAGCAATTGGTGGTATCGTAATAATTCTTCCCTTGAAATGTTGGAAATTTAATGCTCTTTCAGATGAAACCAAAGACAATCACATTAGACCACGTTTTCTTCCGATTTCGTTGAAAAGAAAAATAAAATTTTTCAATTATTTATCCACATAACCAATTTTAGTGGTCGAAATGGTTGACTTTAAAACCAGTTTTAATGTTCAAAAATAGTTTATAGGAGTTCTTTATGATTAATTTTCAAAAATACATAAAAGAAGAATTAGATTTCGACCACTAAAATTGGTTTTGTAAACAAACAGTTAAAAGATTTTCTTATTATCTTCAAAGAAATCGGAAGAAAAAATGATCTGATGTGATTGTTTTTGTTTTCATCTGAAAGAGCATTAAATTTCCTACATTTCAAGAGAAGAATTATTGGGATACCACCAATTGCTCACAACAAATATGAAAAATAAAATTTGAACCAAAATGCAAATTTTAGCCGTTGTTCATAATATTTTTGGACCCAACTTGTAATATGGATTTGTTACTATATCAGCTGCAACTTCCTAAAGTTTCATACTATAACATTAATTAAAACTCAAGTTCTCTAGAAAAAACTACAACCGACCAATGACGACAATTTTTAATTTTTTATGGGTTAGCAAATTAATATAAATAATTTTAACCCAGGCAGTTTTAAAGAGAGATCCATTACAAATAAAAGGAAATTTATTTCAAGCGAAGTTATTAAAAAAATAGTGAAACGGAAACTTGAAAAAGTCAAACTTTTACACTAAAGTCGAAGAATAAGGGCCTTCCGGTCAAAACTGGGTTGAGACATTTTATATACAAACTCGCAGGAATGGTTTCGACCGATTAAGAGAAAAAACTCTAGGGCTAACGCCATACATAAGATTTTGTTTAATAATTTTTGCTACGTGGAATCCAACAATTTTAGATGAAAAGTAGAGGTTCTCTTTTCTCTATTTATATCTAATTATTATAAAACAACAATTTTCTGAAAAAGTTTAATTAATCTTTTTAACATTAAACATTGTAAATAATATTATTTGTTGTTACATTTTCATTGTATTTTTGGATAAGTAAATTTGGAAGGCAATCAAAAAATAAGATTGCAGAAAGAGTGAATCCCTCTAAAAACAAAACAAAATATGTATAGAGGGTCGTGTAAGTTTATTTTATATTCTGATCCAAATGTTCGGAAGGGAACTTTGCAGAGCAGCTATCGTACAGTAGACCGAGTGCATTGTTTTATATAATACCCTATCGAAAAGTGTCCAATTTTCGTAAGGCATACAGCTGTGAAACTGGAAACACAGCGAGAGAAATAACGTAGGATTACCTCAGTGCGTTCCCCATGATTAGATTGTAAAATACTGGAAGTGACGTGTGCAAGGGTGGATAAATAAGACACATAAAACGGAAATGAAACACATATAAAAATAGGAAAATGGTGGCTATAAAGTTGTCATTTTCGATTCATATATTGTTTAAGAGTGATTACAAATACAATTTCCCCATCCCCTTTTAAACAATACACGACAAATTTTAAAGCTAATTAAAGTAGAAACTTTTAACTATATGACAACTCAACGATCACTCAAGAAAATTAAACTTGGCTTTTAAATTAAACGAAGAATTTTAAATTCGATTCCACTTAGTCAATTAAATCTCTCGAGCGAATTGACTCGTTAATTAGCAATTTTAAATTGATGTACTAAAGAAATTAAAATGACTCCTCCGCGCTGCCACTCTTTAAATTTTCCACAAAAGTGAATTAAATTGAAAAACGTGTTCGTTTCCGTTGGCTCTTCTTTCTTTATTTTTTCGAAAAATAATTATGAAATGAGCTAAAACTTTTTATATTAAATAAGTACAATGAAAGCAATGACAGTTGTAAACTGAATGTGATGTGGTTTCATTGTAGATGCACGCGTACATTGGATATCTAATCCGCTTCTAACGAGTTTCTGCCTCGAACGTGGCCATTTCCTCTTTATATCCAAGCAATCAAGTTAAGAACCTCAAATAAAACTTAAAGATATAAATCTCTTTTTCACTTATATAGCATGGTTTTCTTTAAACAGACATAGCTTGTATAATTTAATGTTTAATTAATAAAAAGATTTTCCCAACATTTCCCGCAAAACTTTATGACTTTTAAATAAAAGAAAATAAACAAAATTGCTTTTCGTCTACGTTGTATAAAATCGACGAGTTTAATTGTTTGCAATCGCTTTTTTTATGTTTTTCGGGTGTTTCAATTAGCCCCAAAATCATTAGACGTGATTTTTGTAGTTTACGTTTCTTCCCCGGGGACCTTCGGGGGTTTAAAAAATTAAATTTAAACATAGAGAGATTCATAGTTTGATTATGGTAATTTGTAATGAACATTTGTATGTGTTATTTCTAAGACCCTTTTGGGGGTGGAGTAACGATGTCACCAGCTAACAGTTATAAATAATAACCTAAAGCATATTGAGGTTGCATTGATATGTATCGGGGTGGCTTTTATTGCAAGTGTAATCTTTATATCATAGCAGGATTAACATAATAATGGTTAATTTTACCCTTAAAATAAAACATCTGGAGGTTAGTTCGATTTTGTCTCTTGTTTGAACAACATTACTAATGTATTTTGTATTACTTAATTACAACTGTTATAGAAATCACAGAGGTGGAACGCATTAAAAAAAAAAGAAAAACAAGGAATTATTATTCAACAATAAAGCTAGAAGCCATTTAGCAGCTCATTAAAGAAATACCTGGCTATAGGTGCCTTCATATGTTCATAAATTAATTTACAATCCAATTTTGTAATTATCGACGATAGAATATTCTATATACGCAGATTTTCGATACCCAATATCATTCTTTCTCGCTCAACTCATAGATTCTTCCACTTGCTCTAGGTTCCCCATTTACCCATTCTCACAAACTTCTCTTACCGTCTTCTCGTTCCAAGCGGATTTTGTATTAGCGTTGGTTTCGGCAACCATTGCACATGTAGCTTTATGTTCGTTTGCACCGCTTACAGATAAACTGACAGATAGTTTATCTGGTGGATAAGTTGTTAAAAACCTTTCCCTTCCATCTAATTGTAGGATAAATCAAATAACTGACAGATAAATTTTCTACAAAGGTACTTATGGTCTTTTGCACGGCAAAAATAAATTATATTTTCACAGCTTATCCGCCAGATAAACTATCTGTCAGTTAATCTGTAAACGGTGAAAACGACCATTAGCATCTTAACTTTGTTTATTTTGAATCTCTTCCAACTATAATTGTATGAAGGGCGTTCGGACGTTCAAAATTTCTTGAATTATCACGCTTGTGGATCTTTCTTTTCTTGATCTTCCAGCTTCTCATTTTTGAAAGTCCATCTCTCTCTATCCCTCTCTCTGTGGCACTAACACTTGAAATAACAAGAAAATAACTTCTCTCAATTAGGATTAGGATTAGGATTGTTAGAGTAAACCGAGGTTTACGCGCACTTAGGCCGCTTAATCGGGCCCATTGTGCTGCCTCCTTTTAGCGACCCCTTCTGACCCTTCAGGCCTTGATCCATCCCAACCTTTGGATGAATTCAAGGATACTGGAGGGTGAAGTGTCGCTGATACTGGCCATGTTAGGCCAGTATTCCCTTAACATGGATCCTCGAATTAGCGTTAACGCAGGGCAGTGACAAAGCACGTGTTCCATTGTTTCATCCGCTTCATTGCATCCTCTACATCTGGGGCTGTCAGCAACACCCATTCTGTATAGATGCTTGTTCAGTCGACAGTGTCCAGTGAGAGTGCCAGCGATGGCACGTAAGTTCCAGGGTACTTTTTAGATGGCGCTTTTATAGCTACTTTGGCAAACCTGCAGCTGGTACAGTTAGCCCAACGTTTCCTATGGGCTATCAGCGTGTTACTTTTCAGTAGACTGTCGAGGGTGCTGACTGAGGGAGTAACAGAGGGCTCAGGGCCAATAGGCGAAATCGTCGAGCCCTCTCTCTCCAACTGGTCAGCTTTTTCATTAGCAGAGTTTTAGGTCGTTATATGTAGATATCTGATTCAGAACTTTGATGCATTCTAGCACCAAACCAGAGGTTACTTAATGGTTGTTTAGTGCCGCGAATACCGCTCTGCTGTCTGTCGATATCTGAATGTTGTGGTTGATGATTTCGCTCTCTATAATATACCGAGAACCTTCTAGCACCCCTATTAGTTCTATTTGAAAAACTGAGGTGTGCTTGCCTAGCGATATGCTTTGGTTAGATTCAGCTCAGGTGAGTATATACCCGCTCCAGAGCCGCTATCTGTTTTAGGTCCGTCGGTATAGATAGAGATGTCAGGTGTGACAGTTTCTGTATCTGTTGACAAAATCTTGCATGATCTGTTGAAAATATATGTAGGTGGAATGTGATCCGTACCTAACGTGAGTAGAGGCAGCTCTTTCATGCTGTCCTCGACAACACTTAGATGTCCTACATTTATTGAATTATCCCACAAGCCCAGTCGGCGTAACCTTAGAGCTGTCCTTAGAGCCAGTTCCTTCACAAAGATATCTAGTGGAGGGAGGCACAAAAGAAAATGTCAATTAAGAAAATCGTAAAATCTGAAACTGGGAGCAATATCTACAGCTTAAAATTAACAAAAACTTGCTTTATGAGCCTTTTTAACAGCACTGTGTGTGTGTAGACTCCAGTGGTTTTGAAATCACACAAGGATAGTTTAATGTAAGTCTACCACAATACCAATGACAATCAATCGGAAATTTGTTCTCAGCTTCATCTAAACCATTCTAAACTAAAACTCACCAAACAAAATTTATTAAAACTACAGGAAAGAGAATGTTGCTACATGTGCCTAATTTATTCAAAGTTAACAGAGAGAATTTTTAATCACTAAGAAAGACAAAGGAAATATTATAATAGAAGAAACGCTCACTATGTTTCTATATGTCTTAGTGCCGCCAAGGCACATAATCTTACAGAATACATTTTTCAACTACTCTTGAACCTTCGTAAATTTTTGTTAATTTGCAATTTTTGACAAAATTAACACTTTGTGCTCAGTCTGTACGCCCTAACATGTTTTGACTTTAGTAATTAAAATATCCAGACCCTGTAGCTATAGTGAAACAGCTCGTCTCCATAGTTTGCCACAAACGTTCTACAGCAGCAAGTGTTATGTTGTAGCTCCAATTAGTTGCACTATAAATTTCTAGAAAAATGGGCTTTTCCTTTCATTATTCCAAGAGATAATCTCTTGCAAAATTATTAATGTTCTTGGTTTTACGCTAGGTTTAATTTTAACAGTTAGAAAAGGTATAATGTGAATAGGAAAGTGAAATTTAGGCTATTAGAGTTGCTAAAGTGTTCTACAATACGTATCATCCGGTGATCAGACTTAGAGAACAGTGAGCTTGACATTTATGTTGTAGGAAAAGTGTGTTAAATAAAGGTTAATCTAACTCTTGCAACCTCATTCACAGAGACCTTGTCTGCTATACAGGAATGAGTATGGGTAAGGCTAAGCTTTAGGTTTAGAGGCAGGCATATTATAGGTACCGTGTACAGTCAACCTCACAATTATTGGCCAGGACGCCAGGGCGGTTATTAGCCAACAACGACAAAATGACAGAAGGGGAGATTGTTAATTTACTACTTGTTGGCAAAATAAAGTTACCCCTCAATTTAAGTAGGGGGTGTTATGATGGTTGCATCCACAATTCGTGCTAGGCGTATAGCGAAGGTAGCCATTAATTATGAGGCTGACTGTATACTGCACATTACCTCAAAAAATGTAATTTGTAAAATATTCATCGGTCTTCAATACGGGTATCTTTGCTAGCTTCACCTCTGCTTGCTAAACTAATCCTAGATTGATGTTATGCTTACTGAATAAACCTTTATTCCATTGAATAAATACAAATAGCCCTTGAACCTTTGGATCAAGTTCCACCAAGAGTGTCGGCGATTTAATTCCAATAAACCCGACTGAAACTTTCCCCTGGTCAATTAGCAAGCCCTGGGTAAGAGAAACACCAAAAATAGTCAAACGATTATCAGAGTTCTGTTTCAATTGCAAAAAAAACTTTAAAGGTCCTAGCATATTTCTTCTGTATTTGATCATCTGTTGAATTTGAAAACCAGACAATTCCTATGGAATTCTTCAAATCAACGATTAAAATTCGTCTGATCTAATAGACAATAACCATGCAGCGTGTTTTCGTAGGAAAATGCCCAACTTTTACAGGAAGTTTCTGAGATTGGAATTAAAACTGAACATTTTCTTCCTCTTGAAATCTAATTATTAAAATATGTATGCATCTCTAAAAAGTCAGGCTGTATTGGGGGTTAAAATTTAAACAAATCAGTACAATGAACAACCAATAGATGGTGTGAGAATTAACGAATTTAGAAAATAAAATGATAAATAAATTAAAATAAAATTAAAACATTAGATTATTTTTATCTATTTTGTTGTTGATAATTATTTTAATAATTTTTAATCTAGATTTCTTTCTTTTTAAAATTATTCTCTTTAAATGAAGTAAACGAATTTAATTTTTTTTAGCAACAGAATTCAATTATCAGAATAAATGCCACCCCCTGAACGGTTTGTAATATGGAGGCGATTGTCGTACTATTTGTGTGACTTTCATTTAAGATATTTGCAGTATTTTTGAAAATAAATTGATTTTTTTAAATTTTAACCCACAATTTTGAGAGCCAATAACTTTATGGGGATATTTTTGATAGAATACGATTTCAAGAGGGAGAACATCCTATTTTGTTCCTGTAGGAACTCACTGTTTGAAGTTTGTCAGTTCTTTCACCCTGTATTTGTAGCAACTAGACGTTTTTGACAATTATAAATGATACTTTCGATCTCAAAAGGTGTTTATTTGCACCTTTTTAAATTTTAAATGCATGACAGTATGTACAGTCAGCCTCACATTTAATGGCCACCCTAGCTATACAGCCTGCTATGAAAAGTTTTATAGTCCCTATGTTAGCACGAATTGTGGATGTACCATCATAAAACCCCATACTTACTCCTTTTGTCTAGTTGGCTAATAACCACCCTGGCACATAGTCAGTGTGGCAAATAATTGTGTGGCTGACTGTACGTACAGTGTGGACTAACTCGAATACTCTCTAAAAAACACATTTTTTTAAAAATTTTAAAACAAAGCCAAGCCACGAAGAAACCTTGTCTTGAGAAAACCAAAACACTGCTCAATGTAAGCAAATGTAAATTGAGGAGAGTAATAGTTTAACCCACCGCTTATTTATCTTCTAAAAAAATTCGTAAGTCCAAGTACAAACGCTCTCGCTTTTATTCGAGCTATTAAGCTATCTATCATTTACCCATCTTCTATCAATTTCTAAAAGTTTGTAGGAGAGAGGTTGCGAGTAAATAGTTTAGCGCAGCGTAGCAATACACTAATAATTACAAGATCCCAGACCTCGATAATTTTGAACGCACAGGCGTACAGACCTGCCGTGGTTGAAGCTTGAGCGTTTGTAGCGAGCTTTAGGACCAGGATTATAAAATCTTGATCGCAGGTTTAACACTAAATCTAAGGTTAGACTGTCATTTTATTTTGACATTTATAGTACATTTTTTTAACAATTTCAAACTCGAACTCTGATAGAGTGAAAAACTTAAAAGCGCCAGTTTTATTAGTTACGATTATTAATAAGAGAATTCTCGCAATAACTGGAGAAATAAAATAAAAAATAGATTAGAATTTTTAAAACGTGTACTTACCTTCTTATTTCAACTCACTTGAGAGCGACGACGAATCTTTAGTTTCATTAGCTTTATTTTTCAAATCCAAAGTATTAGGGAAGAAATTTTGAATTTATAGCTAGTAGTACCTTCTGATGGATTTAAACGTAGTTTGAATAAAATGCAATTTAGTAATGGATTTTCACTAATTTAAAATATCTCCGATTGTCTTGAACGGTTAACACTTCTTCAGCTAATGGCAACGAATGTTGGATGCTATCTACCGAAGCGTCGGATCTATTTCTCTTTGCTTTATTAATTAAATAAAAGAAAATTTATAGAATAATTTTTATTGTGACTAGATGACTGAAAATGAACAATTACAAACGATATGTATTAGAGTATAATAGAATTAATTAGGTACATTATTTGGTTTTCGACTATGATAATTAGGAAATATCTTATATCAGATATGTAGGTAACAAAGTACTTACGATTTCAATTGTACCTCTTAATATTTACATTGCACTGCGCAGCCTTTGTACTTAATAAAGTCAAAAATTAAAAATGACTTTAATCTCAATTTTAAATTTCACAAAAAAATTAATAAAATCTTTGGTTATATTACCTATATTGGCACAAATTAACAAACGATTTGGTATTACCTCTCATTTAGTTATTTACAATATTTATAAAAAAAAGTTTTTCGTATTGATTCCAAAAATTTCCCTTTTCTTTCAAGAACTCAACTTTTTGCCCGAAGGTACTTAATTTATTTATTAAGGGCAAAATGTAAAACAATTATTCTATATCGAATCGACATTGAACCGCTAGCAATTAAAACTATATACAAAATATACAATCAAAAAGTACACTAAATTCACACGATTGTTAAATTTAAAAATTTTGTCTATTGCTATTTTGAGACAAAAATTTGGCAAAGTTTTTTTTTCTTTTTTTTGGGCTATTCTAATTTATTATCACTGGTGTGTACTGATTGAGACACGAAATTATTTGCGCACTATAAAAATTAAATTACGAATTATTCATCAATCGTCTTGATGTTCGTGTTTCAATTGGGCCCCTAAGGGCAGTTCGTGTTCTCAGCCAGATCTTTCTCCAACACCAATTCCACTTCCCGCATACTGACAAGCCGATAATCCCGCCGAACTTGTTCTTACGGGACTAACGCTAGAATAACCCACAAATCCGGAATGTTGTTTAGCTTTTAATCTTAAGGAAGCAATACTGGAAGACATCGCAGAACACGGTTCTGCCGCGGCTCTATGGTGGTACATCGAATAAGGATTAGCCGGAGTCGTATACGGACACGGTTGAGCTGCTACGGCTCCAGGAGTTGTCGTTAAACCCGTACCCATAGCACCAGGTAACATAGAACTCGCAGCACCTGTCATCGAAGCTACAGACGTAGCGGAATTAAAACAATTTACTGGACTTTGATGGTGATTTGACGGTACTACAGGCCAAAACGGTTTAGTGCCCAAAGGACTGGGTACTTTACTCGCCCAATTATTATAACTATATGAGGTATAAAGCGATTCGTCTGTAAAAGTAGGCATTAAACCGTTGAATTGAGTTCCAAAGCCAGTCTTAAATTCGGCCGCCGCGTTCATCGCATTCATAGCATTTCGTTCTCGTTTTCGCCATTTTGCTCTACGATTTTTGAACCAAACCTATAACAAAAATATTTACAATACTAACTTTTTCGCACATAAACAGTATATTATAATCATTATCCTCAATCCGCACAATAAAAAACACGTGGATCATCGGAAATGCGCAGTAAGGTCCAAAAGAGAGGGAGATATAAAAAAAGAGATAGATATAGGGAGAGTGGGGGACGTAGGGTAGACATTGGTTTAGAGAAATTGGAAGTGAGGGAAGTAGGATAGGGATTGGTTTAGAGAAATGAGACGTGGTCTGTTACCATAGTTACCATGTGTCAAATGTCAATCTGTTACCGTATTTACTAAATGTCAATGTTATTATCTGACACCATATGACAATGTCAGAAGGGGGGTTCATCTGTCACCCAACATATTTCAATCTTAAGGTCATCTGTCACCATATATCAATTAATTTCATCTATCATTTCATATATCAGGTGGAGTTACCTAAAAATCCATCTGTCAACCCACCTGTCATCCCATATGTTATTTCAGAGATTTTTTTATAGAGATGGGGAGTAGTGGTAATCTGTCATCATAGTCATATACATTTCTGTCATCGCATCTGTCGACTTTTCTTACATCCCATAAGTCATTTCGTGTTATTCCATCTGTTATTTTATTTCTCATTCCATCTGTCATCAAATCTGTCATTCCATAGGTTATCTCATCTCACAGATGAGTTTGACAGATATGATAATGATAAGTGACAGATAGGATGTGATTTACATGTTTACATAATATGAGACTGATAGATGAGATTGACAGATGATATTTGCAGATGAGATTGGCAGAGGAGGTTTTCAGATGAGACGATATGACATTATCAGACTGACAGAGGATATGGACAGATGATATTCATAAATAGAAAAGGCATAAACAGAGAGAGAAAAGTAGCGCGCTTATGGTCTACTTTTATATAAAAAGGATGAAATATAGAACTTTTTTGAACGAGCCGTACTTTATGGCTGAGCGAGCGCAGCGAAAGCGAGTCAAAAAAGTCCATAGAAATTTTTACGTTTCACTCACTGCCTACAAATAAGAAATTTTAACCCTTATTTTTCATCGTAAAAATAACAAAGTAACATTAACCTATAACATAACCTAAAAATGTTGTGTAAATTAAGAAAACTACAACAGATAAAGTTCTCGGTTGGTATCCGAATTAAGACAAGCTAACTGGAGTAGTTTTCGGCAAGAAAAACAATAGTTCCCTTTAGAAAATGAAAAGTTGAACGTTGCGACACCTAGCGTCGATGTGAGAAAATATTGGGTTAGGTATCGTTAGATAGCTCTTATAATCGTCTGAAAATTTTATTAGAAATTTTTGTTTCTAAAAGAAACGATTTTGAAACTACAGTAGAAAAACTAAATTGCTAATTTTCAGTTGTTTTGGGTTATCTTCTTTCTTGGCAACCATTTTTAATTTTGAAATTTTCTGAATAGATTAAGAAAATCACCCTCCTGTATGATATGTTTATGTGTGTTTAGATTTAATTCTAGGTTTCTTTATTTTTCATAATTTTCTTTTCGTAAAAATGAGCGAGGGAAATAAATTTTCTTTGTTTTTAAGAGATATGAATCCAAAGTGAGTAAATTGATCTTTATAAAACGAGCTACTATTCTCGCCGTCATCTTCCATTATGCTTGTCTTCCATCTGTAGCTTTCCCTTTTGCTTGTCGTTTGTTTACCCCTGGGTTCATCGAGACTCCCCCAATCCGTGGCCAACGACCCATCTAATTGCGGCTGCAGAATGAAGATCGACGAGCGGTGCTATTGGTCGCGACGGCGCGAAGTTATGTTTAGGGGAAGTATTTGAACGCATCATGAAATTTCCAGTAAAATCTTCAATTACGAAAACTTTTTGTTTTAAAAAAAATGTTCAAATTTTAACCGATTCTAATTAAGATTTTAAAAAAACCGAATTGTTTAAAAAAAAGTCAATTATCGCAGTTTATTTGAAAACTTAAATGAGTTTAGAGAAAATTAGTGTTTAATAAGCAAATCGGCACGCGCTAAACAACCCTCCTGTAAGTTCCATCCGTGTTAATCAGATTAGGTTTGCCACGCAGTCACACGCCTCATCTACTTCCACAGTTTAGAAAATTTTGTTTTACCCATCAATCTTCATCTCTTTTGAATTCGTAGTTATAAGCGAGATGAAAAAATAGTTTACGGAAACGAAAATAATAATAAAAGAATTCTAATGTATCGATGAGAACACACAAGGCAATCAGTAACTAGGGGCCATTTATTTGCCATTTGGACTTTCATGCTATGTGACCGAACGGTCAAGCGTGCCGTTCAATGAGCCGTTCTTAACAGTATATAAATTAAGATATTTGTCACGCATTTGCACCGATTTTGTGTGTGTAATTCCCTTTTATAAATTAATTAATCATTTCGAATTACTCTGGAAAAAAATAAAATTATTTTTAAAGTAAAGTTCCAAGTTATATTTGTAACTATAATATGTTCGTATCTTGCAACCGCACACTTCATTAAAAATAAATTCCAGTGAAGAGCGCACGGCAGTTAACGGAGGCCCTGGATCTAGGAGGATTTCCCGGATCTGGCAAAGCAATACCGGGAGTCGTGCGCTTAGCTCACCACCTCGAACTAATATAGTAGGTCTTTCATACAAATCAGGTTAATTTGCTCGTTGTTTTTCAATTCGATGAATTTTAACAAGATTAGTTGAATTTTCCATTCCATAATTTATTTAATTAAAATAAATATTATTATAAATTTTCTTTCTCGTTTATTTTTACTTACACAAAGGGTGTGTAGTTAATGGAAAACATTTTAGAGCGACGATTTAGATAAAAAAATTTCAAAAGGGTTTTCTTTCGCAATTTGTACTTTGTAATCGCGAGCGGGTATGAAATACAAAACATGCATCTTAATTCAAGTTTTATTGATTACCAACTGTCATAGTTAGTACGAGTTATCAAATTTTTTTAAGCAAAAAATCCTTTTTCATTTTTACAATAGTGCCACACAAAGACAAAAAATTTTTATTTCGTCTAAAGGTTTCGTCAAAACAGGGACTGGAAATACTCAATATTTTAGAGGCAAGAGTTTCAATCAGCAACAAGCATTTCCACATTTACCCTTAAACTTTTAAAATCAATTGTGATGAATTATTCTGAAAAAATGAGTTCGATAAATCACCGATGTTAAGTTGGAAGATTTAGCCTAAGAACTAACAATATTTGTGGAAAACATATGGCACATAAAATTCAGAAAAAACTAACGATTTTTGTAAAAAGATTTTCTTGCGATTGCAATTTAGTATCGGAGCTTGTTGTACTATTCGTTGAGAAAATCTTAAAATCCACCCTTACAAATGTACCAAGAATTACGACCTCTTAGATTTATTTTTTGAAAAGTTGGAATTTCTACGTGTTTTAAAATTGTCAGTCGGCTTTCAATTTTTGCAAGAACAAATTAGTTCAAAGAAAATCCAGGAAGCTAAAACTAAAGCTCGAGACACACGTTTAAAAAGCCTGAAAGCTGGGTTCCACAATTGGATCATAGATCATGGTCACAGAAATATCCCTTTCTGAGTTCTTTTTTGAGCCGCTGGCTTTAGTCCGGATACTATAAAGACCATCTGAAAGTCTTTGGATGTTAGATTGGATTAATTTCATCCATATATATTCCATTCCTGATATGACTCATATATGCTCAGTGAATCACCCATACATGGTAGGCCTCTACATCATTAGAGAAGAAATGGTGTATTCACACTCTATACTTCAAAAACTTAGCTTCCTCTTTATTCTAATTTTTCGCTAAGTCTTCAAAACCTTTTCATAGCCCTCCCTTCTCCTATCCTTATTTTTTTGTAATTTTTGGCTTAACTTGAATTTAAACCTACTGAAAACTTAGTACATTTACAAGAAGTGGTTTACGAATTCCTGGATAAGAAATCCTGTAAAGCAACCGATGCGATCAATAAGTCGAGTCGAGAACGAGTGGTGCATTTGATGGATTAAATTTAATTTGAGGGCCCCATACGCCGTTACTTCTTAAAGTTGCGTCTGAGAAGTAGGTCTATAGTCTTTATAACTCAACCAACTTAGAATTTTTGTAAAAACGTCGCTGAGAAGGTCTATCTCTACTTATTTCGATTATTGGTTCCTTCTAAGAGCTTCCAGCTCAAAATCAAGACCTAGAGATACTTACTGCGAAGGGTGAAGTATCGCTGGTACTGGTTATGCTAGGCTAGTATTCCTTTAACACGGATTTCTGATTTTCTTGCTTGAGACACGCGTTTAAAAAGCCTGAAGGTGGGTTCCACAATTCGATAATAGATCATGGTCACAAAAATATCCGTTCCTGAGTTCTTGATCCATACTCAGTAAATCATTTATACATTGTAGACCTCTACATCATTAGAGAGAAAATGGTAAAGTCACACCTATTCCTCCATACTCGAAAAGCTCAGTTTCCTCATTATTCTCATTTTTTATCTTAGTCTTCAAAACCTTTCCGTAGTCTCCCTTCTTCCATCTTTTCTGTTTGCAATTTTTGGCTTAGCTTGAATTTAAACCTACTAAAAACGTGGTACATTTACAGAAAGAGGTTTAAGATTGCCTGGATAAAGAATCATGTAAAGCAACCGATGCGATCAATAAGTCAAGTCGAGCGGTGCATTTGATGGATTAAATTTAATTTGTGAGCCCATACGCCGTTACTTCTTAAAACTGAATCTGAGAAGTAGGTCTGTAGTCTATATAACTCACCCAACTTAGAATTTTCGTAACCAAACGTCGCTAAGAGGGCCTATCTCTACTGATTTCGATTATTAGTTCTTTCTAACAGCTTCCAGCTCAAAATGAAGATCTAACAAGAATGAAAAAACAATATACTTATTATTCAGTTGTGATAACACGCGTACTTTACTACCTAAGCCTAGATGCTAAACCTAGATATACCTAGGGATACTGTGGAGGCTGAAGTGTCATTGGTACTGGTCATGCTAGCTTAGTATTCTTTTAACATGGATTCTCTGATTTTCGCTAACACTGGATAGTAGCCCAGCACATGCTCTATTGTTTCATCATGTCATGTCATCTTAGGTTAGAGGGTTTTGTTGACTGCTATAGCGTTTTTCTTCAGTGAAGTGTAGAGGATGCCGATAAAAGGAGTTATAATATACTCGAGAACAACAGATGTACTGAATGAACTCTCTATCACCGGCTGGTCACCTCTTCCACTTCCCTCGTTTCCTTGATGACCTTTGACTCGGCCCAGAAGAGTTGTAGATCCCTGTTTTAGCTCTAAGGGTCGATTTTACAATCATGGCTTAAACTGGACTCAGTTAAACCGGGTATAAAGCCGCATAAGCGCATGCTCTATGCTCTGTAAATCTATCGTAACGTAAATGATTTACGGCGCACGCGTTCATGTGGGTTTATACCCGGTATAGCTGAGGCTAGCTTAAGCCATGATTGTAAAATCGACCCTTAGAGCTTTAACTCTCTAGATTTAAATTATAGAAAAAGTTGCTAGCTTTATTGGTAACTTCAAGATACAACACTTAATCAAGATTATAAGTCCCCATAGTAACTACAACATGGTCTATCTGTATAAGCATTATCTTTAGCTTCTCTTTTAATTCAGATCTACCTGCACAAGTACACAAGTCAAGATCCAGTAATTACTGGATATTATAAGAACGGATGGATTTGGCTGTAGGTCTCAAATGCTTGATTCGCTTCCAAAAACTCTTTTTACATGGATGTTAGGAAGAAACTGGTGCTCAGTTAAATTAATCTCTCCAATTTTCTCTCCATGGACTAAGTAAATCTCGAATTCTCGGCTAACCTAACTAGGAATCGTAGCGTATCCAGAAGGTTTCGATATACTTCTATTGTGACTGATGTGCATGCCTTTTTTGGTTTACTCCCGAGGGGTCGTCCACTCTCTGTAGTCAATGTACAAAAATTGGGCTGTCAACGGTAGCCATCTGCAGTCAATGACAGCCATCGTTTACTCCAGATCTAACACTTAATTGTACAGTTGCAACTAATAATATTTGGCAATGATTAATTTATCCAGGATAATCTTCTCTCTGCGTCAATTTAAAAAAATCAGGGAGTATCAAGAAGGCTTAGGCTTGCTTAGGGATGATTTTAATATGATCTGAGATCGGCAACTGAATTAACTAATCTTTGATAGTTCTAAAACAACATCTTCCAAGGTGATACAGTAATCCCTTGTACCCTACTCAGCTTCATTTAACTTCAAAGGGCTCATCATAAGGTGCTTTAGAATTTCTAGTACAATAAAAATTTAAATGAAATGATTCTATTTTTTTGCAGATCAGGCTGTTAGTTGCCTAGTTACGTAATAAAATTTCTTTAGCCTTCTCAATATGATCTTATTTCAAATGCACTGCAGGTTTATGTATCTTTGAAAATTTTCACGAGCCATCATTTCATCTCTTAATAATTTTTGGCATCTTCAAAATATTTTACAAACTTTTCCCTCACGTTTTGTTTGTTCTCCAATATGGAAGTAAAAAGTTTAACATAAATTAAACACATAACAATTAAAATCTATAAAAGGTTATCCCGTACGTGTATATTAAATTTTTATGCAACTATTATAGTGAGCCCATGGAAACAATAACATTATATTGTAGTTTGGGTTGTAATTGAACAATCGTATGGTAAGCTGATTAACAAGTCATATGAAGCGGTTCATTGTTGAACCCTAGGGGTTCCCATATATTGCGGCACCCCGTAGTCTCAATAACCGGCGTCCACCGTGGCCGCATACATTACGCTATTTATACAATCATTTTAGTTAAACTACTGACATAAATCACCACCGTGTTGATTTTGCCAGCTTTAAAGCAGGGAGATTTTAATAAAGTCTATTAATTTATGGTTTCCTTAGTCACGTAATTATTTGGGTGCAAGTCCGCAAGTACAGCCACCCCCTTTAAAAAACGCTTCGTTCTCCCTTAATTATGCGGTATGTGATGCAGAATTACTCTCGTCAACTTTTCATCCAAACGTGGAATTTATTTTAATTATTACAAATTTTTCTTCTGCAAGGCTTTTTGGTTGTTGTAATAAGTAACTGTATAAATGTGGAATAAAATCCTTTACATTATTGTATGTACTAGACATAAAAAAATATAAGATGAAAATCCAAAATACATGTACGTTGTATAGTAGAATACACAATCAAAGTTGGTAAGCCCCCAAATGGCCATCATCTTCTCGGCTGGGACAGAAAAGATCCACTCCCCACCTGTTAGCTATCTGATTTATGATTTTGTTTTCCTACATTCTTCGGTTTAGAATGACCACAAACACGTGTTCAAAACATTTTAACATCTATCATTTAAATTTTCATTATTACTTAATCCACCCTCATAATAATTATTGAAATTTCATAAAATGCATATTTCTGAAAGAAGTGTGAAAAGGTGTTATTTTCAAAGAGGTACAACACCATCCCCAAAACAAACTTCTTTTTATAGGTTAAAAGTTTTTTGATTTCAATTTATGTTTGTATCTTTTTCTTGTATTTCAGTCAATGCGCTATAATGCGTTGTCGGCCATGGTTGTTTCAGGCAGGCTGAAAATGCATGGATCAATAAGAAGCTTTGAACCCACAGCGCTTGTGGCAGATTTAATAATTAAAATATTAAATAACATTTAACCACATTTTAGCTAATTAATTTATTAATTTTAAGGATGGTAGGTTTTCATACTTTTCTATTGTTTTTCAGTTGTGAAAATTAATTTTTGTGAAAAACTTTGAGAAAGAAGAACAAACAAAAAGAGTAGCCAATAAAAATAGAGGATCTACAAAACGCAGGTTATTCCCTGTGGAAATCTTGCTCATTGTCATAAAAAATAATTTTTTGACTTTAACACGATATTAGGATTTAAATTTAGAAGTAACTCGTTATAATTCTGTAAATCTCACAAATGACGGTTCTTTGACAAATTAATGGTAAATTAATTAGTTTTTGAAAATTTGGGAAAGTAAATCTCTGTTACTGTTAGAGAATTAGATTTCAAGGTTTAAAGGTTTAAAGTTTAAAGTGACGTACTCTGAAAAACCCTTGACAACCTACTATAGAATTAAGTAATTTGGTTTATATAGATTGCCTAACAGACCTTTTGACTTCAGTATACCAAGGTTAGCCAAAGCACTAACTTTAAAGCAGATCTAAATTAAAATCTAAAGTACTTTAATGGTCACCGATCCAAGTGTAAACCCAGAGGGCCTGATCTACTCTCTCTAAAAAGCGTCGATCTAGAATTAATCTCTTGTGTACTTTAAAAACCAATTCTTAAAATTCTATTTAGTTTATCGAGCAACCAATGGATGACTACTGAAGATGTCCTTTAAAGTAGATCCAGATACGTGATCTAAAGTACTTTAATGGTCACTCATCCAAGTGTAAGCCCGGAGGACTTAATCTACACTGTGAAAAGTGTCGATCTAGACTTAAACTCTGTCGTGCAATTCTAAGCCCAATTCTTAAAATTCTACTTGGTTTATAGAGCAACCAATGGATGACTACTGAAGATGTCCTTTAAAGTAGATCCAGATACGTGATCTAAAGTACTTTAATGGTCACTCATCCAAGTGTAAGCCCGGAGGACTTAATCTACACTGTGAAAAGTGTCGATCTAGACTTAAACTCTGTCGTGCAATTCTAAGCCCAATTCTTAAAATTCTACTTGGTTTATAGAGCTACCAATGGATGACTACTGAAGATGTCCTTTAAAGTAGATCCAGATACGTGATCTAAAGTACTTTAATGGTCACTCATCCAAGTGTAAGCCCGGAGGACTTAATCTACACTGTGAAAAGTGTCGATCTAGACTTAAACTCTGTCGTGCAATTCTAAGCCCAATTCTTAAAATTCTACTTGGTTTATAGAGCAACCAATGGATGACTACTGAAGATGTCCTTTAAAGTAGATCCAGATACGTGATCTAAAGTACTTTAATGGTCACTCATCCAAGTGTAAGCCCGGAGGACTTAATCTACACTCTGAAAAGTGTCGATCTAGACTTAAACTCTGTCGTGCAATTCTAAGCCCAATTCTTAAAATTCTACTTGGTTTATAGAGCAACCAATGGATGACTACTGAAGATGTCCTTTAAAGTAGATCCAGATACGTGATCTAAACCTAAAGTACTTTAATGGTCACTCATCCAAGTGTAAACCCGGAGGACTTAATCTACACTCTGAAAAATGTCAATCTAGACTTAAACTCTGTCGTGCAATTCAAAGACCAATTCTTAAAATTCTATTTGATTTATAGAACACCCAATGGATGACTAGTTGAAGATGTTCTTTAAAGTAGCGAGCTACGTAATCTAAAGTACTTTATTTGTCACCTATCCAAGTGTAAGCCCAGAGGGCCTGATCTACACTCTGAAAAGTATCGATCTAGACTTAAACTCTGTCATGCATTTTAAATACCAATTCTTAAAGCTATTTTTGTATTATAGAGCAACCAATGGATGACTACTGAAGAGGTCCTTTAAAGTAGATCGAGCTACGTTATCTAAAGTACTTTAATAGTCACCCATCCAAGTGTAAGCCGAGAGGACCTGATCTACACTCTGAAAAGTGTTGATCTAGCATTAAACTCTGTCATGCGATTTAAAGGGGTTTTTAGAGCTTGCATCGAACTGGTTTTACCTCTACGCTGTCTTACTTTTTTTTTATTATTTGTTTTATAGACTTGGACTTTCGCTTTCATTAAAGGTTAGCCTCGACGATAGTGTAACTTTTGAAGCAAAGTGAGTCACGTGAATTGCTTATGGTCACCAACATAATAACAAAATAAACCGCTTGTGCACTCTTAAAAATGCTGGTGTAGGGGCCCCAGTATAGAGGACTTGTCATGGATTAGAAAATTTAAAAAATGAGAGATTTATTTTTAGTAAACAATACCTAGGGCATTGCTTGCTTGATCAGTGATCAGGTGCTAAAAATTTACGATGTCCATCAGTTGGACAGGGAACGAGGCTTAAACAATATCAGATCTTGTTTACAATATTTTTTAAGTTGACATTAGTAGCCAGGTCCGAGGATTTTACGTGCCCTATACGAAGCAACGGTGCTGATCAATTAAGAAAAGGTATTTTTAATTGTAGACGATCTCCGGGGATTTAAACACGGATTTTAATTGATGAGCCGTGTTCGATACGCTATGTTAAAAAATATTAATGTGGTGGTATAGCTAACGGCTGTTACACTATCGATTTTCTTTCTGAATGAAGAAGCGATTGCATCTAAAACAAAACGGTAGCAAAATTTCTAACTTTGTTTCCTACTCAGTGATAATTAGATCCGCTTGGATTAACTTTTTCAAAACGTTTAGAGGAAAACTATGGTTTATAAAAAGGAATTTTCTTCATTTAATTTAATTGAAATTGTAATATTGTCTATGTAAACGTTGTCGATTTATCACAGGACGTTAATGAGATAGTGTGACGTTTCGAAGCCACCGGTGAGTGATATAGTGACCATAACTCTATAGAACGAAGCTTGTCGCAGGTATAATACATACTCATACATACACAATACACATCAACTACCATATATTTGTGCTCGAATGAGAATGTTAATCCGTGGATGATTAACACTATAAATCTGTCGTGGATTATCACAATCGCCATCGCGAACTGTTACATAGGTACTGAATTATTCTCCATATTGTGCACTGCACTTTTATCCAATCTTCATATTTATGGGTAACATAATAACTTTTGAAGAAATATTTATAATTTAATCTAAATCTTGTTAAGTCTTTATAACAGTGAACATATGAACGTTTGACATGAGTTTGTAGATTTGTACGTCTGGTAATAACATAAAATTTCGTTTTTGGCTCGCTTTTCTTTTGAAAGCTACCGACACACCGAATAAAATCCCATAATGACCGCACCTTATTTCGTTTCGACAAGTTACAAATGCGACTATTCCGGTCTATCTGTTTAGTGTTTATTTTTCAAGAGGATTCGGATATTGATTCATATTTGTTTAGTAGCCTTTGTAAAATAAAATTTGTTATAAAACTTACCCTAACTCGAGCTTCCGTAAGATTTGTCCACATGGCGATTTCTTCTCTAGTGCTCATATCTGGATATCTATTTCTTGCAAAAGTAGCTTCGAGTTCTTGTAATTGTTGCGACGTAAAGTGCGTCCTTTGTCTTCTTTGTCTTTTATTTTTTTTGTCATTTTTATTTTCTTCCGAATCGTTTCCTTCTACACCCACTACTTCTGTTTTGACTTCCGTTAACGATCTATTGCCTGTAACAATAAAAAGAAATTAACAATTAAATTAATTGTTTTTAATATTTTATTTTCTTATGTTAACGCTTACACAAAATTTGTGTGCCAACTAAAGTATTTTAAGATGTGTGACTGTAAATATTAACCAGACAGAACGGATTATCAAGAATCTTGTAAAACTAAAAATAATGTGGTGGTGTTAAAAATTAAATTCGAAATGTTTATATTAGTCAATTTTTATTGCAAATGCAAGAACAAATTTAAATTTCCGCTTATGTAATTTACGGATACGCTATTGACTACCTATAGGTTATGTTGCTCGTTTGCTTGACAAGCTTCATCGGACGGCTTGGTCAGTTGACTATGCGCATCGATATCTTATATTTGCTCAAATGTAATAAATATTATGTATAAACGAACTATGGAGCTCTCAAATTAATTACAATAACCGCATTTGATGTGTATAATATAATAATAACATTTTCCACGATTTTTTATCTACGATAAAATTTGATAATTTCCAAAGAGTCGGTATTTTTATTTTTTTTGCAGGTGAAGATGTCGGCAAACACCAATCGCGAAAGCTGTCAATATCGCCATGATTGATCGAAGGCGGCTTGAATTCAAAGAACCCTATCGAAGGGTATAATCATTCGTCGAGAAGTATACCTTATCCGTTATCGATAAGCCAGATAACCAAATAATATTCTCTTTATATCAAAAAAATTATTATCAACAAATGGATACCAAAATGGGGAAAATAAACAAAAACGTAATATTATGCATCCATCAAAAATTATTGATTTTGAAGTGTTAATTTGAGATTTATTTCATTGCGTTGGGTTTAAAATGTCTTTCTGTTACGAGTATAACCATTCATGGAACATGAAGCTCGTGCACTATAATCCCCATTAAATCTGAAGTGTGTAGAGGATAATCAAAGATTGTACGAGGCCTCAATTGGGTCATTCGTTTCTTCTTATAAGAATGCCATATCTCTCAAGTTCTTATTATTTACTCTTTATATTTGTTTTCTGAGAAAAAGCGCTATAGATAGACAGGTATAGAAGGTCTAATAACGAGACATATGCAAAAATCGTCTAGTATCGGGTTTTTCAAACTTCAGCAGAAGAGATTAAGTAATTATTACGTCATTGGGTTTGATGAGTTCGATGACTGATACTTTTCTGTAAATTCCTGCTGCACTACAAAGAACTGACGTACGTTTGGGTTAGATTTTTAACCATTTAGACATGAATAAGCTAAATATTAAATGGATAAATTGACTAGAAAAGTTCTAAATTACCAGAGATATTGACTTATCGAGACCCTACACAACATACAAACCTCAGGTGAACTAGAACCAGACGCCTTCAAACATTTTTTTAGATAATTTCAGTGAGATAGAAACAGTCCAGTGCAGTTATTAATACTAAAAGTCCTCACCCTCTGATAGGGAAAGCTCGTGCACCATAACCCCCATTCAATCTGAAGTATTTAGAGGATGACCAAAGAATGTACGAGGTTGTTTGTTTCTTCTTTTCAAACTTCATATAAGAGACTACGTATTTATTACGTCATGGGGTATGGGGTTTGATGAGTTTGATGACACATACTTTTCTGTAAACTCCTGCTAGAGTGGCTTATCGAGACCTCCACCCTTCACAACAACGAACCTCAGGTTAACTAGAACCAAGGCCTTCAGAATTTTGTTTAGATAATTCAGTGAAATAGGAAGGACCCAGTGCAGTCATTAATACTAAGTCTTCACCCTCTGATGGGGAAAGCTCATGCACCATGACCCCATTAAATCTGAAGTATTTAGAGGATGATCAAAGAATGTACGAGGTTGTCCGTTTCTTCTTTTCAAACTTCATATAAGAGACTACGTAATTATTACGTGATGAGGTTTGATGAATTCGATGACCCATACTTTTCTGTAAACTCCTGCTGCACTAAAAAATGAAATTTTGTGCGGTTGGGTTAGATTTCTAACCATTTAGGCATGAATTAAGCTAAGTAGTGGCTAGATGAATTGACTAGAAAAGGCTCTAAACTACCTGAGTAGTTGTGACGAGAATATTGACTTATCGAGACCTCCACCCTCCACAACAACGAACCTCAGGAGAACTAGAACCAAACGCCTTCAGAATTTTGTTTAGATAATTCAGTGAAATAGGAAGGATCTAGTGCAGTCATTAATACTAAAAGTCCTCACCCTCTGATGGGAAAAGCTCGTGCACCAAGATCCCCATTAAATATGAAGTATTTAGAGGATGATCAAAGAATGTACGAGGTTGTCCGTTTCTTTTTTTCAAACTTCATATAAGAGACTACGTATTTCTTACATCATGGAGTATGGAGTTTGATAAGTTTGATGACCCATACTTTTCTGTAAACTTCTGCTGCACTAAAATATGAAATTGTGTGCGGTTGGGTTAGATTTCTAACCATTTTGGCATGAATAAGCTAAGTAGTGGCTAGATGAATTGACTAGTAAAGGCTCTAAACTACCAGAGTAGTTGTGACGAGAATATTGACTTACTGAGACCTCCACCCTCCACAACAACGAACCTCTGGTGAATTAGAACCAAAGGCCTTTAGAATTTTTTTAGATAATTCAGTGAGATAGGAAGGTTCTAGTGCAGTCATTAATACTAAAAGTCCTCACCTTCTGATGGGGAAAATTGGTGCACCATAATCCCCATTAAATCTGAAGTCATTAGAGGATGATCAAAGATTGCCCGAGATTGCCCATTTCTTCTTATAAGAGTGTCAGATCTCTCAAGTTCTTATTATTTATTCTATATATTTGTTATCTGAGAATAAGGGCTGTAGCTAGACAGATATACAAGGTCTAATAACGATAAATATGCAAAAATCATCCAACTTCGGGTTTTTATAACCGCATATAAGAGACTACGTATTTATTACTTCATGGGTATGGGGTTTGATGAGTTCGATGGCTCATACTTTTCAATGGTGAAATGGTGTACGTTTGGGTTAGTTTACTAACCATTTAGGCACGAATAAGCTAAGTAGTGAATGGATGAATTGACTAAAAAAGGCTTTAAACTACCAGAGTAGTTGCGACGAGAATATTGACTTACTGAGACCTTCTGACTCCACAACAAACTAACAACAGGTGAACTAGGACCAGACGCCTTCAGACAATTTTTTAGATAATTTCAGTGAGATAGGAATGATCCAGTGCAGTTATTAATACTAAAAGTCTCTACCTTCTGATGGGGAAACCCCCGAAATTTGGTTTGAATGTCTAAAATTGAACTTTTTTCATATTTTTGCTATTATCTCGCAAACTATGTAGTCAGGTGAAAATTATAAAGAGGCAAAAATTGATGCCAATAAAAAATAGACCATTTTTGTTTGAGGTCAATTATTGTTAAGTCACTTATAAAAAAGTTGCAGCTCTCCAAACGTGAAGAGAATGCGAAAATTATCAACACATTCATAGGAGAATAGTCTTGAATTTCTTGAATATTTGAAATTAGTAAGAACTTATTCCATCCGAAGATAAGTTAGTCAGTTCTATTATAAATAAATGTACATAAATGTCTAATCGATTAACTATGTATGAAACAATATGTCTATGAAACCAGTATTGAAAGAGTATTGATATTCTTTTATTTGAGTAGATATTTTCTTTTTTTGTGTATTTTTCTTTCAAAATTTTTGTATAATAATCCGAGCTTTACAAAACAATTAAGAACACGTGATATAACCGTCGAATTAAATTCAATCTGACCTAACATAAAGTAAAACAAACGAAAAATTGTAGAGATAAGCTTTAAAAATAAAAGGGAAAAATATGAAAGTCCTAACACCGTTGTGATCGGGAGCGCATCGTTGTTTGAGAAACTGATTAAAAATTCAGCCGCTAAGCTCCTAAAAGTGGCTGAAACTGTGATCGGAAGATTTTGCAATTATTTTTACCATCTTTTCGTTTACCTATAAAACGAATCATTTTTATACCGCACCTATCTACCTACGTTCAGAATTTTAAAATTAAAAAAAATTTCTTGTATACTAATATTTGTTAGGTTGGGGAAAAATATCGCGCTAAATCGGGGTGCGTTTATGATTTGTATATTTTTTAATCATTTATCTCAAATAACGTGCAATTTAATGGAATAGAGAGCAAAACCAATTTAAATATTAATAAACTTTAGTTGCAAAAAAAGTGTTTAAAATGTCTATATGTCAAGATGCAAATTTATTATTATAAATTTTATAAACAAAGCTTATTTTTTGAGACCACCAGCTTTAGAACATTTAATCCTTATTTATTAGGCTACCATGTGTTTAATTATAAATATCTCAACAATTTATTAGATTGCATAGTTGAATAACTTTATTAATTTAAATTTATTTAAAAACACGTTTTATGACCTTTTAATACTTATTAACTGAAATTTATATTTTGATAAATATTTTTTTAATTATTTCCTCATCAATGGCAGGAAGGACCTATTTTTCTCTTTCTTGTAATAGCATGTAATCAAAAATAGGGGTGGCTTGATAGTAATGCCCATCAGTGATGTGATACTGTGACCTATCAAAACTATTATATCTTGTAAGAAAACTGGAATGGCTAAAATGAACTTCTGCCATACTTTGGTACATTTATTTAAGCTCTACGGCTTAACGTGGTCTCCGATGCCACGATCATCTGCGTGATGAAAATTTCACAGCCACGGGACGGGACATTCTCATAAATAGGTATTTATCATTTCTCAGTCTGCACTTAAAACCACAGTCTAGTCAACGAGGGGTTATAGAGGACATGGAAGAGAAAGAAATTTTTTTCTTTAAGCATGGATGTGGAGTAGTAGGAGGTTAAAATACTAAAAGTCCCCGGTCCTCTAGCTATATGACTAAAGGCGGGAGGAGGTGAAAACGTAAAAAAGGCCCTTTTTTGGAGTTTTGCTTATATCTCAAAATTGGTAGGTTCTAGGGAAAAAATTATTCCTATTAAAATAAAAGCTTATCAAATTTCCTACAAGATTATTGCTATTCATTTTTTTGCTATTCCTTATAGTTTCTGAGATATCCGCTCGCAAACATTGTTTATGAAAAAAAATTTTACCTCACGTTTTTCGTCAAACTTTTGCCACTAGCACTTCAGCTCTTGGTTTTGCAATAAACATTTTTTTTAAACATTTTTTGATGCCCAAAATGATCATTGATGAATATATTTTGCCAGACCCTGTATTATAATTTATAAATAATTAGAGAATAATTGAAAATTCTAATGGACATTCTTTTATTTGCGAAAATATTATCTTAGAAATTAAAATGTAATAAAATGTATGCATCACCTTTTCTATCTCGAGTTCGGCTCCTAGGGGTTGCTGAAAAAGGCAGTTGCGAGTGGTCCATTGTTCCGGACCCCGACATGGCTGAGTGAGCGTCCCGGAAATCTCCGGTCTCGGCCCAAACTGTAATATAACACCATACATTGCTCGCCGTTTTACTAAAATATTTAACACTAAATTATCTAATTAATTTTAACATGCGATTAACAAAAAATAATTATTTGTAATATATTTTGTAGCAACTCCTCCTTTACTAATTGATTTTAAACCGAGCTTGTCACCAAATATAAATTTGTCTCAAATGCTCAACTAAACACATGTCGGAAGATGCATTGACTACCTTATGTTAGTTGACGGTTTTACGAGCCTAATTTATATGTAGTAGCTAAATACCGAGTGATAACCACAATTTTCGACATAGTTCTACCAAATTTTTTATTTGTAATTCAGTAAATCACATTTGGGGAAAAAGAGTCGTTTAACTAATTAACATTAATGTTGAAATATGAAAACTTTTAATCTTATTTATTATACAAGTTAATGTGTCTACAACTAAACTTTTCTACACTAAATGGAAAATTTATGCATCTTTTATTACTTTCGATAAAAAAACAATGAGAAAATAGAAAATCAAATTTAAAGTTTTTCCACTTGTTGACATTGAATTTTTCACTTTTTCAAACACGCTTAAAATAGACTTTATATACAAGGAAGCTTTTGCTAAAAATGTTGTGATGGGAACGATTTTTGAAAATATTGGACTATTTATGTGATGGAAAATTAATAGTCAAATTAGCTTAATTTGCACTTGAAGCACAACAGAGTACTTTATTTTTGATTTGGTCATGTGTTATCCCATGAGAATGAGAATACTATGAAAATATAAATCATGAGCTACTCCTGCCCTATCCTACTGAGATAGAAGGCTTACAATTAGCTGTAGAAACATAGCCTAATCTTGCATTGCTACACGACGATCCCAACGGTCCGACCGCCATAGCTGAGGGCCTTCTGGCTCTAAATGACCAAGATTTATTCCCAAAGTTGGGATAAGTTGAGCAACGTCAAGAAAGCTATCCAAGCTGAAAGATCTGGGTCCACATGACCGAGATTCTTCTCACAGTTAGGGTGGATCGACAGTTGCGACTAAAACTATCACAGCTGAGGGCCTTCTGGTTCTCTCCATGACCAGGATTTATTTCCAAAGGTGGATGGGTTGAGCATTGGCTCATTTAACGTCAATAAGACAATCCACGCTAAGAGATCTGGGTCAACATGGCTAAGATTCGTCTCAAAGTTGGGGTGATTGGACAGTTAAGACTAAGTCTCTCACAGCTGAGGACCTTATGATTCTGCATAATCAGGAGTTATTCCAAAAGTTCGGTTATTCACACAGTTAGGGTGGATCGACAGTTGAGACTAAAACTATCACAGCTGAGGGCCTTCTGGTTCTCCATGACCAGGATTTATTTCCAAAGGTGGATGGGTTGAGCATTGGCACATTTAACGTCAATAAGACAATCAAAGCTGAAAGATCTGGGTCCACATGGCCAAGATTCTTCTCACAGTTAGGGTGGATCGACAGTTGAGACTAAAACTATCACATCTGAGGGCCTTCTGGTTCTCCATGACCAGGATTTATTTCCAAAGGTGGATGGGTTGAGCATTGGCACATTTAACGTCAATAAGACAATCCACGCTAAGAGATCTGGGTCAACATGGCTAAGATTCGTCTCAAAGTTGGGGTGATTGGACAGTTAAGACTAACTCTCTCACAGCTGAGGACCTTATGATTCTGTATGATCAGGAATTATTCCAAAAGTTTGGTGTGTTGAACAATGGCAATTTACCGCCAATAAGGCAATGCAAGCTGAGAACTCTGGGTCGGCATACACAGCGCGATACCCTTATTTAACCATCAAATGTTGATATCACTAACAAATCCAGTCAAAGATAAGGTCTAACATTTAATAATGCGAAAACAAAGGTAATTCTAATGATAAATAGTCATTATAATGATGGTCAGTTGTAACGAAGATCTGACAGATACTAAGGCGGTCGGTAGTAGGGCTAGGGGTGATTTAAAGCTTCAACTACCTAGGTTCCTTTGTAACAAATACAGTCAGCTGCTAGAGTGCTATCAGATGTCTTCTAGCGATGGTATGTTCTGAAACTTATGAGAAGAATAGGGCAGAGTCATTGCGCTATAACGAAAATGTGTCTGACAACATCTGATAGCATCAATTTTAGAGATATACAGAGAGAGCGCTCGCTCTCTCCATCTGTACTACGAAAGATATTGGGTTTGCCCTATTGTTCTCATAAGTTCCGGACTATAAGATACTTGACATTAAGAATGAGAAAAATGTAGTAAGTCACGCAGTACAATACTATGAATGCTATCCAGTCTAATATGAGCTCATATACAAGGATGCACACATGCACAGAATCTCATAGAGGACAGAGCATTGTACAAAATTTAAAAAGTAAGTACAGAAAAAATTGCCAAGAGTGGCCAAATAACGAGGAACACTGGTGCCATGGAGAAACTCATTTTTGCAGAGAATACGAAAGAAAAAATATTTACGCTAGCAGATAGATGAATCAAATGAGACCTTTTTTGGAAAGATCGCCCAAGATCTACTTGTTGCTTAGAGAACGACAGTTTGAAATTGTTTTGCTACCAATACAGCACTTTGGGATTGTCAGGACCAATAGAGAAATATTTCAACACTGCGTTCTTCTTTCTTTCCCATGTTCTCTATGCTTGGTTATATTTTTGAGCTAAATTTCCATTTCTCTAAAACAAGGTACTTCTATAAGATTCTTCGGCAATACCTGAGCTCTTGATAATGAGCTGCATCTGTTTATGGCATTTATAAATTGAGGTTTGACTTTTTTTCTCTGCAGCAACCTCAAAGATTTATTAAAACATTTCTTCATAGTTGCCAATCGCGCCAGATTAGATCGCGCCCTGAGTCATACAACTAAATATCGTCTCTGAGGTATTATAATAAAAGCCCTTGTTAAGCAGTGCCATGAAGCTCTATGTTACAAACTGTCGACGGCACTGATCATATATTATCTCGGTGGAGATGTGTGAAGAATAAAGCGACAATAAGGCGAGAGGAACTATCTAACTAGAACTCACTATCTATTGTGACTTTCATGACAGCTTTGCAACTATCATGGTTTTCCATCAACCATGCTCAAGTTGCATTTCTAAAACTCGTCAAGTTTGTATTCTCATAAACCACCACTGAACGTACCATTCAACATTAACATTAAACGACGTATTTCGTTGATTGAATAAGACAATTTTTATTCTCTTCCTTTCTATTTATCTAACGTTGTTTTGAATCAGTTTGAAAAGTGTGAAGCTTTGTTCGTTATCAAACGTGACATGACTTCAAAGATACCAATTCCAACTGCATATAAAACATCGGTAAATGACTAAAATGAAAAAATCTGAATATCTCTCTCTAGTCTCTTTAAGATGGAATAAGCTAAGATTTTCAAATATTATGGTATAGACATAGACAATCAAGAGCTCGCTTTTTAAACTGTTTATTTCTACATAAAGCATCTAAAGTTTTAACCTCCGCCCCTATAACTTTTTAAGAAATTGAATTAGAGAATTCGGCTAGAGCGGAGGAAATCCTTATCTAAAGGATAAGGTGCCATCAGTTCAAAGATTTAATTTCATAGACGGTCATGGTGCACCACTGCACCTCGTTTGAAAGATATATAAATAGTTCTCTATGCAGTTTTTTCGGACAATTAAAAATCCTAAAAGTGCCCGAGGAGCTTTCCATAATAGATTTTTCTCTTTACTAAGGCCCAGTGTTATAAAAGAAGGTTAAAACTCAACCTAAGGTTAGACTGTCATTTTAGTTTGACATAATTGGACCTAATAATGAAATTGACGTTTATTTATAATTTCAACCTACGGTTTAGTCAATCTTCGGATAACTAGACTTTATAATACTGGGCCTTAGGCCCGGGATTATAAACGAAGGTCGAAATTCAACCTAGGGTTGAAACTCAACCTAAGATTAGCCTGTCATTTTAGTTTGACCTAATGGGACATAGTAATGAAATTTGCGTTTATTTATAATCTCAACCTACGGTTTAGTCAATCTTCGGATAACTAGACTTTATAATACTGGGCCTTAGGCCCGGGATTATAAACGAAGGTCGAAATTCAACCTAGGGTTGAAACTCAACCTAAGATTAGCCTGTCATTTTAGTTTGACCTAATGGGACATAATAACGAAATTGACGTTCATTTATAATTTCAACCTACGGTTCAGTCAATCTTCGGTTAACAAGACTTTTAATACTGGGCCTTAGGCCCGGTAGTATAAACGAAGGTCGAAATTCAACCTAAGGTTAAAACTCATCCTAAGATTAGCCTGTCATTTTAGTTTGACATAATTGGACATAATAATGAAATTGGCGTTTACTTATAATCTCAACCTACGGTTGAGTCAACCTTCGGTAAACTAAGCTATATAATACTGGGTCTAAGAGGTTCAAGGTGGACATTTTAACAAAATTTGTGACAATTAAAGTAAAATTATATATTTTAATTTCCTAAAATTCCAAATTTACTTGATATAGGTGCTATTGGAATTGGAACACTCCTCTGGCTTACATTGAAGAATATTTTATTTTGTTTTATTCTTATTAGAGAACGGAACATGAGGTCCTTTTCAATTAAAACTTTGAGTTGATAGTATCTACCTCTAGTGCTGTCTTAAAACTTTTAAAAATCAATTTATCTTAAAAAAATAGACGTGCTGCAGTCTTCAGCCTATTCAGCCATCCTAAACCAGCGTAAATCGCTTTATGTATGGACCACGACCAGTTGTAGTCTAAATAAAAAATGTTACTTTAATAACTCGATCAATTTGGTCTTCTTGCTTCTTGTTAACAAGGGCAGCACATTGACTGAAGACACAAGTCACAAGTTTTAATATCTGGTAGAAGATCAGGATTTTTTAACCCCACAATGCTGTAGCCGAAAGCGTTATCGTCAAACAAATTAAAAATTTCGAAGAAAATTTTAGAAAAAGCTCCCATCCATTCATCATAGCACAGTCTTTGGAGAAAATTTTTGCTTTTTAACGACAAGGAATTCTTTAGCATTTTTGTGAATTTCGCCAAGAAGAATTTTTGCAACAAACTTTAATGACTATTGCGACGAAAAATGATAACAATTTGAGCAATCTTTGACGTGATTAATGATATATAAAGGAGCGTTAAAATTAATCTAAAACAATTATTAGATAATAATCGACTAATCTTCACGCAAAGCATAAATTTTGGTATGTAAATATAATAATATGTCGTCTATTATTATTATTATACTCTCAAATATGCAAATTGTGTTTGTTATAATTATTGACAAACACTTTCCAAAATACAAACAAACAATTTTAACAAAATTGATATTATTCAATTATGTGTAAAATAAAATTAAGGGCTTTGGAAGCCCATACCTTGAAAATAATTTACTTACATGTTAAATACAACTGAATTCAATTTTTTTGTATTTTAACGTAGTATAATTAGAACTAAATTTTGTTACTAACTAATGAAGTACCTAATTCCAAACAGAAACTGAGAACTTTTTGTTTAACATTTACAACGATCATATTTTAAGTTTTATCTAACGTAAAAGACTAACAACAGTGGCGTGTGTGTAGATTTTTATTATTGTTATTTACTTAGGTCATGATACACAAATTCAACATCTTCAACACTAACAAAACTCAAGAATTCAAAAGGCGGGGCCCAAAAATCCAAAAAATATAAAGCATTTGTAAGTTTGGGAATAATTTGAAAAATTTTCAACCGTGCAGAGAAAAGCCTCTACTGAAAGCAATAATTGACAACAATTGTGTTGTGTATTAATAAATTTTTACTTCTTTGTTAATAAGGCGTTTAAAAAATGTAATATTTTTTAAAATTATATCTTTTAAATTATATTTGTTTTGTAACACACACGATTTTATAAAGGTTAGCAAATAAAACAACAATGAAATGTCGTACGTCTGTGCACACATCGTAACATATTTAAATATTAAAACTTAAAGAAAGTCTCTTATTTGATCTATTAAATATATAAGTTATATTATGCTAGATAAAAAGAAATAATTATCCTACAAAAAAACGTTTTTTTGTAATAAAATTGGATGAATTATTTAAAAATGACACATTTGAAAAATATTTTCTCTGCTTACAGCTCGCATATCGTGTTAGGGATAACTAAAAGCAGATATAAGATTTAAATGTAGTGATCGTGGTGGTCCAGTGATCAATAGTGTTATGCTGTATTAAAGCCGTTTTACATGGACTAAATGTCATACTAACGTGTTAGTACTGAACCGACTCAAGGAGCAAAAGCACGGGAATCTAAACTTTAACGTCGTGCACCGTTGTGCGTTGTACTTTCTACACATTACGTTAACGCTTAGATTCCCATGGTTTTGATCCTTGAGTTGATTCAGTTCTAATAAGTTAAGTTCGATATTTACTCCATGTAAAAAGGCCCTTAGGGTGTAGTTATGTTGGAGCTTCGATAAGCGCTAAGAGCAACGATTAGAGATATTGTAACAATGCTTTTATTTTATCTGGTTCTCTCTAATCATCGCTCTAAGCATTTATTGCAGCTCTAATATAAACACATGATTACGCAGCCAAAGGTCTCGGGTTCGAATGCCAGGCACCTCACGTCAGGCCACCAGTTGCACCCAGTCTTTGAAATTTCTAGGGTAGATTGAAAAACCTTTGTTATTGTTAATAACGTGCTGATACAAGCATAGGTAGTGCTAGCCACATTACCTTCATTGTAATGCTAGGTTCGCGTTTAGGTGACCGTACTATGTACTTAATCACTTAAGATGTTTCAAATGCTATAAAAAGCGAACTGTTATCCACTCTGAATGTGAAATACCGATAAAGAGCAAATTCGACCCTCTCAATCATCCATAGACTTAGGGCCAGTATTATAAAGTCTAGTTAACCGAAGGTTAACTCAACGGTATGTTGAATTATGTCAAAGTAAAATGACAGCTAACCTTGGTGGAGTTTCAACAGTAGGTTGAGCTTCAACCTTTGTTTATAATACTGGTCCTTAGGGAGCTTTAAAACAGGGTAGCGGTTTGTAGCGTATATGTGGTCGTTAGAACTAGGGCTTTACGCGAGTCTCGCAAAATTGCGAGAATCTTGCATTCTCGCCTCGTATCTCACAACTTTTTGCGAGGCGAGAATGCAAGTTGAGATGTGAAGCGAGACTAAGATTTCTAATGCGAGGCGAGATACGAGGCGAGACGATTTTAACTTGCGAGGTGAGACTTGTTTGGACGTAATAGGAAACAACGCAACAATTATCAACAGGCACAACAGTGTTACTTAAACCTTATGTAACGCAAACTGTATTAATACTGTATAACAGGTACCTAATAATTATCAAAGGGAACGAACAGTTACATTTGAACCTTATGTAAGGCAATGAGAGCCTATTAAAGCCGCCATTTATGGCGGGAGCAGTGACGACTCTTAATTATGATATGGTATAGCCATCGTCAGAATTTGTAGTTACGCCACTGTGCATATCCATCGTCTTTCACTCAATAAAAATCGTTAACAGCTTGAAACTTTTATAATCTAAGGCCCCATTGTACCTCTTTCCCTTAAATCTATAGTTTACTAAGAGCGGGTTGTACCAATTCAAATTCAATTTCTCTATAAATTTCCCAAACTCCTTTGGTAGTGTAATACCTAGTAGATAGTCGTACGTAGGCTTTTCTATTCACTGAAGAGCAGTTTTTCAATTCCAACTTAAAAAAAATGTCACACCTCATGAGAACTTAATATCTTTGTCAATAATCTTTAGTTGGGGTCTTCCTATAACAATTTTAGTAAAACTATTGTGTCCTTTCAACCAATGGCCATGGAGACGTCTCTGTAGACTAATAATAACCATCCTGGTTTAAAAATGCAGTTCATGGTTTAGAGTGTGGATTTTGCAAAATTCAATAGAATTAAGACTACCATCTGCTTACTTTCCTGGAAATATCAGCTGATGTGGTCTACAATTTACTATGAGGTTCGAACCATTCAAGTGAGAAGCTTTATTATTCAATCAGTGCCGGCTTGAGCTAGCACGAGGCTTGTAGCAACTCTTATCAAGAGGCCCATAGAGTGGCATAGCGACATAATCACGGGTCTGGATTGCAAAGATTTTCTATGGCCCCTAGCACCACAGGCAAAATTTTTTGGAACGTTTATTGTTCACAAAAATAAAATATTTTGAAACTCACATGCCTGATTCCACGAAACCTTCAAAATTCTGATTTTTGTCTGCTTGGCGCGTGCCTACAGAGACGCGAGGCTCTTAGCATTTGCCACTTCTGCTAATATAGTTAATCCAGCACTGTATTCAATTTTCTCTTGGTGGGTTCCCATTCCCTAGTAAGAGATAACAGCTCTCTAATATGTACACCACGGTAGCCATGAGAATCATCCCAAAAATTGATTAGGAATTCGAACTTGCTAATGTATGAAGTAATCTTATGTGATGTATAGCTTGTAACTTGCCAATTTCAATTTCCGAAACGTTCAGCATGAGTTGTAACTTTCTGATTTTAGTAGTGAATTCCCCTTGGTTTTCAAAAACAAAACAACGTCATGTTTGGTTCCCTCGCTCTATTACTTACAATATACAGAGTGGTTACTTCATACGTCGTACACGGACTTCTGTTTAGTTCAGTTTGAATTTGAGTTTCAGTTCAGTAAGAAGACTCTGCTCAACGTTAATATACGAACTATGTAATTACAGACTTTTGACAAAATGTACTAGAGGCCATTGCCTTTAAGAAACATGTGAATTTTTTATCTAAAATCAAAAAGTTAGGAAACAAATTCAAAATACGATTTAATTTTATTTTCACCATACATTTTGTTATTCTTATCCTCAAACACAACCAATTAATTAACGTCACACAACTAAGAAAATCTCATTTTGACCCTAATTCTTATTTCTATGTTTTAGGTTTTTTACTATTTTCAAAGCAACTGAAATAACAAGTCGTTTCCAAACCAAAAATATAACTGTCAGTGATTTAACTGCATCGGCCATTATAAATTATAAAAATTGTCTTTGAATGAAGTGTTTTTAAATTTCCATCGAGTATTGTAATCCTCTTCTTCGGAAAAAGAAAAATTGAATTGATTCGCAATGCTCATATTTGGTATTACGATGCCATTCACTTTTAATCGTTTTGAAAATTTCTTTTATTTTGCAATAAATGAAAAAGAAATTTAACAAAGCATAATAATGAAAATAATATTATTTATCAATCAAACAATGCGTATTAATTGCTAATATCGCATTGATGATGTCTGTGGGTCATTTTGGCAGCTAATTCATGCGTGTTACATACAAAACATTTATTCAATACATTGATAGCTCTTTTATAAGTTGAGTCGATCAATCAAACTTTCCATACGGTGAGCGAGTTAAAACTCGAGAAAAATTGAATGGGATCTTGCATTATAGGGTAGTAACTAAAATGGGGCCAGCGAGATGGAATAATTCGTTAATCTATAGTTATAGGGGTGCTGTCATAGGTACACGCCAGATCTGACACTTGCTACATTCTCATGCACTTTTTTAAATTCGAACAATTTTTCATTATTTTTCAATATTTTTCATCCTACAAACTTAATCGTTTTTTAAATTATATTTCTCTTCCAACGTACCACGAAATGTGCTTAGATAATTTATTGTTTGAATTTTTTATTTAGCGTTTGTTACATTATTTTAAAAGAGCGTAAAGGGCGTTAATAATATAAAAGAGTAATTGTTTTGTTTATTAGTAAATTGTTACAATCCAGTAGTACCTTCTCTCCTGAACTTATGATGTAACGAAGCTCTCATAGACCAGAGTCCGAACTCTTCATCAGCATGGGCATCGATAAATAAAGCATCTTCTATCTTTTTGGCTACTTTCGGTCAAGTAAAATGGATTTCCACTTTCCAGTAAGCACAATTCCCAGTTGGGAAGTTCCAAAAGTAATAGGTAAAAACTAGGGGATCTACTTGGCATTATCAATCCCAGTGTAGCCCAACAAATTCTAGAACTCACCAGAATGATGACAGGGCTAGCTTACCAGAGCACTGTACCTTAAAAGGTCACAATTGGGCATAATTGGCAAAGCAGAAAATCCAATATTTATAAAATGTAGACTAAGCGATTCCAATCCCCGCTATATGGAACTACCAAGGGCCTAACCCGACGGAATCCTTTTATAACCACCATCGAACTGTTTATGATTGAGATGGAGATAGGGGAGTACAATAGAGCTAATTAACTGTAGTGCAGAGTCAAGTCGGTCCTCTTCCAGATATAAAATAATAATAAAAATTTATTAAGTGACTCGTTTAGTTTAAAATTATTTCTCAAACAGAAGCAAAATAATGGGAAGGGTGGATAAAATTTTGAAATCGATTAAAAACAACTGTCTTCTCGAGACAAAAAAAGCAGTCGTTATATTGGAGTATCGTTGTTAGAATTTTTTTCTGGATTTTTAAACACTCACACGAGAGGCTTTAAAACACTAATAACATCACGTTTTACAAGCGACGGTGTGGAGCACCTGACTCCGTTCAAACTACGAGAGTGATTGCTTTCAAAAAGGAGGTGATTCTCACCACCGGGCTCGCGACACGTCTATTAAGCCCTTAATCTGGGTTTCCTTTAGGATTTTAGGAAGTCATTTATCAGTCAGATATTACACTACCAGGTGGCACGCTCATAAAACTAAAACATCAAGTTGAGGGATTTAAAAATTAAAAGCTCACGACGATTAGAAAAGAAAATAAAAATTAGCAAAAATCTGTTATAATAAATAAATAAATAATTTTTTATGAGTAGAAAATGAAATTTAAAGTACCTAAATACACATAATCTTAGACAAGCTCGCGAATTAAGTTTTTATAATGTGGAAACAAAAAAATATCGGCGAAAAGACTGTTTTGTGGGCTTAAAAGAATAAATCGGCAGTACTTTCTTTAAGAATCCTGATCCTGGATAATCTAGGATGCGCTATCAACTTTTATACCATAATTCCAAAGCACAATTTTAATGATCCTTTAATCCAAAGTATTACTCTGATCTAACAGGAATTAATGCTTGGCAAATTTCTTGTCACGTCTTCAAAAACAATGTCATTTAAATAACTTTTTAACGAAAATTTTATTAATTATTTTATTTACTTTTATTATTACTTAAACATTAATCCACACACTCTCTAGACGTATAAATAAATTTTAATTTATTCTATTCACGTATTAAGAGGAAATTTCTATTGTAACAAGATGTTTGTAAATGAAAGTTATTGAACAAAGGCATCGACAGATGTGACTTATTTAGGCTTAAATGAGGTTTTGCAAAAGGGTTGCCATGCTCTATTATTTACCAACTATTTATGAAGCAAAGTTAATTGCACATTTTATAATACTCTTTATCATTTATTTGTTTATTTTCATATAAATTATAAACAATTTCATCATTAAATATGTAAATATTGTTTGATTCATTTTAATAACTTTACTGTGTTTGATTACTACGAGTTGTCGTTGCTAACATAAACTAAATATCAAGGTAATGTGGCCAGCACTACTCTTCTAATTACTGCGAGACAATATGGACTCATTTTTGAGGCTTGAATGGGCCCTAAAATCGAAAAACACTTCGTTAACATAACGTCGATCTAAAATTCGACTCTACCGTCTCTAAAGTCGTAGCACTAGAAGACCATGATTTTTCACATTAGAAAAAGGAGCAGCAGGTTGCCCAAAGAAGCTGCATGAATATCAGATCTGCAAGACTACAGAAGCTAGACCCTTCCATATACACCATTAAAACGAAACACCTCATGGAAACTGCAGAAATGCAAATGAATCACCACTACCGCCTCAAAACCACCCTTATCTTCAATCGGTTTCCCTAGATTTTTTTCTCAATTACCATACTTACAATATTACTATTTTGTTACTAAAATTTCACCTTGTAGCTTAAGCCGTTCAAACATTAAAAAATTTTGACGGTCTTTCTCATCAGGAGTTGACTTTTGGATAAGACATATTAGAATCATCTGGTATAAATTATTCTACATATTTTAGAATCACCCTGTATAGATTTTAAAAGAATAAAGTTTATTAAGATTTGGGGCTTGAAAGTAATTTTAATTTTAATTAATTAGATTTTGTTAAATAGTTTTAATATAAGATGTCGCTACGTGTTTCATTTTTGTATTTTAATAATTTAAATTTCAAGTAAATATTGATAACGTCCAGCTGGTAATTTTTACTACATGTTCTCATTTCTAAAATTTAAATTTTTAATATTTTATTGATAACGTCCAGATTGTGATTTTATAACATTTTCTTCAGCTTTCATCTTCAAATTTTTGTTATTCAAGGATATTGCAGCATTGCACGATAAGGCAGTTGTTCAGTTTATTATTATTTTTTAAACGTAATTTGTTTAATATAAAAATTACAATTAATAATGGCCCTTTTGTGGAGGATTTCAGAGTTATAAAAGATTAAATTTTTTTGTGTAAAGGCCCCGCCACACACACAGGCTTACCTTCCGGTTTGGCTTGTGCAGGTGGCCTAAACGCTGTACAGACACTACAATTTGGCGTCTGCAGGCCACCTGAATGATGACCACACGCTCCGGTTTGGCTTGTTTTGCCGGTTTTGCCTGAACGCTATGTCTACATGCTCCGGTTTGGCTTGTGCAGGCCGCCTGAACTGTGTCCACACGCTCCGGTTTGGCAAACCGGAAGGCAAGCCTGTGTGTGTGGCGCCGCTATAAAGGCTCGTCTTCACACAGAGACTTGCCTTCCGGTTTGCCTGTACAGGCGGCCTGATGCACAGACCACCTGAATGCCGTCCACACGCTCCTGTTTGGCCTGTGCAGGCTGCCTGAACGCTATGTCTACATGCTCCGGTTTGGCTTGTGCAGGCCGCCTGAACTGTGTCCACACGCTCCGGTTTGGCAAACCGGAAGGCAAGCCTCTGTGTGTGGCGCCGCTATAAAGGCTCGTCTTCACACAGAGACTTGCCTTCCGGTTAACCTGTGCAGGCGGCCTAATGCACAGACCACCTGAATGCTGTCCACACGCTCCTGTTTGGCCTGTGCAGGCTGCCTGAACGCTATGTCTACATGCTCCGGTTTGGCTTGTGCAGGCCGCCTGAACTGTGTCCACACGCTCCAGCTTGGCAAACCGGAAGGCAAGCCTGTGTGTATGGCGCCGCTATAAAGGTTCGTCTTTGCACACAGGCTTGCCTTCCGGTTTGCCTGTGCAGGCGGCGGACACAGGAGCGTGTGGACACAGTTCAGGCGGCCTGCACAGGCCAAACCGGAGCATGTAAACATAGCGTTCAGGCGGCCTGCACAGGCCAAACCGGAGCGTGTGGTCAGCATTCTGGTGGTCAAACCGGAAGGCAAGCCTGTGGACGAAGACGAGCCTTAAAATTTATCTTCAATCGTAAAATGTCCCGAAAGATAATTACTGCAACACAGATCCCTGATCGCGAGGGGCAGGGAGAAGTTTGCGCAGATTTGGCCACGCCCCTTTAATAATTTAAATACGTTTACAGATGCGATGGTGGGGATAAATACCAATTTAGGTATCTGCGCATTCCCACCGCTTGTGGGAAACTTGTACTTGTACTGATTTGTACTAACTTCGTAACTTCGGTATAAAAAATGTGGCACATAGCTTAGAACCGAAGCTGTATAATTATTCCATCAACAGCATAACCTATGTTACTTTCTATTCACATAGAAAAATAAATTATCTAACCAACCAACTAGGTATGGTATCAGATTATTTGATACCCTAATAGATAGTTCGTTTGCTAGGATGGGTACAGAATCGGACTGGTCTCATTTCACACTGTCAGTAATAGGGAAATCGTCAATAATTGTCAGGGTTATAAAAATTATACTAAACTTAAAAGTTTATATTTTGCTCCGATGAGCCCTGAACGGAAACATTATGCATTTTAGGGTTACAAGAAAGACAAAGAGCATAAGAAAAGATAGTTAATTGCAAACAGCTCCCTTAGAATCAAAATGTTAAAAATTGAATAAACTTGTGAGGTACAAGAGAGCTTTTAAATTAGGGATCAGCTTTTATCAAAGCAATCTTCAGCATTCAGACGACAAAGTAGCTCAAATTGAAAATAAGGCGCTTTAAGGGCATTTGTAGTAGGGGTCATATTAGCTATGGACCTGTTCTTGGTTTCAAGGTCGGATTCAAAGGTTCCGTCCTCTGTATTCTTTAGTCATTGGGTAACCCTTAAGCCGTTACTCAGCGTTAGTGCAAATGGCCATTACAGTACTTATAAGCCTACAAAGAATATTTCAAAGAGATCTACACATCTTAGTGCCTGTTTTTCAATCATCGTTTAAACTAAGTTCAAGCTCATGCGCCGTAACTCGTTTACATTACAGTAAATTTACAGCGCATGAGATTGAACTTCGTTCAGCTGGAACTTAGTTTAAACGATGATTGAAAAACTCGCCCTTACAAACTTAATACTACCATCAGAGGATGCATGGATGCATGGTGCAGAGACGTACCTATCAGGGTGAGGTGCTAGAAAATACTACCGCCAGCTGCCCTCTTCTCCCAAATCTAATTTTTTGTAATTAATTTTAGCTGCAGTAAACAATTTGTAAGTAAAGCAGGTGCTGAAGGTAATTGCAAAATATGAGGACCGAGAAATGTTGACTTGACATTCTTGTGACCCCGACGATGTCATCAAAAATGACGGGACTATTAGACTGTCTGACGAAATATCAAAAATATTGAAGTTTGATACCCCCCAAACTCAAATTCGTTGACAGAACGCGGTCCTCATATTTTGCACACTCGCTTCCCTTCAGAACCCGCTCATTCGTCCAACCCGAAGGTTGAATATTAAATTGAGGGGGTCAGAAGCCAAGGGATCTAAGTAGAAAAATAACACTTCTGAGAAAATTAACTAAGGGTTAATGTGGTATATTTAGCCTTTTATTAAGACTGTGGAATTAAAATCTGCTTGAATCTCTTTGCTGCGAAGTAAAATGTTACATCTATTTCAAGTTTCTACACTTAACTCGATTTTCACATTTTTCTACTTAGATCCCTTGGTTTCCTACCCCTTCAATTTTAACAATTCAAACTTCAAAACAAGCTATATCATCCAAGAAGAATTCCTAAAGTTTGTAAATAGTTAAACAAAAGGCGTAATAAAATGTTGTGAAGCCTGGGGTTATGCCAATGGATAATTTGACACTTGATCATAGTTTTAACAAAATTGTTGCTATCGGAATTAAATTGTAAGTTTATCTTCTCACCTGCCATCTACAATTCTTATAGTGGCGTGCATATCAGTCGCTGGCAATAAATTATATATTGAAGAAAATGTGTCGGTCAATACTTGCTTGTTTAAGGTTTATTTAGTGTAAAAATTAAGTGTTTTTGTTTTTAATTACGGGAATTTAATTAGGACTATGACATGGTAATTTTGTTGGATTTTATAACATTTAAAACGTTTTAACGAGGTATCTAACAAAGCTTCGTAGTTTTAAGTTATTTTAAAAAGGTCTAAAACCATCTACTAAATAATTAACATTTTTTCGTTTCGTTTCAGATGAGTGGAGCATCATTTTGCAATCGATTTGCGATCTTCATCAAAGGTAAGTCCTCAAAGTTGAGGATTTTTCATTAACTCCTATTTTTTTTGATTTTAAAACTTTTTTACTGATAACGACTCAAATAATGAAATAAAATTTTTGAGAAACTGTTCGGTTTTTAAAAGTATAACAGACATAACATAAAAATTATAAGGTGATAGTATTCGGGCTCATCTTTAGCGGAGGGGATCAACTATTTGAGTGCCACTGAACATTTTAATTTGAACTACCTACAATAAAATATCATAAGTCCATTGATTTGCCTAGTATAGGAACCCCATGATATATTTTTTAACCGGCATTTGGGCTTCATCGAGGGCTGAAATAGTTTTAGCTTGTTTTTCGTATTTTGCTCCACTAATCTTACTCAAAAGAAACAAGAGACAATTTAGGGTTTTTGATTTTAATATTAATTCCCAACTTTATTTTTCAAAGCTGCATTCAAAAAATATGAATCAAATGACAAGTAATAAATAGGGACGCTGGTGCAAAAAACACTGAATTGCGCTGAGGAAGTGTAGGTGTTGCCCAAATTCTGGCCCTTGAACCTTAATAAAATAAAAGTGACTTTTGAGATCACCATAAAAAATTTGCAAAACCAATAAATTATCCAACTTTTGAAAATTATACGCCTCACTTCAATTCCGTATCTCCATTAAAAATTTATTTACTAAACATTTTAGTCAAAAAGTATTTAGTTACATATTTTTTACCCTGCATATAAGAATAATATTTTAATAATAAAGAGGCAGTGCCAAGTTGACATGTTTCCGGATGATTTAAATTCTCAACATAAACTTTTGAATCAGAATTTCTTGAAAAATTAGTTTTCAAGATGTTTTAGACGCCTATAAATTTACCCGGTTGTCCTTGTCAAAAATTCAACCAAAAGATCACGATCTTCAATTTTTTTAACCACAACTTATAATTTTGCTACCCCAAAAAGATTTATTTGAGTTTCTATAGATGAGAAATTGTTAAAATTCTAATTTTGAAATTTTATTAAAAGAAATGTTTATACGCAATAAGTATGTGAATGTGACTAAAAAGACTATTTTAGTTCTCAGGGGATAAGAAAGTCTCTAATCTTCTAGCTTAACCAACAGCCATATGCGAGTGAATTTGGAAAACGTTATTACCAGTTGCGATAAGCAAGGGTTGAAGATTTTTCTATCCTGAGTTCAATGATTTCCTATCTGAATCTGAGTTTAACTTTAAGCACAATTTAGCAAATTATAAAAGAATAAATTTTAACACTTGGTTTTTATTTTGATCATTTAACAATAATTATTATTAGAGTAAGCTGTAGTTTTTAACTAAAAACAGTAAAAAAGGCTCTTAAATTTATTTTTTCAAAAAATAACAATTTTGGATTAGATCTCTCTACAGACAATCTCAAGCCTTAGTTACTTTGACATTTTGGACTTCAATTTTCACATTTGAGACTATTGCTTCTTTTATCGAAAATCAGTATGGTCCTGAACTTTTATAAAGAATAAGGCAGAGCCAATGCGCTATAACAACAATGTGTCTTGTAACATCTGGTCGCAGCACTTTTAGAGATTCAGAGAGAGAGAGAGCACTCGCTCCCTCAATCTGTACTACGCAAGATATTGGCTACGCGCTATTCTTTATAAAAGTTCAGGAGCATACCTATGCTTTTTGGAACGGATATTAGACACGGTTCTTAAAAGTGTTAATTTCCGATATAATCTACGTCTGGGTTCATATATAACAGAAAATTTATTTAAACCGAACTACTCATGAAAGCACAGGCTCGGATTGTCCCACCGGGAAATTGAGAAGTTCCCGATAAGCCTGCCCAAGCCAAACCTGCACAGGCAAGCCCAAAATATAATTTGCGTTCACACGTACAGACTTTTTCTCCGGCCAGATCTGTGCATGCAAATTTTAAAGCAACGCTTAAGCGTGCGCCACACACACAATCTTGCCTTCCGGTTTGGCCCCCGGTGCAGGCCGCCTGCACAAGCCAAACTGGAGCGTCTAGAAATCGTTCAGGCTTCGGTTTGGCCTGCGCTGGTCGGCCCGACAAGCCAAACAGGAAAGTAATCGCCTAAACGATGTCCAGACGCTCCTGTTTGGTCTGTGCAGGCTGCCTGCACAGCTGCACATGCCAAATCGTAAGGCAAGTCAAACCTGTGTGTGTGGGGCGGCCTTTACAACGTCTGCATAAGAAATCTCTGTAATTCATGGAATATTTTTAGATTCCTTTTAGAAATCCAGGTAGATAATTTGCTTCCAATCCGTCCCTGTTAAGGTGGGATGTAAAGGTACAAGTTTAAATGTGCCTACTTGAGGTAAATAAAACACATCAACACCGCGGGAGACTGTGATGGCGGATTATGCATAAGACCCACAGCACTAGAGGTAAATCAGTTGGGAGGCAATAAAAGTGCAAGTATTTAAAATGACATCTGATGTGTAAAAATCAGCTTTTCGCCTCGTAGTGCTCTGTCATCAATCATCCATCATCAAACGTTGGCCATGATTATTTTGTTAACAGCCAATTCGAATAGTAAAACTGACATCCCAAACCATTCCTGTAGTAAGTTTAGCCTCATCACCCAGAAAGTTCGTCTTCTTTCAAGAGACCTTCTTCTCTTTATTCTCTTTATTCCTTGTTTAATTCTTAGTAAAACAGCTTCATTCGATATTTGGTCTCTCCAGAAACTTATCAACATCAATATTTTAAAATCTTCGTCACCGGCCACTGATACGTTTGCAAGTATCCACTATTCGACCCCATATAGAAAGATTGGGAACACCAAACACTTAATTCTCACTCTTAACTCCATCGTTAGCCTTTAGAGCATAGTGCATGCTTTTAGTTTCACGAACGCAACTTTGTGACGCTCAAAACTTGATTTACAATAAAAAAATTTGTTTGGAGTAATGATAAAAGAACGAAAAGCAGTGACAGTACCATCAAAACATGGTAAAGCCTCAGAGGTCCAAATTATGCATCTTGGGTGAAAGTATCATGAACAATTTACGGCCACAAATGGCTCTAGGTGAATAACCTTTGCTCGTAGGTTTAATTTTGGTTCATCGACTAAACACATACACCATCAGGTATGGAGTTGAAGTGTCACTTCATTCTAATCTGATAGGCGAGATCCCAGCCCTTTGAAGTTTTTAACTACTTTTTAATGCTTATCGTTATTGCCCTTTTGAAAATTTTTTTTCGGACACAAGCAGCATTTTTAAATTTTTTGATTTACTTCAGAATAAAACCAATATTCTTCCTGCACACTGTGACCATCAAAAGTTTATGAAAAAATTTAAAAATTCAAAAATTCTTTTTTCCTAAAAAACGTGCATTGAAAATTATTTAAGTTATATTTATTTAATTTAATAAAATTTAAAATCAAAATTATGAGCTTGTACTAATTTTAGTAAATTAAAATTAAACTAAACGACGAGATAAAATCGATCGTGAATAATAGTTAAGTTTGTTAAATCAATCAGTAAACACCAAGCGTTTTGGATGGATGAAGGGAAGATGGTTGATTCATTAACTAGAAGGCTTACCGGTAAAACCTGCTGATCCTGGTATTTCGGTAATAGCCACCTAAAAGCGAATTATACAGCCTGTATTTTCCGTCGCTTATCATCGATGCTTATAAAAATTGATTATACATTTTAAACTAAAAAGTTGATATAAAATATTGAGTTTTTAATAAAAGCATAAAACACACACGGTGTTTCATAATAAAATGTCACAAACTGACATGCCTTTGTTTTAATTATCATTTGTCAAACTTGTGACGTTATCAATTATTATAAGCCTATTTTACTTTAAAAAAATTAATTAGCTCCTCCACCATTTCCGTTATTAGCTATACTTTCTCAAAGAACTCATTACCAAATACAACTTTTTCAAAAAAATGTCGTCTACTTTTTCGTTAAAACAAATAAAAATTTTTAGAGTCGACGGTGGCTTTGGTTGATTGCTTCGATAGGCAGTGTAACTACAAGGGTTAGACAAAACGAATGGAATAATCTCGAGCTTTTCTTTTGAGATAAGCTTAACGGTGAAAACAAGAACCGAAAATTTTCTTTTGTCTTCAAAACTTAAACACCACGTCCGACGACTCGCTAGCAGACAAAATTTCATCAAAATGTAATTAGCTCATGGAGCAACTTGTAAAACCGCAAATACAAAATTTTAACTACTACCTACTGGGGTGTTAAAGGGTGGGTCTAGAGATAAGCTTCACTTTTCATAAAAAGGTGTCTCTGAAGATAACTGCTTTAGTATAGTATCATACTCTTTTACTCGATATAATCATTATCTTAAAAAAAAATTATTGGATAATTCCCTAACCCTTTTTGGTATTAGAAAAACAGAAGCAATTATTGGTATACACGATTTTTAAATTTATAATTATTATGGTGAGCATTAAGAAAAATTTTATTTACATAATAGACTAACCCCATGAGGCAGATAAAGTTAGGACTAATTATCCTTTGAGAATTGCCCCATGTGATAGAAACGATATTGAATAGCTTAAAATGGTATACGCGAGGGAACATCCCTCTAATCTACTAATTGGTGTTTTAATACTTTATTTATCAATCTCATTTAATTTTACATCATTATTTTAATATTTCAAATTTTGGTTTTGACTAAAAAAATTATTTTCATCTGATTTTGTGTGACATTAAAGCAGAATTATAAATTATCAAGTTATTGCAATTTTATTATCGTAGAAGTGAATTTTTATGATGCCGATGGCCTGGTGATTATAGAATTTTACCTATAATGTGAAATTAATGAATATATAATAATAATTTATTTTTTGTACCCTAAAAGCGTCATAAATTTTTCCATAAATTTCACGAATTAAAAAATTAATTATTAACCGATTGATCTTGATTAAAGGTAAATTAGAGCTTATAAACGTATACGGAAGCCTTTTCCATCTGCAACCAAGCTTGTTTATTCGCAAGTTTTCATTGGAAGTTTGTGTATTTTCTATTTTACAATTCCTTTTCATACTCTCTTGCTGAGCTAGCTCGTATACCAAAAACATGAACGTTAAGGGCCTTGTACTTTATTAGTTTTTGCAATTAACTTATTATAACTAGACGTATTTTTCGTGCATACAGTGAGTACAGAAAATTATTATTACAGTTGATTGATGATCGAATAATGGTGAGATTGACAGATCTGTAGGGGTATAAAGATTGACCAATAGCTATGCAGACGCAGAGCGTCAGATCGACGGCTCAACAGTTCAGGAGACCGACAAACAAATTAACATAGGTAAGGTAATCATTTTGTATCATACATACATTTTCAATTCTAAAATTAGCATGTTACCTACACTAAAATTGACAATAATTGAATTCACAATCTTTATATTACCATGAACATACGACTAGTATACTTTTCTATTCAATTTCATTTAACCCGTTTAGCCCCAATTTTACTTGGCCCCTACCTGTCCAGCTTTCGCCGATCCGCCGGGCGCATGTTCATATGTAGCAGACGTATAAGATAGGTCTGTACGTTAAGCTTTTTTTGAACGCTGAGTGCCTGGTGCTTAGAAGTTTAGGACGTCTTACACTCTTACACAACTAACACATCAATCTGTTAGTCCACATTCACAATGGACGTAAGAGATTTTTTTAATAAACAATTTAAATTTTCTTTAAAACTTAAACTTTGAACTTCGCGTCGGGGTGGTTTTAAAAAATGTGCTTTCAAGATATGACAAAATTATTTCGGTTGTTATCAATGCCCTAGAGTTATTACAGTTGAAAATTAATGTTACTTAAAAAAAATTTATATTATGTTTTTATTAAAAAATCCTGGAAATTAATCACACCACAAGTTAGTATTATTAGATAGTCCACGCTACACCCATTATGGTAAACTCGCGAATCTGCAAATTTGGCGAAATGGGGAATTAGACTGTACCTGAATTTGTAATTTTTGATAATGCCAATGTATAGAGCGTATAAAAGCGATAAATTCTGTTTTTTTAATTTTTCTCTAACTATTAAATTAAGCCCAAAAATACTTTTTTAAAATGCCTTAAGTTAAGAGGACTTACTGAAATAATATAATACAATCGAAAGTAGTTAGATAGAGATAGACAATGCGGTTGTTTTTTTCAAAAATGTAATTAAAGATAGACAAACCGTTAGACCAACTAACCAATAAGTCAAGAAACCTACAAAATAAAAAACTGAGAAGTCGAAAAAAAATAGATAACGATAAATAGACAGACTGTCAGATCGATAGACTGATCGATGAGCCGAGAGATAGATCGGTGGACAATCGAATCAACAGAGTAATAGTTTGGAAATCAAAAAAGTGGCTGATTGGCTAATCAGCTGATACAAATGAATTATTTCTTTATTTGAAATCGCTTGAAATGTACACTTTCTAAGAGAAGGGTAGGTAAATAACTTGTATTTTAAAGAGCTTTATCTAAAAAAATTTTAAAAGTGATTTTACCTGAACAGGGCATAACTAAAACTATGACACAGGGTAAAATCAAACTTATAATTTTCTGCTTCCATATTATTTTCAGCAGAAAAGCTTCAAATAAAAGTTATACAGGTTGTACAATTCTATACATGGCAATCAATAACCGAAGTTAATTTTGCATGCTTTGTAGAACGGCAGAAAATGGATATAAAAATGTGGAAAATATCTCAAAATAAGGATAGCCATGGGTTTTCGTAAAAAAAAATTCTAATGGGCTAATTTAGAGGAATTCGGCGGCTGAGAGAATTTTTATTTGCAGTGGTAATATTGCCAGGGGTCAACCACTGTCCTGAATTTGTACACAGACTGTCGATGACTGCTGTTGACTGCCCATGACTGCCAATAGCTACTGTTGACCGCTCAATTTTTGTACAGTCACGTGCATATCTTTGAATTGTGGGTTTAATCATCAATAACACCCCCCTACTTAAACTGAGGAGTATTTTTATTTTACTAACAAGTAGTAAACCAACAAAGTGTTATGTTATGATGGTTGCACCCACAATTCGTGCTAACGTATTGCTGGGGTGGCCAAAAGATATGCACGTGACTGTACATCGACTGCCTAGAGTGGATGACCCCTTGAGTAATTGGTTGGTATCATTTGCAACATCAATCACTGCACCGCAAAAAAAATTTAACTCAACATCTCAGACGCTGACGTTCTCTAAATTTTTCCAACATTTCGTCAGTTTATATGGCAGCACAACTTTATTAGGCATTAGTTTCAAAACTAAATAAGAAACTTTTTCTTGAAAAAAAGTTAAAACGTGAAAAACCCATGGTTATCACTGTTTTAAACGGTATAGCTATACAGGGTGGTGACCGAACCACTCGGTCATAGAGATTTAAGATGTAAAATCATACTTGAGTGATTTTCTGCTTTCCAATTTATTTTAAAAAACAAATCTTCAATTAAAAGTTTTAGAGTAAAAAATTCTGCATGGAAATCAACACATGAAATAAAATGGCATTCTAACCTCAGGTTAAGTTAACAGATGATGGTTGACTAAACGTTATAATACTGGCCCTAAGGCCCTGTGAAGTTAGTGAAGTGCTATTATACAACGGTTGCCATGACTTGTGATGATTGTTAAATATGATGTAGTAAAAGTACGCACGTGAAAAGATCATAACATTTCGAAAAAAAATAATTACAAGTCCCCCCACATCGGTCACCATTTTTAGAACGAGAAATATTTTTCTGATGGTTACTGGCTAGCAGTGGCTCTCTACTTGATTATATTCAAAGGTATGTCAATATGGCAAAATCATTAACTTTGATGAGTACCCAAATTTCGAATTAATACCGAAAACAACTAAATGATCTTATCTCTACTTATTCTAATCTAATTCTCATTGAAATTAGACCGATTTTACTAAAATTAATGTTTTCCTCTTAACCTTTGTGACAAAATTAGTTATAGTGGCTCAATTTTAAAGATTTCTTAATCCACGTATAATAGCTGACAGTTTCCAAAGCTTCTACGTGTTATTTAACAGGATAGCTATTAGTAGATGATTAAAATATTACAATACCTCTAAGGCACAAAAGCACCTTTTTATGGAATTTTAAACGTTTTCCATCTATAGAGAAGTTGCTATTTAGAATGAGACGATGCTACATTACTTTTAACGTGTATGTCGCCCGGGAAAAAGTAAATAAAACTATAACTGTTATTACTGTTTAAATTCAAAACCGTCGGCACTAACCTTAACGTTTATATGAAGTCCAAAAATCCTTTTGATAAGTACTCTAACAAATTATGTACTTAGTTACTCTAAACTTAAACCCTAATAACTTAAATTCTAATCCAAAATAAGCCCTTGTAATTCTCTATACTTATTCGATAAAATTATTTTTTACAAAAAAAATCGAACTCACCACGTTTAAGTTTCTCTAATGGTTCGTGGTGTAGACTGGGTGGATGTACTACACCATGATGGTGTGGATCGTGAGAAGTTACATGATGTCCCAATACGGAAGCCGACGCACCGCTCATAATACCAGAAATTGCCGAACTAACAGATGCCGTCGCCACAGAATCGTGCAGATGATGAACGTTGTGTAAATCACTACCTGCCGATGATGTCGTAACACCAGTCACCAGATCTTGAAGACACAGCGCTGAATCTGACAACGATTCCATGCGTTCCATTCCAAAGTACTTATACAGCTTGTATTATTTTTTTCAAACGGCCTAAAGTTTATAACGACGTCAACTACTCAACAACGCACTGTTTTTCTTACATCTTTCCCATCTTGTTTTCTCTGAAACCAATATTTACTTTATTTACCAACGCTTCGAAGTTGTTAAATGTTGTTTTGTGTACCTTTTATGCGATTTGATTTTAAGTAAAAAATTTGACGAACGTAACGTTATATAGAGGTAATGTTAAAAAAATGATCCAATTTGTTGGCATGTTAAGCATAAAAATCTTTTTAAAGGTGCACAAATCAGTTACAAAATCACTCAGTAGTCGGATCACTTATAAGATCGCAAGTAAATCCAGGTACGACGTGAACAAAGAGCAAAAGTCGGTTAAGTCCATGAAAAAAAGGTGCGGAGCTTAAAAGCAGCTTTGGCCAGGTTTAGATCGGATAAAGAGCGTCGCGACGGAGCCGGTGTCGGTATGAGAGCTTTGCGGGTACTAAGCCCGAGCTTTTCATCCCCTCTTTGTCTCCCACCCACTAATTTAACACGACTCTCGTCCAATCACTTGACGATATTTATTTTCTCATTTACATTAATAATTTTAACTTTACGCCACTTTATTCAATAGGCTACCCAATTAATTTTTGATTTTTTTGCCTCGTGTCAACTTTTGAATAATTTTTTAACTTTCTTATAGGAGTAATGGAACAGAGAGAAATGAGGTTTAAGTCGACGGCTTTACAATGAAGTGGTTGGATCGCGCAGGATTTCTGGACTTGCTAAAAGCTTATAAGCTTTTGTGCATATCCTAGAGATTTTAAGGATTGGCTACTTGATATAAGATTTTGTTAAAGATATCAAAAGATTTTAATTATTAACTTTGGCTAATATTTCTTTTATACACTGTCACTTTTAATTTTCTCGCTCGACGTTCGTATATACAGGCAAATTAATTTGAGTTTTCTTTCGATCGGAACGGGAAATTTTGTAATTAATTTGGCGGCTTTAGAAAAGTTGTGGTAAAAATAATTATTATTTAGATAATGAATATTGAATTTGCACCATTTTCGTATAGGTTACAAAATAAATAATTTTATTAGTTATATTGCCGTGTCATAAACAAAGCAAATATTTCCCCAGAGATAAATAGCTATCATCGATAATGTGGATATACGTGAAATATTTGTAGGCCTGATTTTATTATACCTAGACTTCCGATAATGAAAATTTATTGCTTATGAAAATACTTGGAAAATGGATTATTGAGTCTTTATTATAACGCCGGGGCGCTTTATTTGTCAATAGCAGATTTTTGTTTTGTTTTCGAGCTTACACGTGAAACAAATACCGGGAACATTCACTATTTTACTCATTTACCGACTTTTCTCATCGTCATCACACAACAACATACTAGTAAAATCTACGTACCATACAAAATGTTTGTTCCTAGTCCAATTTTCGAGTAAATCAACAGAAGAACTAACCAACTTTGGCGTTTGGAATTTTTTTTTAAATCGCACGAGGTGTACTGCGTAGATTTGTATAAGGTAAAGTATCACAGTTTATGAACTAACGATAAATGTAGTAAAAATCCGATAAAAAAATGCAAAAAAATTACTTAAATCCACCATTTATCCACTTCAAATTCCGCGTGTCAACAAAACTGTTCCGTGTCCACACCGTTAATATCTTACAAATCACTGCCAGTGCAAATACAGAAGCATCAGGCGGTTTTACACGAAATCCTATGAAAGTATTAAAAAGTCTTAAGCGCTTAGCGGTCGTACAGATATCGGGTTAGGACTTGATACTGTAAAGTCCCTGTAATCTGGGCCACTTCCCAGCGCGGTTTAACCATAAGTCGTTTACTCTATATATCATCATAGGTCCTCCGGACTACTCTTGTGAGACACCCATTGTCCTTTCGGCAGCAGTCGCATCCGTTCGATCTTTCCATTTCTTACTTACACCTCTAAATTGTATATATTTGCGCTCGCTCGCACCGATACCGACGTTATACCCTTATCTAAAACGCCGAAAGTTTGGTGGCCTACGATCACGCCCCCGCACGTAATTCAAAGAGCATGCGTGCATATGTCATGTTTGCCACTGTATTTTCTCTCTTAAACACATTTAGTAAATATTATTTCTTTCCCTGTCATATTTCAGGATCTATTGACGGTAGGAGGAGCTTTTGAAGGCGTTAAGTCACAGGAATATGACTGTGCTTACAGTTTGCACGTTTCATATTGATATAGGATCCGCATGTTTATTTCTAATTTATGGTATGTTAATTTTCACAAAATTTATGAATTGATTTATGAACCTCGTTTGATTGCAAACATTAAACAGTTTGTACTATTTTCCTTTTTTTTTCATTTCATAATGAACCGAAATTTAAAAGAAAGTCACCAATAAATTAAAATTTGGCCTCACTGTGTATGTGTAAATGTGTATCAATGAGCCTTGCTATTTTTTTTAAACGAGCACTTATTTTTTCATTTTCCCAGCTCATTTTAATTTTGTTCGCTTCACGAGCACCATATCAGTTACAGTCGTTTTGTCAGTAATAAAATGACGGGACTTGTCAGTAAGATGTATGCTTAGGGAAATTGACTATGAGAAAATTGATATTACGAAGACGTATATTTTGAGAATATTACAAGTGAAAATAAATTTGAAAATTTAATAGCGATGTAAACTTGAAAATGTCATGTAAACAAAACATCAGAGATTATAGGAAGAGAAACTCTTTTATTAAATGGTTTAAGTTTAATGTTAAAGAAAGTGTGCTTCAAACGATTTGAAAAGTTTTGAAACTTGACTAGACTATAAGAAAGAAGATGAACTAAACAGAGGGATGGAAATCTGTACGACGTGCAGCAACAAAGTAAAAAAAATTAGAAAAAATTTCTCGTTCTGCTGGAAGTGAAATTACAGGCCTACGACTGTACTTAACAGTTCCTTGTGTAGGTACTTAATAACTCTTCCACTTACTTCTGTTTTCTATCATCAGTGATTTCATTAATCCCCTCATCAGGACTTAGGACTCATTGTTTAGATAGGCTGGACCCTAACCCTATACCTATGTATGCCTATAATAAAGACAAAAATAGTCAAACTCAAAACTCGACGATTTTGATGTGTTTAAATTTGCAAATTATGTCTAAAATTTCCCAAATGAATGTTACTACAGGCTTTTTTGTAAAAGTCGTTTAAAATAACTTTATTGTACCTACATCTAACCTCATCCGACATACGTTTAATCTTATCACAATATTTTTTACGGCATCATAAAAATACATCTATAACTTTTAGTATTCAACACGATGTTAGTTTAGTTGTACTTACTTGTAATGTCACATGATTGAGCAACACCAAAATTTTGTAAGTCACATTTTTTACTCGTAGTGGGTACCTACGAACTTTACCTATTTATTAAAATCGATAAGTATAAAATAAATTTCAAATTCAATTTGATTGGTGTAAAGGCAAGTCATCATTTTTCATAAAAAAAATTATCAAAGGGTAGAGACGTGAATATGAGATGAACTTAAACTTCATTATAGGTTGTCATTTGTTTTTTGAACTTTTCTAATCTTGAAATGTGCGACTATAGGTAGAAAAGAATACAGAACCCGAATGGGAAAAAATAACTTCAGAAAAATCTTAAAGAATTACAAATTAAATTCAGGGAGGTTCCGAACTCCAATCCTCTCCTATATGGACATAATAAATGTATAATAGCTATAGTTTATACAGAGTGGTTCAAAAATCAAAAAAGCGAAATTCCTCTGGAGGGGTTGTTGGGGACTATTAAGGGAGTACGGGAAAAATGTTAAAAAAATTCTGTTCAATCATTTCTCTGAGATATTAACAGCTATTTTTTGGTTAATTTGTACTGTCAGCCATGTTGTCAAATTTAAGATTAAGTTCTTCTTAAATTATTTGAATTTAGAAGAAGAATTATTTTTTTTAACATTTTTCCCGTAGGTACTCCGCTAATTGTCCCCAACAACTCCTCCAGAGGATGCCATTTTTGAATCACCCTGTATAAGGTTAGGTGTAAACTAAACAAGCGATGACGGAAATCTACAATGCTTTGCAAAATAAAATATGGCTATAAAATATACCATTTAAATTCCAAAATAGGAAAACTCGTATGGGGCACCCTAGACGATCAATACGGATCGTGATTTTATCACGATATGGATCGCATCAATATTGATGGATCAAGTGAAACCCTACACGATCAATATAAATCGTGGATCGCACCTCAGTTCGTTGCTGTTTTGTGTTTGAGAAACGTCATCATGACGGATAACGAAAATTTTTTTAAAGCTTCTGTAGCCATGTCTTAGCAATGGCATTAAAAACGCGAGCTCAACATAGAAGGTGCTGGACAAACAGTTCTTTAGTTGATTACCCCACACTTAAAAAACAAGATATACGCTAATGAGAAAATCAATTACAGCAAAAGAAACACTGGCAGGTTTTCCAAAAACATTTTAGCTATTTTGCGAAGGATAGAATTTTTTTTTTAAATTCTTGTAATGCACTACCTATGCCTTCAATGCCTTTTCACTTTATTGGAATACCGTTTGTTTGTCGTATGCCACAACTCGGGTAAACTTTCCAAATTAAGGATTAAGTCTTTAAAATCATTCGTTTGCACCACCTCTTCACGTTGTCACCTTCGAATCATGATTATGGTTCATTCATGATGGTGGGTAGTAGGTTAATGCTGACCACAAACTGTCATCTGTGATCCTGACGTACGTGACGTTTATATTCAATAACGTGAATAATGTAGCTTGAGCCTACTACACCTTTAATATCATCGCGATATATTTTGTATTGAAGCTGGATTTCAAAATATCCGGATAATTTGAGATCCATATTGCGATCCGTCAATATCTTACCCTACACGATCAATAAATATCGCGATCCCGTATCGTGATCCAAATATCGTGATATATATTGAGCGTCTAGGGTACCCCTTAGGAAAACTGGAAACAAAAAGTGCCTGACTAGTTCTAACTGATGTAGTCATGCATTTTAAGAAAATCCTAAACGACACAAGACTAGGAGAAGAGTCTTAGGACAATGGATATAGAGCTGAACAGAAAAAAAAAGAAATCTCGTGCGGAAAATTGAAAAAAAGGACCCTGACTGGTTCTAACAAGAGTTATTTAATTCTAGAAAATGCTAAAAGAAAGAAGACTTGGGACTTAGGAGAAGCACACTATTAGGACAATGAATATAGATATGAACAGCAAAAAAGAAAATTTTGTACGGAAAATTGAAAAGAAAAAGGGGCCTGACAGTGGTTCTAACATGAGTCATTCAATTATGGAATGTAATAAAAGAAATAAAACTTATGAGAAGGTACCATTAGGACAATGAATGGAGATGGACAGCAAAATAGGAAAACACGTATGGAAAACTGGAAACAAAAAGTGCCTGACTAGTTCTAACTGTAGTCATTCATTTGAAAAAAATACTAAACGACAGAAAACTAGGAGAAGAGTCTATTAGGACAATGGATATAGAGATGAACAAGAAAAAAAAGAAATCTCGTGCGGAAAATTGGAAAAAAGGACTCTGACTGGTTCTAACAAGAGTTATTTAATTCTAGAAAATGCTAAAAGAAAGAAGACTTGGGACTTAGGAGAAACACACTATTAGGACAATGGATATAGATATGAACAGCAAAAAAGAAAATTTTGTATACGGAAAATTGAAAAGAAAAAGGAGCCTGACAGTGGTTCTAACATGAGTTAGAATGGAATTATTATGGAATAATAATTCCATTCTATGGAATTATTATGGAATGTAATAAGGAAAGAGAACTTATGAGAAGGTACCATTAGGACAATGGATGGAGATGGACAGCAAAATAGGAAAACACGCATGGAAAACTGGAAACAAAAAGTGCTTGACTAGTTCTAACTGTAGTCGTGCATTTTAAGAAAATACTAAAAGACAGAAGACTAGGAGAAGCGTCTATTAGGACAATGGATATTAGAGATAAACAGCAAAAAATGAAATCTCGTACGAAAAATTGGAGAAAAAGGGACTTGACTGGTTCTAACATGACTCATTTAATTCAAGAATATACTAAAAGAAAATAAACATGAGTGATTAAATTATGGAATATAATAAAAGAAAGAAAACTTATGAGAAGATACCATTAGGACAATGGATGGACTATGGAGATGGACAGCAAAATAGGAAAACACGAATGGAAAACTGGAAATAAAAGTGCCTGGACTAGTTCTAACTGTAGTCATTCATTTGAAAAAAATACTAAACGACAGAAAACTAGGAGAAGAGGCTATTAAGACAGTGGGTATTAGACATGAATAGCAAAAAAGGAAAATCTCTTTCGGAAAATTGGAGAGAAAAAGACCTGAGTCATTTATTTCAAGAAAGTAATCAAAGAAATAAGACTTAGGAGAAACTACCGTTTGTGTTATGGGATAGATGCGGAGATACACAGCAAAATTGATGTAAAAAACTGGAAGGAAAAAAGGCCTGATGGCTAGTTCTAACAGTAGTCATTTAATTCAAATTAAAAAAAATACGAAAAAACAGAAGACTTAGAAAACTATTAGAATGATGGACAGAGATGGACAGCAAAAAGAGAAAACTCGTAAAACTAGAAGAAAAAGGGGCATGAATGGTTGAAGGAAGGCTTGACGAAGACTTACGAGAAGCGAAACGATAGAGGAGAGACAAATCGGGACCCAAGAGAACATAATCCTAAAAAGAAGATGGTCTAAGAAGTGAATGGCTTTTTGAAGGACCATTTTGTTGGATAAGGTAACGTAGGTGTGAATAATATACAAATTTTAGACTATTACATGCAAAAGGGGGACTCGAAGGTTTTACTTTATAATCTCAACGCTTAAAAGCTATATCAATGATACGCAAGACAATGCCTAAATTGCTCTTCAGAAGTAGATACCTTTAGACAAGCTTTGCTAATAAATTTCAGAATAATGATTTAAGTGTAGGCTTAAATGCGGGCTTAAGCGATAATCGATGATGGAAAGATACTATACGGAGCTAGAAAAAAATTATAAAATAAGACCTAAAAACAATTATAATTTAGAACAAACTTAGGTTAGTTACGAATGGCCAAGGCAAGGATTCAAAGCTTTTTGAGAAGTATAAGAGTGGCTTTAGCCAAATTAACATCATAATTACCTCAAGAGGGAGATATAAAGCAAATGAAAGTGAAACCTATAGCTGCCCGGAAAAGAACTGTTAAAGCTTCGTTTTTTGCCTTTGGGCAATTTAAAGTGAAAATGCATCAGCTAAATTCTAAAAAAAGACAATTTCATAAAAGCCTTTAAAGACAAATGGGATCTGATCTAAAACTCCTTTCTAAAGAAAAATTATATAGATTATATAAAAGACAACAGGAACAGGTAAGATGAGACCTTAAAGCCTTTGTAGAGGTAGATGTGAATTCATACATTAAGAAGAAGGATCTGAGAGGTATTAAAGAAATCTGTAAGATAAAACTGCATAAAGCTAATTCCAGCGTAGCCTTTACAGATCAGAGCAAGACCTGCAACCTGCAACTTCCACCTAATTAAAGAAAAATCATAGATTAGATCAGAAAGGCAAGACAAGACCTTAATCTTAAAGCCTCTGGAAATATAAATATGGCTTTAGCCAAATTAACACTATGTAGACTATGATAATATATAAGAGTTACGATATATTAAAAAAGCCTTGAAACTGTCTTTTAAAAGAAAATCTTAAGTCAGCCACCAGTAGAAGGCAAAGCGAGGACTAAAAATGCTCTGCAACAGTTGTTGATCAGCTTTAGCAGAATAGAGAGACAGGGCGATGTAAAAAAAGGCTTTTTAAGGTATAAAATAAATTATGTAGCCCGTACAAAGGCATTTAAATCAAACAAAAAATTAATTAATTTATAAAAGCGTTTGCCCTTATGGTTCTTTTTGAGTTCTTATTTATGAAATTAATCCTATCGAGCTTCTAAGTTTAAATAAGCGAAATAATTTAAAAAAATTTTTTCATTTTAAACAAATCATTTAGTCGATTTCAATAGTCAGAACCGGCATCAAATAATCTCCAAATCAAGTAACTACTTGTAGAAGTTAAACGTTGATTAAGTTTAAAGAAAAAAGAAGAGAGCTTCTATAAATCCCGTCTAAGTAAGATCGAATTAATTGCTTTAATTACAATTAGTTAACTTTGAATTTAAAACTATTTTAACTTAACTATTGTAAAATTTTGTTATTGTAAAAAAAATAGTTGGAAGATTTTTTGAACAAGTAGTACTGTAAGGTACGTTAACGTTATCACAAGCTGTCAATCAAAAGAGAATAATAGAGAAACTCCGCCTATTCAGATAAGTTGATATCAGCCAGTAACACATAGAGGTGGGGCTGGCGTCCAACATGGCGCTTTCTGACGCTCACGACGCATACTGACGCACTTATTTAGTTACCGACGCTAAGATAATGTAGCATTCCGACGCTGAAATTTTCTCATCGTGGGTGATAACCTTTTTTTTTTAATTAGCTACACAATGTGATGGTTTGTGGATGGAATTTGTAATAAAAAAATTTTCTTTTTTCCTTCTTTTTGTAAATTATTGTGTCTTATTATGTGTATAATGGTGTACGTCGATTAAAAAGTTAAGTACTTTTTAAATAGGTGCCTATTTATATTTGTTTTGTTCAATTGTCAATACGACATGGCTTACTTTTCTTATTTGTCACATTTTGACCTATTTTTTCTTAATTATTGAAGATAACCATGTATGTATAAAATTTGTACATTAATATAAAAAAAAAAATAACCAAAGTTATATAAAATTTAACAAAAAAATATTAACCAAACCCTTAATTTCGTTTTCTTACATTTTTTAATTTTTTGTGTTTGGTTCACAATTTAAGAGTGTGTTTATTTACATTAAATTATGCCGTAAAATAATAATTTGTTTCAAAAAAATCGGTGTCTCGTGAGAGGTAAAATCAGTAGCAGCACATTAGTGTATGGTTGAAAAAGACCATCAATTAGGGGTAGTGATTGCCCCCCAAGTCGATGAAGATTGATCGTTTCACTTTGTTTCACTAAATGTTTTTTATTTAATGTGCACCTGATGACTCGATGATAGATTTTTTCAGTATCGCACCACTACAGGGGTCCTATTGAAAATTTTTAACTTAAAAAGCACTTTGGGCACCATATGGTTCGTATAAGCTAATTATTCCTAAAGGGTCTTTTAGTTCACCTATTATACAGAGCTGATTTTAAATGTTAAGAGAAATGAAGTAAGTGTAACTGTTTTTTAATTTATCGCTCTATAAAAGCCGTAGCTAAAATTTTATGTAAAATATTGAATAAGTATTCCTGTTCAATACCTACCATATGCACCTAAGAGCACGTTAAGTCATGGGCTTAGACTAACCTGCTTTGTTTGTGCTTTTGCTGCCACTTTATTGGCTTATATGCACATTGAGGCTCTTTGAAAAATTTTGTTCTGATAACGTCCTTTTCTGGCTCAGTTTTCACTTTTCAAGTAGGTACGTCTTATTTTTCCTAAGCATAAAATGGAACATTCCATAATATGCCGAAAAATATTGAACAGTTTGCATAATTTTTGTTCATACTAAACTTTGATCTATGGATAACTTAGAAATTTGTTGGTAGATACCGAACCACTAAATGGGGAAACTTACTAGGAACTCTCACTGTCGGTGGTTACTGTGGTTAGCCATTACCTTTCTGGAGGTAGTGGGACGTGCCAAATTAATACATTTTTATGTTATTATTTAGATCCAAAGAATTGAGTTCGAAGCTTCCAGGGCCGCCATTTGAACTACTATGAAGGTTTAGAATTTTGTACATTTTGAAAATTGACATCGTTATGGTATGTAGCCGGTAGCTCTTTTTTATGCTAAAGTTCGAACAATCACTGAAAAGTAAAAATCAATAGCATAGACACGGTGGTAAAAGCCTCAAAAGGAACTTTTAGTAAAGTTGTAAGGCTTTTTCGGAAGTTAATGCTTATAAAAATAAATAATTTTAAAAAGTACTTTGAAGCCGGGACCATACGGACCAATTACAAGACAAATTAAAAAGGTTCAAAAGCTTCTGCAATGGCCACAATGTTGGAGTTTCAGAGCAACTCATGCTTACCTTCTAAAATTTGTTAAGCACATTTCGAGATTTCGACATTAAATTAATTTTACTTTCCTAACAGTTTGTTTTGACCTATCAGAATATTGCTTATTAATTTTGTGTTTTCGACAAGAACAAATGAGAAATGCCATGTTAAATTTAATGCCAACATTGGTTAAGGGAGAGCTTTATAGTACCGACTGCAATGATCTTTAGTTTTAGAAAATAAAGTAGGATTTATCACAGGTTACAGAACATTAATGCATAGTGAGAATAAGGCCTTTGTAATTCAAAATGCGATTACTGAATAATCACAATAATTGTTGCCCCTTTTGCCTACTACAAACCATGGCTTCATCTTGTAACTATTAGCGTATAGCGTAGCAATACTCTCAGCTACTTACCCTTAACTCTTCTTCTGCAATTTCTAAAGGTATATAAGAGAGGGATAGAGAGTAAGCAGCGTAGTGGGCCCCTGCGCTACGCTAATAGCAAAGAAAACATAGTTTTAGAATTGGATAAAGAACAAGAAACGAAACGGAGACGAAAAAGCTGATCTTCGCTTAATGCGCATGCCTGCTAGATATGTCAGTGTCAAAACATAACCTTATTAATTATAGACATAGATCATAGAATACTAAACAAAAATAAATAATCTCAGTTTTGATAAAAACTTTTAATAAAGTGATGCTTGATCAAAAATATGCACAATTATGTCACACTATGATTCTAAAAAGACCTTGTAAAGCGATATCATGAGCACCAGAAATAGATGCATATACCAATATCGCCAAGTTCAATTCTGTGGTATAACATTAAACTGACATATGAGTAAAAAAGTTTTTGACGTTAAAAAAGAAACTTAATTTTATTTCAACATTTAAAATATGGCGCTTATTTTAGATGGTATGATTGGTTGTAAGCAATTATTGAAATATCCAGCGGACATGCGCATTAAAAATCTATGCAAAAAATTAACATGGGGTTTTGAGCTGGTGTCGTTTCTTATCTATTAGGGTATCTTTTCTTTGCTAATAGTTACAAGATCCCTGCCCATAGCACGAACTGATCTCTTTTATGTATCTCTGTCTTCTATACAACCTTCTTGATATTACCTTACCACATTAGAATATTACTGGTCACAGATATTATCAAATGTTCAAAACTAAGAAAAAAGATTAGTTTAGTGCAGAATCTAGCGTTTCTAAACATGGAGTTCGCTCTGGAAGACCTTTAAAATTAAGGTACGATCTTCTGGGAGCTTCCAAATAATATTTTATATAAGCCACTATTAAATACTAAACTACCACACTCAAAAATCTGATCTCATGCAATAGGCACATCCAAATATTTTTTAAGATTTTATTCAAAGTAAAGAGTCTAGTCATTGAGCTCATTCATGAAAGGTCAGCGGCTAAGATGCTGAGTCATAGCTTCCCATTACAACAGAACACTTGTAAATAACTCAGCATCTCAGCCACTGACCTTCTCTAAATGTGTCTATTCTTAGGCATCACTAATAAGGAGACCTATGAGCAGCAAACCAAGTTATGGCGAAGATGAAGTAAGATCATACGAAGTAGCCCTTTCTCTTAGCTTCCATCGATCGTGAGCCTAGTTACCCAGAGCTATAGATTTAAAAAGCGAATTATTGAATTTCTGAGTTTTAAAAGACTTAAGCACCTCCTTTATAGCACCTCAAAAACTATTAGTTCTCAAAAACTACAAGCGTCGAGCTAGAAGCTTCTCAGAATCAAAACTGTAGCGTTTTCCATGTCGCAACTTTACTTTAGGATTAGGATTTTTATTAGATTTAAATGTACAGATAAGTTCACAGGCACTTAGGCCACTCTTAGATGGGCCCATTGTGCTACCTCGTTTTGTACCACTTTATGCATTTTAAGATGTTTGATTCGTAGGGTGTCTCGTGTCTAGCACATGCATCTATCTCAAGGTATTGTACTCAGGGCTCGATTGGTTCTAAGCCTTACAGAGCTGCGACCAGTGTTGATCTTTTGTTCATAACCCTACCAGGGCTGGACTGTCCGGCGGGCTACCCGGAATTTTTCGGTGGTCCGTGGTGTAACAGAGATAAAAATATATATTGCAAAAATTTAGATAAATTGAAAAAAATCAAAAATATAAACCTAGACCATCAGATTTCTCGCCACTAATTTTATTCCTAGTCCAACCCTGAACCATACTCGTAGTTATGTTCTCAGGAATTTAGTCTTGCCAGCGAAGCATAGAACGTCCATGAGAAGTTTACTTTTCACTTCACAGGCATCAGTTGAGTCCACCCTAAGTGTTTTGGCCTAAGCCGAGCCAATGCATCGCAATTGTAGAGAATGTGTTCGATTCACAGAGTCTGCATATGTCACTATCCTCCAGTCTCAGTTTATTGATATGGTACCTCCCTGGGCAGTGTCTAGAAAACAGACCCGTGATAAGTCTGATTTCGTTTCTAGATAATAGAAAAAGCTTTTTAGGATTCGCCGTTGAGTACTTAATGAATTTCTTCAAATGTCTTTGTCCTGGTGAGTTGTTACAGTGAGATTTGTTGTTCCCAGTTTTCCATTTTTGGTATCTCGAGGTAGCTTGAGAAGGTTATTTATTTAGAAGCTTCTTAGAAGGCCTACTATGAGCCATGAAGTATCTGTTACAAAGATAGATGATTTCTGCTCTGCAAGTCTGAAATTTATAGATAAAAGGGTTTCAATTTGTAGGCCATGGAAGGATTAACGAAAATTACCAAGACTACCACAAATTGGTCCTGGAACTTATGATGATAGTGATGGTATTAAGGTCCATTTTGGAGGATAAGCTATTTAAGTCAGTGCATAATGTCGCCAATCGGATTTCCTTGATCAGTGGTACTTAAATAGCTTACCCCAAGTGTATTGGTCCAGATTTTTCTGTTATGGGTCCATCTCCATAGTCTATTATAGCAATCGTCGCTACTTAAACGGTTCTAAAAATTTAAATTTTTTATATTACAGGGCAAAGACTATCAATTTTCTCTACTTTTTTATTGGCGCATAGATAGTTAAAGGCTTAGTTAGGTATAGCGCGTAGTATATAAATTTTATAAAACTTTCAAAAATTATCAAATATTCAAATACCCTGTATAAGTATATAATCATTAGTCAATAATTATTAGCATACCATCATGAGAAAGATAAATAGATGACTGAAAACCTTCCGTACTATTGTATTTAATTATTTCCGCCCCGAGGATACATTTCAAAAGAAAGGAAATTTTCATTTAAACGAATTTAACGCAAGTTTTTTATTAATTACAAATAAACTATAAATTATTTAATAAATAAACTGCGTAATAAACATTTACATTAAAGGAAACAATTAAAAGGACATCAGATTATTTTTGAAGGCATACATGTCCATCCGTTCAACTAGAAATGTCATCCACCCCACTGGGGGCTGAAGTGTCATCCCTTTTGTGACAACCCATTGTTGCGAGGTTAAGATAAATGATTGTAAAATAAAACATTTCACCCCAGTATATCATCCAAACACACTGTTATTGCCACATAAGCGAAAACCAATGGGGTGAATCTGAATGCAAATAGTTCTCTGTGTTGATATATTGAAAGTTTAATAATATTTTTAAATCGGCACAATATTTCTTTATTTGTGTACTTTATTCCGAAATAAATTATTTTTCTAAGTAAATATTATATCAATTAACCCTAGATACTAAAGAAAAAATTTTATTTGTTTTACATTCATAAGTTTGGTGCGAGTTCTTAAATTAATGTGTTATCTACATTTAAACCCCTTTTGGAACTAATGTAGCATGAAATGAGACCCTTACACACATTGCCAATTTATTCCGAATATAAAATTACCCTTTATGAGATAATTTAAGGGTTAATATTATTTGACTATAATATACAAGACTAAAAATATAACTAAACATAATAATAAAATTAGTAAATTAATTATTGTTAGAAACAAAATATTATATTTACTAAACTGTCTAAAATCATGTAAATTAACATTAGTACTGAATAAATAAAACACCTCAATCAGCTGCACTAAACCGTAGTTCGTGTCTCTTCCACTGATTTTGGGATTATCCGCAATTCATGTTGCTGAATGTTCTTTTCTTGATAGTTCTATAATTTGTGTACGCTTTTTCAAACGGAAAATGTTTATGTTGAAAATAACATTTAATTAGTTTATTTACACACTTAAAAGTTGCTAAACAAACATTCTTTGATTTCGGAAAAAAATGAGCTATCACATAATTTTTCCATTTACTCATTAAATAAAATTGTAGATCAAAAAAGAATCAGATACTAAAGGCAATAAAATAATTAAGAAAGGTGTCCGTTAAACAACAAAAACCTACAGACGCAGGTGAAGACACTAAAATGAAAATGGAGATGGACTGAGTCATAGAGCGAGACAGAAAAAGACGAATGGTAATGAAGTTTTACAGTTGAGGACACCATGGATGGAAAGAAATAAAGAGAAGCATGAAGACGTTCACCTATAAAATGGTGACACGATCTGAAGAGGAAAGTTGGACTTCTTGGATGGACTAAAAGAACCTAAGATTTGGAACAATCGAAAGATCACGAGAAGAATATTACAGGACTGACAAAGAGAAGGAAAGGAATGGTGCTGTAAAAAAATACACATTTTATTTGTGCCAATCAGGGCTTCATTTTAAGAAGTTTTTTAAAAATATTTTGAATGAGTCTCAAGCTAAACAATAATTGGGAACTGGTTCCCAAAAATTATGCCACGTAACATCTTATGAGTACAATTCTGCATAAGCACATGAAACGTGTGTTTTAAGACCACCCTGTAGATTCATTACAAACAATTAAAATTTTCAAATTTAATTATCGAATTTCGTTTAGAAAAAAATTGAAAGTTAATCGAATGTTAGTATGGCATATAGTTAGAAAATAATCCACTTCATTTTGAATTTTCCAATTTCGCACAAAATAATGAGCATTTCATATCGGTTTCACAAATGTAAATTGTTGATTATTTCAATGTAGCCAGATTAAAAATCCCAATGTAATATCGCGGAGTTTACATTTTATTGCCTAATAGGTAATAATCCAACAATTTAAAATCAATTTAAATGTTAAACTTTTCAATTTTTACATTTAAAAAACAATTTTTACAAAAAATTTTAAATTAATGAAAATGGGGTTGTTATTGCTTGTAACTTTTCATCGATATAATTAATATTTCGTTCTTTCATTCTTATAATAGAATAATGGAATACTTTCCTCTTTTACTTGTGGGTGACAGTGACAGGATTTTTCATTAATTTCTTTTTGAATTATTTCTATGTCTTCCCATCAATTTTCATTTCATATTTCTCTTGGTTATCGTATAAAATCTTCTGAAGTTGGATTACACTAGTAAGTGCCTTCTGTTTAAGTAGTTCCTGATAATAGGATTTATATTACTCAATGGGTCCACCTATTGGTGATAATTGAGAAAGAAATTATATAGAAATGAATTCCAGAAGCCGTTGTCTTTTTCAAAAATCTATTTATCTGTAAAAAAAAACTGAACCCAATAGACCTCTTGGTGTAAGTGCAGAAGCTTTAGAAAAGAGTCTGAAATATTTAAAAAATGGCACTAGGCGAATAAGGCTATTAAACTAGAAAATAGAAAGGGGACAATACTAAGTTCTCGTGTTAAGTGTAGCTCGTACTAAGAGCTCTACGTTCGTTCCTATATCCCCTGGAAATATCAATAATTTTCAGATAAAGACATTTTTACATTAATTCAATATTTGGTTAGGTTAGGTTGGGTTTGCACCCGTTGACAATTGCCAATCTGCTGAACAGTGGTCTATTACCATTATCCGCGAAGCTTTGTAAAACCTAAACTTGTGGAGCAATTTATTTGGGACGGGAAAAATAATTCAGTATTGTAGTGCGGAGTTCCGAAAAGGGCTTAAAAAGGTTAAAAAGAGCTGCTTTAAAAATACAAAAAGTAGCCAGTTAGTCGTAAGCGTCTTGTACTGTACGCACGTCAAAGTAAAACCAATATTGAGCGCACCCTGACTACAGCACAGTTCCCAACGGCCTACTACGATCCAGTCAGTTGTTGAGACCTGTTCTGTAGTGTGGATGCGCTCATTGAAGAATATATTATTCCTTGCTCTTTAGGTACTCGAGCACTAGGGTGTGCTATCGCAATTTCGAAAATAGACCTTCAGTTGATATCTAGTATTATTGGTTGGCGGTGGCGCTTTCTAGTTTTTACTAGGGCTTTGCGCTTCACAAAAAATTGTCAGATACGACGCGAGAAATGCTCATTTATTGCGAGAAATCTCGCATAATTGCGAGAATCTGGCATTCTCGCTTCGCAGAAACTGCGAAGTGAAGCCCTACTTTCTACTAATTATTACTGAGGTAGGGTCGTTTTACATGGACTAAATGTCATACTAACTTGTTAGTACTGAATCAACTCAAGGAGTTTTTTGTTTATATGATTCTGAGGTTGGTCCCTATTAGTTCCTTGCATCGCGACCTCTTGGATCTATTGCGCGCCTCGGATTTGATCTTCCCTCATGGGAGTTCTGTGCTTCTGATAAAGTCCAGAATTTTCCCTATTGATAAGTTGGGCAGTTCTCTTTGGAGTATCTTCTCTTTCCCGAGAATGCTGTAACGACTTCTTGTGAAAGCCTCACAGTGTAGCAGAAGATGAATTGGAGTTTCCTCCTCCTCTGCACATCCTCTGCATAATGGTTCTTCTTCTAGTCCCATCGTATGCAGGTGCTTTTTGAGCTGACAATGACCCGTTAACATTGCCGTTGCCAGTCGTAGCTCATCTCTGCTCATTCTGATTAGAGAGCGAGTTCTTTTGTCAGAGGGTTTCTCCAGGAGGGCTTTAGAGTGTCCCTGTCCAGGAGATTCCCTCCAGTGTTGAATGTGCCACTTCCCTAGAAGTGACTTTATTTCTCTCTTTGCCATTTCATAAGAAATGCCAAGGGCGGGTTCTGGTCCAATGGGTCTTATTTTGCAGCCCTCTTTGGCCAGATCAGCGCTTTTAAGGCTGCTTGGCTGTCAGATACTACGAAGATTCGTTGATTGTGATATCCTCTATCTAACAGCATTTGCGCACATGTTGAGATGGCATAAATTTCTGCTTGGAAGACGGTTACGTACTCCCCGAGGCTTAAGGTTACCCCCTGCCTCAGGTTGCCGTCCCCAATAATTCCAGCTGCTGTACCTGTTGGGTTTTTGGAACCGTCTGTGTAGAATACAAGTCCATTCATTTTGACTGCCTTGCATTCCCATTCTTCCCTTGTCGGAATTTTAATTCTGTAGATTTTTTCGATGGTATATGCTTTGGTTGTTCTGTCAGACACCATACTAAGTATGGGATGTTCTTCCATCTCTCTTAGGATTGAGGCATGTCCTTGCCCGTTTCTACCTAAGAAGGAGTGAGTTTTTAGTCAATAAGCCTCACTTAGTGCTTTAGCTTACACCACCAGATGTAAAGGTGGGAGTTTCAGCATTGTTTCCTTTGCTGCTGTAGGCGTAATACGCATTGCTCCAGTAGTTCCTAGGCAAGCCAATCTTTGGATTTTGCCTAGTTTATGTTTGCAGGTTTTTGTTTGTGTTTTTGTCCACCACACAAAACCTGCACATATTGCTATGGGTATAACCATTACGGTGTAATCATTACGGTGTAATGGTTATACTCCTTAACCATAAGGAGTAAAAGCACGGGGATGTAAGCTTTAAAGTCGTACACTGTCGTGCGTATAAATTTCTACGCACAACGTTAAAGCTTAGATTCTCGTACTTTAGCTACTTGAGTTGATTCAGTACTAACATATTTAGTACTATGGTTAGTACCATATTTAGTCCATGTAAAACGGCCCTTACTCTACTGGCTCAAGTCTAAGTTTTAGACTTAAATCTTGGGGGGGGGGCTGTGGGAGCCTGTATTGCTTAATACAGGGTTGCTTAAACTGTGCTTTGCGAGAAGGTAGCAAGTGCTTCGTGCAAAATATTAACAAAGCTATTTTTTTAGTTTTCTAAGATTTATTGATTAGTGTCATTTTATCTAACCTTCAAATTAACACAAGGTGCTCCACCAAAATTCAAAGACCCTCAAAGTGCTCTATCAGAGAAAAAGTTTGGGAATCCCTGCTAGGGCTTCACGCGAGAGTTTGGCATCCCATAAGAAACCTTTACTCTCGCAACTCTCGCCTCGCATTTTCTCGCACAAAGTTGGAAGTGGGAGATAGGCATGCGAGACTCTCGCGTGAAGCCCTAATCCCTGCCTTAATACATCCCTGAGTCCGATCTTGTAGAAGAATAGCAGCAGAATAGTTTAGTCCAATTGAGCTACTCTTATGACGGAGAGGTGTTGAGCGTTTTTGAGGCCTAATAGTTGAACAGTTCTCCATCGTTTCATCCTCTAGTTTCAAGTGATGGAAAAACGTCGATAAATCATCAACATAAAAGCTTAATTTTTGAGACAGAGCAAACTTAAAGAAAACATTTAACTACAGCCATTGTGGAGATTGTGGTAATTTTTGTCATTTTTTAAAGTGCTTAATTAGTGATTTCGATAGTTCCAAATGTACCTACGGATACAAAATTTTCTTATTTGATAAGTCAATTGAGATTTCATTTATCGCTTAGCTCGAATTGACGACTTAACAGTAACAGTGGCATTGATCAAATTCAATCAAATTTGATAACTCGATTTCTGAAACCATTTTATGATTTTCAATTAAAATCAAATCCACTTAAAAATTTTACAATATGCTCTTCACCACTTATGTATGAGAACCCAGTTACCCCTCTGTTATTTTAAACTCCCGATTTAAAAGAATAACAAGTTTGTATAGTAAGTACATCGTTGATCCCTGTGATTTTTAAAAACTGAGAGCTTCCTAAAAAACTTAAAAATCCACAAACTTTCCTAATTTATAGTAATTTAATTGCTGCATTTCAAAAGAACGTAACACAATCTCAATGAGTTGTAATTGGTATGTTTTTGTAAGAAAGAAAACAAAATTACATTTGTGCGTATGTACAAATCCCGATGAAAATCCGAAGCAAATGACAGATTAGTCGAATATAATATCTGACGGCCACTTTGGCATCATCCAGTTAATTCAATGAGCGGCGTGAGGCTTTGAACAAACAGTAAAAGGACGTATACTACAAGGCTTTTTTCCCAACCCTCGTCGACGACACGCGTCTTTGCCTTCAGCACGTGCTAGTTATAACGCATCCAACAAAGGCATTAAGCAAATAATTATTTTGTTAACATCGGAATTTAAATTAGTTAGCTCGCGCAAGTTCTAAACATTATTTATCTATTCTTTAATCCGATATAAACTTTAAATTAGAAATAATTGTAGTTTGTTCGGTAATAAACTTTGCCAGACAACTTTAGTGCTCACTACTGACTTGGTGGTCAGTTTACCCGTTCGGCCGTTCCTATAACATAATAAAACTCAGTGCTTAAACCCAACCGGACAAAGCTGTGGCTGAGGTAAATTGCTGGCGCGGATTACCAGGATTTGTTTAGGAGCTACGACACCTGAAAAGCTCGCCTATAGCTTTCCTAACTAAAAGACAACAGACATTTATATATGAAAATAAACGCTTTTTATAAACTTTACTTTTTAAAGTTTAAATTCTTAACTTAAATAAAAGGGCTTTACGTAGCATAAATTAAGTTAAAGTTTAACAATTGAATTTTAAAATAGGTGTATAAATGGAATAATATTAGGTGGTAACAAGCAGTAAATATATTAGCATGAAAATGTAAAGACATGGAAATAGTCCGCAGAACAATAGAGTAGAAGTTATAGCAGATATAATCCTAGGCGTTTCAACAAACCGAGTTGGACAATAGGAAGATCCAGATAGTACGTATTTCTCCCCGACTCCCCATTTCCATTACAAAGAACTCCTTTGTCTGCTTACATAGCACCTCACACAATTCTCATTTTATGATATATTATTGTTCTCCTCTAGGTATTATATTATAGTAACCCCATCTGGAAAATAAAATTTTTGTTACAATTTTTATATAAATTAAAGATCGTCCTCTCCTGCAAGGAAAAAGGATCAACATAAAATCTCTTTCGATTTTATTTAATGGAAAAAATTTAAGATTTGCACTGGTGGACTTTATGCATGTGGATGGACGTTATGTAAATTGATGGTGTAATAAATTTTTCTAATATGTTTATACATGAGAAAAGTGTCGGTCCCATGTGAATTGACCTGTTCTCTGGGGGCGTAACACATCCCTATGTTAGTATGTCAAACAAACTGTCCTTTTTATCAACAGATGGTCCCTTATTACAAAACAGCTATAAAACTACCGCTTTGTATCTCATAATGTGGCGGGAAATTGTATTTGTTGTTTAGCTATTTATATTATTATCTGTTGGTTTTATAAATTTAGGGTGGTGATTTATATCTTTTAAGTTCAGGAAGTTAATAGTTTATTGCAGTTTTTTTGTAATATTTCGGCTTCACACAGGGGTATACGTTAAAATACGCTTCAGGATGTTTTTTTCCAGTTTTTAATTGTGCCTTATTTTATAATTGCTAAGCTTACAGAAATTTGCTCAGAAATTGAAAATAATTTCAAAAGAATTTTTGATTTTCAGAGCGCTCCTAGAAGAGTAGACAACACTACTTGCTACGCTAGTGTACGTTGGGTTGCATAATGACCTTGTATAAATTTAATTAATTTTATTTTAAAACGCTAAAATATCGATAAAAAATACAATGTAGTGAAAATAAATAATTTTTGCAAATGCTTATTTAAAAAGGGTTAATTAATCCCTTAAAAATTAAAATATTTTAACCAAACATCAACAATTTATTATAAAAACCAATGAAAACGTAGGTAATTGAATAAGTCTTTTGATTACAAAAATTATTACTGATAATAATCTTTTGTAATATTACATATATTCGTAACTGTAAAGGGTGTATTTAAAGGGTAGGTATTAGTTTAGCTAGTCTTGATGATTAATTACATTTTGATGAATATGCATGAACTGCACTGAGCTATGTAGTACGAAATCCCTGTATAATATTGCAAAACGAGAACTGAATATTAAATTAGTTGAATAAACTATAATTTTATTTCGTTACTTATAATTTAAATAATAAATAAAACACATAACAAAAAGTTAAAACGAAATAAGATTATGATGCGAGTCGTTGACAAAAGAACAAATGTTTAGAAAATTAATTTTTAAAATACAAATTAATTATAAACAAATTATTGTCATCTTCAATCTTCAGTTGCTCCAATTTTGTTCATTCTTCAACTATCCCTGTCTTCGTCTCTGGCCCGGACTGGCCCGGTCGGCTGAGTGGCAATCGCCGGTGGGGTCAAATAAAATTGGCGCCAATTGAAAATAAATGGAAAAATATAAAAATTTCTAAAGTTGATCTAAGCCCGTTGACCTTGACAATTCCAAAAATTTGGCTATGCGACCTGTGGGAAATCTTTGGAACTCAGACCCGTGATAGTGTTGCTACTAGCTACGCCACTGCAATTGGGGTCAATTTATTTTGTAGCTAGTGAGGCCAAACACTAGCCAGTCTGGCCCTGCTTCATCTTCGTCTTCCTTTAGTGATAAAAGGGCGCCTTTACTTTTGCATAATATTCTTTGACCATTTATCTTCTGAAGTTCTTGTTAAATATTCGGCATTCGGCTCACTTCACTATCACCAAAGACTATATAGTGTAAGACTGGCATAGCTCATAGTCAGAATGTGACCAAAAATCCCCGCTGAAGAAGATGTCGCTAGTCACTGCAGGAATTTGTCGACTGAGTAAGATAGCTTGTCGTGGCGGGAGCAACGAAGAAAGGGATAAAACAAGTTTACTCTTCGAGAGATTTTAAACGATTTTGACCTTAAAAGCCTTTCACATTTTTTAATATAGGTTTTGGTAGTCTCTTACTGTATGGTCTTTGCTTTAAGCAACTTTAACTTAGCCGTATGTGTGACAACATCGATCATTGTGTCTTTCACCAAATCCAGCCAAACCCTCTTTCCGTCTTGTGCGGTTTTATATTCAGCGCAGCTCTTCCATAGCAAGTTGTACCTTTGCCATTTTACATAGGTATTATGTCTTTAGTAAATGGAAAAGTCTCTACCCCTAATACCCTAAAGGATGTTGAGGAATTTTAGGCTTCTTTAATATGAGTGTTATTTTGCTCTAAGTGCTGCAACCCTCTCCAACAAAATTTAACCCTTTTTCCGCTGTTCGGTTATACTCCCTTAATTTAATTCTTTCATGAAGAGAAATAATTTGTCTCTTCAGCTCATATGCTCTTCGGCCATCTCTGCTACAAGTCACTGGGTCAAGGGTCACTGCCAGAAAATGGAAGTTCTCAAGATTTCTTGACGAACTTATTTCCATTTTTCTGCTATACATTTTGCTTCTGAAAGCGTCTCCACTTCTGCAAGCACTAATGCTTGGAGATATTTTTTATATTTTTCTTTAATGGTTCTGTAATGGAGCTATTACGACACCGAAAGTAGTTTCGTAAGATCTGAAGGCGTATCTGAAAAGTGTAGTCACATTTTTTTTTTTTTAAGTTGGTATCTATTTTTTAAGTGTTTCTTTTTATCTTTCTCCGGGCCTCAACCGCTGATCTGAAAACTTGAGACCCCCTACTAACTAGACTATACGGGACGTTCACCAATTTTAAGTTCGAATTGTCTTATTAATAGTGATTTTAGGTCAACACAACAGGTAGATACCATTCGGTAATCAGCTGATTTTGTGGTAATACCAAAAACTGTACTGTATGTGTACTTTAATAGATTTAAAACCATTTTCAATTTTTAATCTTAATTTGAATAAAATTGATTAACTTGTGAAACGAGTAAACGACGCCAACTTCCAATTGTCAAAATATAAAAAACATTGTACGATATTTGTGTTAAAGAGATTTTATTTTGTTCGTGGAATTACTCTACTCGCTTCGCTGGTTTCGTAATCTTCTCCACTCACAAAATAAAACGCCTCTTTTAACACGTATATCATAAACTACTATTATCGCGTTGTTGCTTATTACTTTATTAGAACAATGTCAGGTTTTATAGATAATAAAAATAATAAAATATAGATATTTCGGGCAATTTTCGATCTAACGATACTTCGCTCTATCGACTTTTCGCTTCATAAATATCGACCCTTGGGATACAGCCAATGTTTTATTAGTACTGACAAAGAAAATATATATTTTCTTTGGTAGTGAATAGAAAATTTGATAGTTTTGAAAATTTAATAACTCTATTACTATCGGAAATGCCTGCGGTGAAAAACTAAAGAAAATTACATAATACATAATGTACCTAAAACGGAATCAGTAAAACAAAAATCGGTTTCAAGTTCCCATACTTTTTTTGAAATTTTTTTTATAAAAACTATATGAAACTTTGAGGACATAGGACATACAGTATATCAAAAAGCAATAATAAATAATTGATTTCGACTTATATTTTAGCTAAAGTCAGATAACACTTGATGCACGTTACAAATTTTAGGAAATTGCAATCTTTAGATATATTAGCTAGAAATTGTATGTGACAGGGATTTACAACCCTCGTACAATGCAATATAAAAGTTTTGGAAGAGAAAAAATATTAGAAAGCTAAAATTCAAATTTTCCGACTCTAAAATTAATTTTTTCTAATCAAAAAAACATGATGTCTACTTTTTTCAAAATTATTTATTGACAAGTTAACAATAAAATAATTTACAATAAATGTTAATTTTTTCCCTCAACAATTGTTAACAATTTCCGTTAACATTAATTTTAAACCCATCAAGGATACCACACATTTTATAAATAAACGCTCCAGTATTTATTTTCTTCATAATTTGCTTCATTAATTTGAACCAAACATGGCGTTAATTTTGAATAATATATTATTTTTATTATTTTTGACAGTAATAAAAAATTTGGAAGCAGTAGAGAAACAAGTAACAGTATAAGAAAAATTAAAAATTTAACAATTTTAACAATTATTTTTAGGTGGGACCTGTTGGAAATATTATTGTAGATTCGGTTTCCGAGTGTCCCGAAGGAGAAAGACCTAAAACTGATGATTTTGTAGTAACAACAAAATTAGAACCTGCAAATGGAAAATCTCTTACTGTGACCATTGATTCAAAAAAAACCCTAGATGACAATGTACATGTATGTATAGTACTTTTTGACTTGAACTTTTATTATTATCAACAAATTTTTCAGTTTGAAGTTGATTTAAAGAAATTGCAAAATGATACTTGGGTAAACGCGTACGATGTTAAAGGCAAACCATGTAGAGATCTACCAAAATTCATAAATAAAATTTGGAATAAATTTACACGTGCGTTCAAGCCCCATCCAGATGTACCCTGCCCATTAAAAGCTGTACGTGCGATTATTCAAAAAGTAGTATTTTAAAAAAAAAATTAAAAAGTTTATATTTTAGGGCTCTTACACTGTTGAAAAATTTCAAGTTGCGAGTAAGGATCTTGAGATACCACAGATTCCTTATGGCAAACTGCAAGCTAAAATTACTTTGTCAGATAAGAATGAACAACTTTTAGTTTGTATTATGGCAGCAGGTGAATCTCAGCGGCCTTAATTACATTTATTTATATTTATGTAACTCAAATGCACTGTAGTGATAAAAAATAAATAAAATATGAAAATGTAGAGTTATATTTATATGCTCTTGTCATGAAATGAAAGACAGGTTTCTTTTCAGTAAAATAATTGTATTCACATTAAGAACTTTCTGCAGAACCACAACCACCCACTATTCCAACAGCCGATTATGATAAACTTCTTTCAGGTAGTCTCACGCACGTAAGTACGGGAGGACCAGGGTAAGCCCACCTAAAACTTTGCTGGCCCACCCTTGTGCCTACCCTGATGATAAAATTACAATAATAAGGGAAAATTCAGATATTTACAGTGTAATTAAATCTGAATTCTACACAAAATATATTTCATTTTTAAAATGTTTTATTAAAAGCTACATAAATTATATAAGTATTTAGCCCACCCAAACAAATTTGTGGCCTTCAAGTACCGATCTGGTTTTAGGAAGCTAGTTACCTGCCTAGATAGTCTGGCATCCGAATCATCAATTTTGCATTAGTTAGAGAGCCTCTTGCACACGAAATTCGGAGCCCTAGCTGGTTTTGACGCCCTGTTTCTTTCAGAAGATAATAAATAAGGGTTGTCTTTTAAATAAAATTTTGTAAAACAATCAAAATGTTAAATAATGGATTTGTATCTAGTGCAGTTTGTTTTAAAGAACTTTACTTTATGTCGAGGCTGCCTTCTGTTTACTCCGCTGGTGCTAGTAACTGACGTAACTGTGCTGCTCAATTCCATTTCCTGGCTTATCCTTAAACCTCATAACCTCATAACTTCACACGTCACGCACCTCCCTCACGTATTATGGGTTTGGAAATGGGACCCTGACTTCTCACACCATTTTCACTTTCTTATCGCTCTTCTAGTGTGCTCTATTTATGGACAAGAGAGTGATTTTTGTATCTAAGTAAGTTGTATCGATCGCTTTGAGACGAGCGGATCTGTGGCAGTTATCATAAGGAAATAGCTGTATAAATATCCATTTTGTAGTAGCTACGCCACCTCACGCAGTTGTTATTCTTATAACATCTACCAGCTAGCTATCCTAATCCAGCTGCAGCAGCTTTCACGTCACTCTTCTAAGGTGTTTTGCTGATACTTTCAGCAGCAATGTACCTACCAGCTAATTAAAATAATTGTAGCCCAATACCAGCCGTGATACTTTTCTCTTTTACTTTGGCTAGTATTTTTTCTGCTACAACAGACGTACAACAGAGCTATAGCAGTGACTAAACCAGCCTTATAGCAGCTTTATCTAAAGTGTTACCATTTTGAAGTTATTCCATCGCTATGGGAGCAAAATCTGACTTAAGCCTGGGTCATCCTCGTTGTAACTGCCGCAACTAAATATAATTAGTCGGTGCTATTTTGAAAATCATAGTCCTGAAGAACGAGAGTGATAAAACTCTAAGAACAGATTTTGAATGAGTTAAAGATTAAATTCTGGATCATCAGATTGAAAGATACTGAAAAACGCTGGGCAAAAGGCAAGAGTGGCAATGACTAGCTGCAAATATGCAGATATCTGAGGTTTGATATTACGTCTGAATTTTTAATTTTCGAATTTTGAAAAAAATTCAATGTTACAGCCTTGACAACATTGTATTGATAGTATTATGTGCGAAGTTGTTAATTTTTTACGTATTTTTCCTACATAAGTACTTGTTAATACGTTAATTACATTCTTTTTAGACACAATTCAACAATTTCCGCTAGTAATTTTCATTGTAAGCTTTACTACATTTTCCACACGACAAGGATATTACAAACATATAAATATACTATTCGATTAACCCAGCATCATTAGAAAAAAGCTTCCATACCGTTCTTTAATAGCAAATTATCACTGTTATTATGAATTTTCTGTATAATTTGCTTATTTTATACTTTTCGCTGGAAGTTGGAAAGGTGGAAGCAGCCAAGAAAGACGTGATTAAAATACCTGTAGGTCATAATTAATAAATATTTTAACATATTTTTGCAGATGGGGCCAATCGGAAATGTTATTCTTAGCTTCATAGCCGAATGTCCTGACGGTGAAAGACCTAAAGACGATGACATAAAGATATCATGGGATTTAAGAGACACTGGTGTAAAAACATTTAGCGCAACTTTAGAGAATAAAATTCCTATTGATAGCTCAATAAATGTAAGTTTTGCTTTACTTAATGATTGAAAAGTTTCAAGTATATTTAAATGGTTTCTAGTATACGGCCATTATAAAAAAAAGGGAAAATGGGAGTTGGAAAAAGGTATATGACGTTTCAGGTACACCATGTACTGATATTAAAAAGTATGTTCCTAAAGTTTTGGCAAAACTTAAACCACTAATTAAGCCCGATCCTGGCAAAGATTGCCCCATCAATCCAGTAAGTGTATAGCATTTACTTTCTATTTTTGTTGTAAATTTGTCCAATTGACCTTTTAGGGTAAATACAGCGTTAAGGATATTACCATGCAAAGCAAAGAAATTGGTATTCCATCTATCTTCTATGGAGAACTATTAGTACAAGTAACTGCTATTGATAAAAATGGAAAAAGAATATTTTGTTTTATTGCAGAAGCACAGTCTCAAGGTTAATAAAACAATTTTGCATTTTGATAGAATTTATTGTACTAGCACCTATACTTAAATCAATAAAGAATGTACTTAGAGGCCTATTTTGTAAAATACCTAATTATAAACCAAATTAGGATTTTACTTTCTAATAAATAGTATCAAGCTGAATTTTTGTAGACTGTTGTAAACAACATCTGAAAAGTCCCCACCGATATCATGTGAGCTTCAAAGGTCACGAAAACGACCTTTTTGTAAATATCTCTCTTGCTATTGGTTTTTCAGAAAAATGTTTCAAACAAAAATTGTAGAGGAGGCAATTCTCTATAAAAAACATGTTATGCTCGTTTTCAAAATATTTAATAGCTTTTGAGAAAGTTAAACTATTGTGTGCGTCTGCAGTACCTAATGGGCTGAGCCATGAAAGTGATATTGATGAACGCTCTATTTTACGTTATTAGAAATTACTCATTACCTATCAGATCTAGAGAAACACCAAAAATAAGTGGTTAAAGAGGACAGTTTCAGCTATAAATTACATGCAGAATATTTTGATTTTCAGTAATTTATCGTGAAGAAAAAAATTAATCAATGTAACATAACCTAATTTTTCTAAAAATTTTAAAATCTCTCAAAGTAATTGAGGAAATATAAATTCCATACAGAATTACTATCTCCATGATATATACTTTAATGTCCCAATATGCAAAATTTTTTTAGAGTTTTATTTTGAAAAAAACGGACTTTGAAATTTTGGAAAAAGACATTATTATTACATTATCGATCTTTTTTGATATTGTTGAACATTTTTTGATGAAAACGTTAAATAACGTTAATTTTTTAGATGACATGTTAAAAGAATTTTGCGTATTAGGGCATTAAAGTATACAATATGAAGATACTAATCCTGTACGGATTTTATATTTCCTCAATTATTTTGGGAGATTTCTAAATTTTTAGAAAAATTAGGTTGTGTTACATTCATTAATTTTTTTCTCCATGATAAGTTACTGAAAATCAAAATAGTAGGCATGTAATATAAAGCTAAAAATGCTCTCTTTAACCACGTAGTTTTTGTTTTTCTCTATATCTGATAGGTAATGAGTAATTTCCAATAACGTAAAATAAAGCGCAGTCATCGCGCAATCTATGGGTACTGCGGTAGACACAAAATAGGTTAACTTTAAACAACAGTTTTCTCAAAAACTATCAAATATTTTGAAAATGAATAAAACATCATTTTTAATGAAAATTACCTCCACTATAATTTTTATATCAAACATTTTTCCCAAAAACCAATAGACAGCGAGATATTTAGAAAAAAGTGACCTTTCACCACAAGTAGCCTTTGAAGCTCAAATGATTTCGATAGGGACTTTTCATATTATTTATAACAGTTTAATAACTAATAAAAGTGTATGCAAAAATTCAGCTTGATACTATTTTTAATTCCGAAGTGAAGCTTCTTTTAACTTTTTCCAATCCAAGAAAAAGTTGTTATAATCGAGAAAAAAAAATCTCGACGTTTTGAGTGATGATTCCCTGATTCCAAAAATAATAGTAGATTGTTTGATTAGGAGTAAAAATGTCACTTTTTTTAGCCAAAAAAAGTATTTTTACTCCGTATGAAATACTTAATTTTTTCTTTAAACGGCGTTCAAACGTAAAACTTAGAAAAACCAAAAATAAAAATTTTTGAAGTGTCGCCATCTCTTGAAAATTATTTGTAGTTCAATTGTCAAATATTTTTAATAATTAGCTTTAACTTGTAAAAAGAAGCTAATTATTAAACGCAGCGAATAAATTATAACAGAAAATTTATAAAAACATTACCTTTTTACATTACAAATGCTTAGAAATATCATTTTACGTTACAATTTGTTGTAAATATTTAGGGTTAGAATTTACTTTTACCTCCTAGGATGTAAAAGTAGAACTTTAACCTTACTTGTTCAGTAACAAAATGTCAACTTTTTTTGACGTTTGCAGAAAAAAGAATTTTTTTTCGATTTTTTGAACCAAAATGTCTGTATGTATTGCTGTGGTCCTAGTTTGGAATCAACCAATCAACCGTAGATTGGATGTTAGGTACCTATATATAATTTTTTTAGTTCTTTAAATTTTGTTTAAAGGCAAAGAAGACCTGTAATTTTTGTAATTTGTTATGTTTAATTTTAAAGAAAAATTTAAATTATAATTTAATTGTTATTTTGAAAATGTTTATAAAATTATCGTAAAAACTTTGTTTAAAAAAAAAAATTTGAATGTAGCGCTAATTTAATCTAGTGATTTAAATGTTTGTTGATGTGCAAGAATGGATATTCGTTTGCTCTTGCTGTGTAACTAATGACGAGATAATGAACTTGAGGTCGTGAAGTGCAGATTTAAAAGTAAAAAAAAAGAAGAATATGTTTTGCCTTGGTAATAAAGAAAAATAACAAGGAGAATAAGTTTTGTATAAGAAGAGGAGGATAGACGTGTTTTTGGAAGAATATATAAAATTTAAATAATAAATATTTGGAATTACAAGGCCGGTTTACACGGTTCAAGTTGGTTAATTTAATTTAACTTGGTCAAGTTAATTTTAACTTAACTGACAACTTAATTTTAACTAAATTCTATGTGTAAACTGTTATTCAAAGTGGTAAGTAGAGAGTGCGAAGTTACGTATAATATACGTAATAATAAGTTACAAGTAGAATAGAATATAGTCTATTTTTCAATTTAGTAAAGTAGCGCGCGCATACTATACGCATACTATATGCGCATACGGTTTTCATTTAAATTAGTAATTTTCTTTTATTAAATAAATACCTAACATTTTTGAAAGTTGAAATTTGTTTTGATACTGTGTAATAGAGTTTTTTTTTGCAGTCAAGTTATTGTTTTTATTTCTTCGGTACGAGTTTTGCAAAAGAGGAGCAGAGCAGTACGTATGTATCATACGTCTGTATGTATGTCTGTAATACATAATACATAATTTATGTCTGTAACTCTGTGGAGTAAAAACTACCGAACCGATTTTGATGAAATTTGATTTTAGCCACTTTAAAATTATTTCATCGGCAAACTAAGCTTTAATAAGAAATCTATACAGGGTGTCCAAAAATAAGATGGTTATTCTGGGCGCGTATTTGCAAATTTGGGCAAAATTCAATTTTACTTGGCTATAAGATAGCACATGTGAGCCCTAATTAAAAAGAAAAATTTCAAATTTTTTTATTTAAAATGGCGACCCATAAAACGATTGTCCCATTTTGTGGTTTTTCCCTTATAACTTGGCCACTAATTATTATTATAAAAATTTCAAAATGGCATTGTACAGCCAAAATATAGGGCTTTTGTCCTAATCTAGTCGATTTTCAAAATTGTTTTAAAATTGCCTATCTTAAAGGGCCAAAGTAGGTCAAAATTTTGAAATAGATTTTCTCAAAATTTCCACTGCCATATTTTTTCTTTTTGGGATATGTTACAGACAACGTAATTCTCTATCGAAATATAAATTTTTATTAAAATCGCTCGAGCCGTTTGGAGTAATGATTTTTTGAATGTCAAAACTTCAAAAATCTCTAATTTCTTTTGTAATTAAAATGAAACCTTGAAAATGGATATATTTATCAATCTCATGAATATCTATTATTCGACACTAATTTCGGTTAACAAAACGCTTCCGGTTCAACCGGAAATGACAAAAATATCAAAATTTTTAGGAACACCCTGTATATTATTAAATATTTTGAAAGCTCGTAAAATTAGCTATTACATGATACCAAACACTTTATATTTTGACTTCCGGTTTAACCGGAAATAGGATCAAATTTCTTAAATTAAATGGAACACCCGGTATATTTTTCAGTATTTTGAAAGCTCGTAAAATTAGCTTTCTGAAGATATAAAATAATGTATATTTTGGGGTCAAAGTAGGACAAAATTTTGAAATGGATTTTCTCAAAATTTCCTCGGCCAAATTTTTTCTTTTTTGGATATGTTAGAGACAACGTCTCTATCGAAATATAAATTTTTATCAAAATCGCTCGAGCCGTTTTGGAGTAATGATTTTTTGAATGTCAAAACTTCAAAAATCTCTAATTTTTTTTGTAATAAAAATGGAAACTTGAAAATGGATATTATGTATCAATCCCATGAATATCTATTATTTGACAATATTTTCGGTTAACAAAACGCTTCCGGTTAAAAAATATTTAAATTTTTAGGAACACCCTGTATATTTTTAAATATTTTGAAAGCTAATGTGATAAATTTCTATTCCAAGAATGTAGCTAAGTAAAAAAACTCTAGGTTGATTGTGGAATACTTTTCAATAAAAGAAAGATACTTCGTCGACCAGTTTCGGTAATATATTTAAACCATTTTCAAGACTGAAAAACAAATGATCAATTACAGTCACAAGGCATACAAATTTTTAGTTTTTGACAAAAAATTTAACAAGTGAAGAATCAAGTCAATCACAAGCAGTACAAAAAACTTTTTTTACCGGAAGGGTCACACAGGCACTAAGCCAATCAAATTACATAAATAGTACACTTACCGACAAGATCATATTTTCTTTAAACAAAAATAAAAACCGAACCAACAACATAGTCCTCGAGCATGTCACAAAAAACTTTTTTTTTTTTTTTATAAACTAAATTAATATGAAATAATTAATGTGTCAAAGGTAATTAGAAAATCAATACAATATAACTGTACGAAAATTGCAAACTTTGTTCAACTAACTCAAACCTACTAATAATAAATTAACTAAATGACAATGTCGAGGTCAATCTTTACAATCATTTAAACAAACAATTAATAAAATCTAGATACAATAGCGACACCTTTGAAGAAGGTGTCAGAAAGTAAAAAGAACACTACAAAATTTCTTCTTCAAGAAAGAACATGAAAATGTGCATTAATCAAAAACAAATCGTAACTAACATCAATCAAATTTCAATTAAAATCTTTAATATTAGAACTTCAAATTTTTTTTTTTTTTTTTTTTAACCTGTACAGGGCTCAAAAGATCAACAACTAGGTGTCAGTATCTATTTTGTTCAAGAAAGCCAATAAAAGGCCCTTATAACCGGAATTAATATTTATAAAGTCAGTTTGCTTATTTATATTGTTAGGCAATGTTGAAATATAATGCTTCGTACAGACTACGATTTGCAACGTGTAACATGCAACGTGTAACATGTAACGTGCAACCAGTGTGGACGCGCGTTACACGTTGCAAAGTTTGTTGCAGACTTTGCGCGCAGACGATCCGTCGATTGTCGGTTTTTAGAGCGAACACAAAGGGGCGCGCTGTTGCAGTATGGACGGTTTGAAAGTTGAAAAGAGCAATGTGGGTGGGTATATACGCTTTTAAAGCAATATTTCAAAAATCTTTCAAATAAAGACAATTTAATTAGCAAAGTACTTGTTAAAATTAAAAATATTTACATTAAAATTCCTCAATTTCTAAGCTAAAGTATTAACATTACTTATTTATAGTAAATTGAATAAAAATAAAATTATTTAAAGTTGAAAAGAGTAGTGTATGCTGCCCAACTATGAAATAACTACACAAAAAATCGAAAGTGACTTCTGTTATTAAAAAAAGCAATAAAATCTATAGATCAAGCTACCCAGCTCTAAAATGCAGTTCAGAAATTATTGTAATTTTTATTACCATCATCATAAATTATTGACAACAACTCAAAGTGAGGGTAAAAATTTTTAAAAATCGAACGTTTTCGTATAGTAGTTTAAATACGTAAATTGTAAATTTGTTTTGTAGAGTTTTTGCTGTATTTTGAAAAATTTAAATTTTTTCAAAAAGAGGTTATTGGTATTATAAAAAATAAAACTATTCTGTTTCGTCTCACTTTTTCATTGACTCTTTCCATAGAAATAGGCAATAACTTGACAATACTACGTAAGAAGGCAGTAACTACCGCACTTACGTCTTTTTAGCTACCTGGTCTATGACAAAAGATGAACGGAAAAAGGCAGTATCTGCTTTTGTGTTGTAAATAATTAAAAAATATTTATTTATAGGGGTTCTTGATTGTACATCAAAGTTTCAATCCAATGTAATATTAAAAATTAATAATTAATATTATTAAAGCGAAAAAGTTTTTGTTAATTTTCCAAGAATTTACAATTTTGCAGATACTGCCCTTCTCCATAGTTGAGCAGTACGATTGCATTGAAACCATATTTCAAAAATCTGAAAGGACAAAAAATGCTGTCCAACACGCTATCATTTGACATTCTATTTCAAAACCGAAAAGTACAGCTAGTCGGTCTTGTACAGATATAGCTGGTCGCAAATGCGTGTCCATTTTCGCAATTTTAGGCCCAATTAATTGAATAAAATATTCAAAATCCGTACTGGACATTCGAATAAAATTTTTGTACTGGCCACTTAACTCTTGTGACTTTAAATCTAAAATAAGATTATGGCCAGTATGCTTTTTGTATAAATTGCTCCTCCACCATCTTCGCGGTTTTCTTTCCGTAGTTAAAATTTCGTCAATTAAAAGAAAAGCACCACATGCGACGTTTAAATGTTGGTATGACTCCATTTGCATCTAATTTATACCTTTAAATTATTTAAAAACATATAGATAGAAGACTAAAAAAATTTAAGTGCACTATGGGGTAAGCGCACCAAACAACTGCGGTTCGAGATCAAATCTAGAGCGCGCCGGATACGCGCGTTTAGGCGTCCACGTTGCAGGTTGCATGTTACACGTTGCATGATACACGTTGCAGCTCGTAGTCTGTACGAAGCATAAGATGCTTCCAAAAAGGAACGCTTAACAAAATTTGGTTCCATGTTTAGGACTCTGACATTATCAACGGAGAAGGAATGGTTGTTTTCAATTATGTGGTCAGACAATCCTGTTCTCTTTGAACCGGATCGTACATCATATAAATGCTGTTTTAATCTGGTGGACAACAGCTGTCTTGTCTGGCCTACGCTATTGTATCTAGATTTTATTAATTGTTTGTTTAAATGATTGTAAAGATTGACCTCGACATTGTCATTTAGTTAATTTATTATTAGTAGGTTTGAGTTAGTTGAACAAAGTTTGCAATTTTCGTACAGTTATATTGTATTGATTTTCTAATTACCTTTGACACATTAATTATTTCATATTAATTTAGTTTATAAAAAAAAAAAAAAAAAAAAAGTTTTTTGTGACATGCTCGAGGACTATGTTGTTGGTTCGGTTTTTATTTTTGTTTAAAGAAAATATGATCTTGTCGGTAAGTGTACTATTTATGTAATTTGATTGGCTTAGTGCCTGTGTGACCCTTCCGGTAAAAAAAGTTTTTTGTACTGCTTGTGATTGACTTGATTCTTCACTTGTTAAATTTTTTGTCAAAAACTAAAAATTTGTATGCCTTGTGACTGTAATTGATCATTTGTTTTTCAGTCTTGAAAATGGTTTAAATATATTACCGAAACTGGTCGACGAAGTATCTTTCTTTTATTGAAAAGTATTCCACAATCAACCTAGAGTTTTTTTACTTATTTTGAAAGCTCGTAAAATTAGCTATTACACAATACTAAACAATTTATATTACTTGACTTATATTTTGTTTAACCGGAAATAGAATCAAAATTCTTGATTTAAATACAACACCCTGTATATTTTTTAATATGATCAAAGCTCGTAAAATTAGCTTTCTGAAGATATAAAATACTGTAGGTATATTTTGAACTTCAATTTATGCCAAGGACCCCGCACTTTTTATATGGAAAAACGGTTTCAGTCAAATTTGATAAAATTTTGCTAAGTTGTAGATTTTTCCCTTCTGAACAAAAGTCTCAATGGGCGAAAACATCTAGACCCCTACGTTTCTGAGATAGAGGCCGCCAAAGCTCTTAAGATATCTATTCTGATAAATTAATGTAGCACATATTTATTTTATATAGAAATATAAACTGTACCAGGTGGTAGAGTTGACCAATATTAATACCTTTTGTTATTTCAATTTTTCAAAATGGCGCATGGTTTTTTTATTCGGTTATTTTTTATAAATGGTACGCGCATACAAGAAGTCCGTTGTACTTCTCAACAGCTATAGCCACACACGATCGAGCATGTCTTACAACATGTACGCGCGTACATGTTCGTCTAACATCTACGTCCGTGTGTTGGCTCAAAAACGCTTCAAACATGTACACGCATACAAGAAGTCCGTCGTACTTCTCAACAGCTAGCCACACACGATCCAGCATGTCTTACAACATGTACGCCCGTACATGTTCGTCCAACATCTACGTCCGTGTGTGGTGTGTTGGCTCAAAAACGCTTCGGACATGTACGGCGTACAACGCTGTAAGGACATGTTCGATCGTGTGTGCCATACATCAACGCACGTACATGTTTTCAAGATTTCTTGAAAACCTACTTCTTGTATCAAGTACATGTTCGAAGCGTTTTTGCGCCAACACACGGACGTTGATGTTGGACCAACATGTACGCGCGTACATGTTGTAAGACATGTTCGATCGTGTGTGCCCGCTGTTGAGAAATGCGACTGACTTCTTTTATGCACGTACATGTTGGAAGAGTTTTTGGGCCCACACACGCACGTCGATGTTGTTCGAAGCGTTTTTAGGCCGTTGATGTTGGACGAACATGTACGCACGTACATGTTGTAAGACATGTTCAATCGTGTGTGCCCACCTAAAGGTAGCCACACATTGCGGTTTTGTTCGACAGATTTGTTCGACGAACAAGTCTGTTCGAACAAAAACGCCAACTGTGAGTTGGACACAGACTTCAGTCTTGTTGAACGGTGTTATCAAGACAGAAGTCGTTATGAAGATAATACATTTGTGTGCAGTGGCGGCGGCATTAGCCATAAAATCTATAAATCATAAATTTTACGAGTAATTCACTACGCTACTGGTAAAACCGTCGTTTTTAAAAAACGTTTACCCTACACACTTCGGACTTATTGCAACTTGCAAGTTCGTCGAACAAGTTCGACGGACATAATCAAGCTGAATCTGATTATATCCGTCGGATTTGCAGGCGAGCAAGTACGACAGACTTCCTGCCATACACTTCAGTTTTGCGTCGTTTTTGTTCGAACAGACTTGTTCGTCGAACAAATCTGTCGAACAAAACCGCAATGTGTGGCTACCTTAATAGCAACAATTTTGATAAAAATACGATAAGATAACGTTTATCAATTGGTATAACTCCAGGTTTAACAAAATTTCATTGCTTCTTTTCATTAATTATTTGCCAAAACACATCCTAGTATTTTGTCAGGAATTCTTCTTGGTTGAAATATTATGTGCGTTTGGACGGCGCTTAATAAATTGAAATAAAACTATAATAAAGAAATTTTGCAATTACGATTAGATGGTTACACAACATTAACAAATTAAATCAGAAATTGAGTAAAAAGTTGAAACAATTTTTGTGTTCCTTAAGGTCAGTAACCCGTTTATTTAAGTTGGACTTTTTGTTTCCATACCATAAATGTTATAAATTGATTGACAAAACACTTTTTTTCCAGATTTAAAAAAATAATTATAACAAAACCAATATTTTGGATTTTCTTAATTTACAATATGGCTCAAGTTAAATCCAAATCAGACCCAATTTGCCATTATCGCTCATGGAATGCGATCGAATGCAAATGTATTAATTCAGCTGATGAGTTAAAACGTGGAATTTCGGATTGTATCGAAAAGTGGAGTGTTAAAATTGATGATTTGCGTGGTTTGACAATAAACAAAAGTAGCATCAACTTTTTATCTTCAGAATTATTCGAAGATGTCAAACATATTAAGTACGTTTATATGCTTTATGACACTAATATAGAACTTCCAGCTAATGTTTTTAAAAAGTTAAGCAATTTGGAAGAACTTCAAATTGGTTCTAGCACAGTTACGAAAGTTGACAACAAGGCGTTTTTCGGGATCCCCAATTTAAAGAAATTAATTATCATCGATAACAAAATTTCAAATTTTCCAGAAGGCGTTTACGATGACTTACGTTCTTTGGAAGTATTAGACTTGCATTATAATAGTTTCACTGAATTGCGAAAAGACGCTTTAAAAAATTTAGTTAACTTGAAAGAGTTAAAATTGTTTAATAATAAAATTAAAGAAATACCAATTGACTCGCTTAAATCTCTTGTCGAGCTAGAAACTTTTTGGTTGGAAGGAAACTTGGTCAAAGCCTTAGACGAAAACTTATTCAAGGGTTTAACTAAATTGCAAACAATTAATTTAGAATATAACCTGTTAACTGGTTTACCAAACAATTTATTCCAAGACCAGTCAAACCTGAAAACTCTTCAACTTAATAATAACAAATTAATCCAACTCGATAGTGGAGTTTTTGCTCCACTTACAAGCATCCAAACAATTAACTTGGGAAAAAACCAAATTAGAGAAATACCAACCAACTTGTATACCAATCTAAAGAAGCTCACAGGCATTAGTTTGGGAGGTAATTTGATCTCAAAGTTGGAAGGAGATGCTTTCAAAGGACTCGAATTGATAACGAGCGTTGATTTAAGCTACAATCAACTCACAGTTCTTCCCGATGAATTATTTAAAGATAACACCAAACTCAACTCGATCAACTTGGCCAATAACAAGTTGACTTCTTTACAAGCGAACTTATTTAAAGGCCTCAAGAAGTTACACGAATTGATGTTGAATAATAACGAAATAGCCACTATCGATCCACTAGCTTTTACTGGTTTAGAAGAGCTCGAAAATTTGCAATTGCAAACCAATCTTTTGACAACAATTAACGCCGCTACATTTGCTTCGATGAAAGCTTTAAACAGTTTAAGTTTAATAGAAAATAAGCTAACACAGTTACCTGTTGAAGCTTTCAAATATTCCCCCAACTTGACCCATTTGTATTTGGGAAAAAATAAGTTAATTATTGTCGATGAAAATATGTTTAGTAGTTTAACGAAATTGGAAACAATTAATTTAGAAAATAACCTGTTAACTGGTTTAGCAAACAATTTATTCCAAGACCAGTCAAAACTGAAATCTCTTCAACTTAATAATAACAAATTAATCCAACTCGATAGTGGAGTTTTTGCTCCACTTACAAACATTCGAAATATTTACTTGGGAAAAAACCAACTTAGAGAAGTACCAACTAACTTGTACACCAACCTAAAGAAGCTTAGAGACATTAGTTTGGGTGATAATTTGATCTCAAAGTTGGAAGGAGACGCTTTCAAAGGACTCGAATTGATAATGAGCGTTGATTTAAGCAACAATCAACTCACAGTTCTTCCCGATGGATTATTTAAAGATAACACTAAACTCAACTCGATCAACTTGGCCAATAACAAGTTGACTTCGTTACAAGCGAACTTATTTAAAGGCCTCAAGAAGTTACACGAATTGATGTTACATGATAACGAAATAGCCACTATCGATCCACTAGCTTTTACTGGTTTAGAAGAGCTCGAAAATTTGCAATTGCAAACCAATCTTTTGACTACAATTAACGCCGCTACATTTGCTTCGATGAAAGCTTTAAAGACTTTAAGTTTAATAGAAAATAAGCTAACACAACAGTTACCTGTTGACGCTTTCAAAAATTCCCCCAACTTGACCCATTTGTATTTGGGAAAAAATAGGTTGACTATTGTCGATGAAAATATGTTTAGTAGTTTAACCAAATTGGAAACTTTGGATTTAACAGCAAATCAAATCGAAGAAATTGCTCCTCGGAGTTTTGCTCAAAATAAACCACTCAGAGAGCTACACTTGGGTGAAAATAAAATTAAACAATTAAAGCCTAATACCTTCTTAGGTTTAGAACAAGTTAGGCTTTTAAGGTTGGAAAAGAATGGAATTAATAAAGTTGAAAGTGGAAGTTTTGTAGGCTTATCCAAATTGACAAATTTGTGCCTATCAAATAACAAAATCGAAGAGCTACCGAGTAACGCTTTCAAAGGCCTTCCAAAATTAAGTAACCTTGATATAGACCATAATCAAGTTACGTATTTATCGTTGGAAAACAATGGAATTAATAAAGTTGAAAGTGGAAGTTTGGAAGGTTTATCAAATTTGGTATCTTTGGACCTATCAAATAATAAAATCGAAGAGCTACCAAGTAACTCTTTCAAAAACCTTCCACAATTGAAGTCCCTGTACTTAAAAAAGAACCATTTGAAAGTATTACGCTCTGGAGTCTTTTTGGGCTTGGAAAAATTAAGTATCCTTTACATAGACCACAATCAAATTAACAAAATTGAAAATGGAGCTTTTGAAGGTTTAAAAAGAATTAATCATCTAAACCTTCATCACAACAAGTTGGCAGAATTAGGAGAAGAAACTTTTATTGGATTAGAATCTTTAGATTCGATGGAATTAAGTAACAATTTATTAAGAACTATTTTACCAAAAACCCTACAACCACTCAGCAAAATAACAGCTTTAGACATAGGGTCGAATCAATTGGAAAATTTGGAAATTGATTTGTTTACATCGACACCCGACATCGTCGATTTGGATTTATCCGATAACAAATTCTCAACCATACCTTTGGAACTGATCAAAACTCTTACAAAAATGAACACGTTACGATACGAAAGAAGCCAATTAAACATTATTAAAGAAAACATGTTTGCAGTTTTTCCAAATTTAGAAACACTCGATTTAAACCACAATAACATCGAAACCGTAGAAAAGGACGCATTTAAAGGTTTGGGCCAATTGATCACATTGGTTTTGGCCGATAATAAACTAAAGACTATCGACGCCACACAACTTGTTGGTTTGGATAAAGTGTATAATTTTGATTTACGCAACAACAGTATTAGTGACTTAAATCCACAAGTTTTTGAAGCTATGCCTTCATTGAAAACAATTCTCTTAGAAGGAAATAAATTGAGCGAAGAAGTATTGACTGCAATTAATGCTAAATATCCAAAACAGGAACTTATTGGGAATATAACACGATAAATTATTAGAGAGGTTCCCGAATTAATTTATAAAGCTTTTATTTTTCTAACGTGCTTACACTTACACTTTTCTGGCTACAAAAAACTGTTCCTTAGCAACATAATAAATAAAGAAAAATAAAGGAAATTGTTACAGGAATTAAATAAATTTTCTTTTAAGATTGCAATAAAATAGAGTTTTTAAATTGTTTTTTTTTTGAGAAGTCTAAATACATCCTTGCTCAGTGTTCAAGAAATCCGGCCACCAAAATTGTTAATGTACAAAAAAAAAATTGTCTCAAGATTTTCGTCAAACTTTTGCCTCTATAGCACCTTAGCTTTTCGTTTTACAGTAAAAGTCTACAGAAATGAAGTTGTGGAGCATTAAATTTCCTTTGCTATGTTATCTTCAACCGGTCGGAAAATTTTTGGGAGCGGATATAAAGGGCGCTCATCGATTCCCGTCAGGGCTAGGCTTGGTACTTTTTATCGATATTATCGAAAATATCGATATTCTCAAAAATATCGTAATCGGAAATATCGATATTATCGATAATTATCGATAATATCGATATTATCGAAAATATCGATATTATCAAAAATATCGATATTATCGATAATATCGATATTATCGAAAATATCGATATTATCAAAAATATCGATATTATTGGAAATATCGATATTATCGAAAATATGGATATTATCGAAAATATCGATATTATCAAAAATATCGATATTATTGGAAATATCGATATTATCGGAAATATCGATATTATCGAAAATATCGATAATATCGGAAATATCGATAATTTTCTTTTATCGATATTCGATATATTTTTTTAAAAGTGACAGGCCCAGTCAGGGCTATCTGCTTCGTTAATCCCTTGCCTCCATTGCCATCTAGTGATTTTGTGAACGTTAATCCTTACCTCGTTTGCCGTCAGTATCTCCAACTAGGTACCTTTCACAGTGGGTGGTGGTTACCCTAACCACACTGCCCAAAATACAAATAAAAAAGTAAATTTCTTTTAATTTAAAGCAACTTTATTTGAAAGTAATATTGATATTTTCGATAATATCGATATTTTCGATAATATCGATATTTTCGATAATACGATGTTTTCGATAATATCGATATTTTCTATAATTGCGATTTTTTCGATATTATCGATATTTTATAAATCATTGAAATATTTTTAATTAATTCAGGGAGGAGCATTTTCATTTTTTGCAGTATTTTTTGGTACTTTTACATCAATAAAGTTAAATAATATACATATATAAAATTTATTACTGAGCATGAAATCGATTATCTAAATTATCGAAAATATCGATATTATCAAAAAAATCTATATCGGAAATATCGATATTATCAAAAATATCGATATCGGAAATATCGATATTATCGATAATATCAACATTATCGAAAATATCGATATTATCAAAAATATCGATATCGGAAATATCGATATTATCGATAATATCGATATTATCGAAAATATTTCGATATTTTCAAAAATATCGGTATTATCGGAAATATCGATATTATCGGAAATATCGATAATATCGGAAATATCGATAATTTTCTTTTATCGATATTCGATATTTTTTTTTAAAAGTGACAGGCCTAATTATGATCATATTATTTATGATACAAAACAATGTCTCACATCTTTAGTGCTAATTGTAGAAAGTGTTCCCGGCTGGATTTAGAGCTCTTTGTGAATCAGTTTGGAAGGTGTTGTAGAAATGTCATTCACTGCTTTGCGCTTGACAGTATTATTTACCATTTGTCGATTGAGATCACTCCAGGACATTATTATGATCATGTTCTCCAATTAATCTTGAAATCAGGTCAGTAAGCCTTAAGAGTATACAGGGTGGTTGGTTATTTACTGTCCAGCTAATATCTGCTGAAATATTGAAGATACAAAAAAAAGTTAAATTAGAAACTTTTCAAACAACACCTCATCTACAAAATAGCGCAAACAATTTTTTCCCATAGCCTACTTGTTTTCCGGAAAAATATATAACTTTGATTTTTTAAATAGAACACCCTGTATATTTTTACAGAATCATATTCTAAATCAATTTCTCTTTACAACGGTGTATCACTTCACAAGTACCATTTTACTTTCTAATAATTATGCCCAGTATTTCAAAAAAAGAAACAAAATGAGGGTTGTAGTGTAGTGACTCTTGATTAACATCAATTTATTTACTTTATTAACAAACTAAGAAATTTCGGAACAAACTTTAACACGTAATGTATTATAATATTTATAATGATTGTTCAGATTGTACACCATGGAATTCGACATTTTTTGGCCCTCTTGGACTATGTTTTCTGCAACACTCATCCTGTTATTTTTTTAAATATTGGGACAATACCAAACACTTTATATTTTGACTGCTAGTTTATCCGGAAATTGAACAAAATTTCTTAATTTAAATGGAACAACCTATTCAGTCTAATTAGCTTTCTGAACATACAGGGTGACCGAACCTCTCGGTCATACAGATTTAACATGTAAAAACATACTTCGGTAATTTCCTACTTCCCAATGTATTTTAGAAAGAAAATCTTCAAATAAAAGTTTTAGAGAATAAAATTCTGCGTCTAAATGAATAAACAAAATTAAAATTGGATGCTTTATACGCCTGAAATTTAATTTGAAAATTCCGAAAATTAGCAGAAATAGCGATTGCAATGAAATATTCCCAATAAAAATTATCAATATTTGACATTGACATCTTTCTAAAGTATTTTTGAGAGTAATTTAAATTAACTGAAACTAAAAATGAAGTAATTTTTAGGGATGATCATACGTAAATATTATTTATTATTAAATAAATTCAATAATTGAATAAAAAATTCAGAACTGTTTTGACAGACAAAGCATAAAATATTTGACGATTTTCAATTGTTTCAAGGCAATCGCTATTTCTGCTATTTTTCGGAATTTTCAAATTAAATTTCAGGCGTAAAAAGCATCCAATTTTAATTTTGTTTATTCATTTAGACGCAGAATTTTATTCTCTAAAACTTTTATTCGAATTTTTTTTTCTAAAATACATTGGGAAGCAGGAAATTACCAAAGTATGATTTTACATGTTAAATCTGTATGACCGAGAGGTCCGGTCACCACCCTGTATAAAATAATATATATTTTGAACTTCTATTTATGCCAAATTAAAAAAAAAATGAAATTAGTATTTAAAACAGTTTATGTCTAAAAATTCTGCTTACACGCAGAAGTCCTAAGTTCGATCTCGGACGAAAGCAAATTTAAAAAAAAATTTATTTTGATTTTTTTGAAACTTTTTTTTTAATATCATGTAATTTATATTACCATAAAAATAAATTTAATAATAAAAACAACGGATGTGGCCATACGAAGACCTTTTTCCTGTCCGTCAAATAATATAATTTTTTATTTTTTTATTAAAATATTATTTGATATCTTATAAATTTAAATTTTAAATTAAAAAACATTAAAAAAATTTTTTAATTATTAACTTAAAGAAATGCACAAAAAAATACAACAGGAAAAATTCATCGTATGGCCACATCCGTTGTTTTTTGTCTAATTTGGTTGGGCTAATATGCAATAAAGCAAAAGTAGAGATAAAGATAAAAAGATCGAAGATTAAAATAACAAATATTTTTGATATTAAAAGTTATTTTATTTAACTATTATTATTTTTTTAACTTTAAAAGAGTTTTCAAATTGCGACGTTTTATATTTCAAATTCAAATTACGCGCTAATAATATTTGAAATGTCATTTGGATCCGAAAGTATACGGATCTACCCGAAATGCAATCGACGTAAAATCGTAATCAGCTGTCTTGACCCTGACATGACAAATAAAGCGTCAAAGAAAATCTATTTTATTTATAATTATTAAATTGTTGTTAACAGTTGCAATACTCAAGATTTAGTGAATTTTAAAATAATCAAAATGAAGCTGACGCTCATTTTGTGTTTTACTGTAATTATAGGTACGTATTTAAAAATTTATTTCATTTGCGTTTGACAGATGATTTTTATAATTAATTTGTTTACCAAATTTACAATTTATGCTAATTATTGTTAAAAATGTTTAAATATTTTGTATTTTAAATAAACCTTTGTTACTATTAAAACCAACTATTTAATTATAAACAATGAACCAACCCCAAGATGAATCATCAATTAACAACGCAATTTCATATTACTCACTTAATTGATTATTAAAATTAATAATTGTGATTTTAAATAAATAAAAAATTAAATTTTAGAATAAGTATGGGTTAGAGGCCAAAATAATTCTTTTTGGAGTGTATAGAAAGCTTTGTCCGGTTCAGTGTTATTTGTTATTTTTTAGACCGCAATTGCAAACTCAATCGTTAAGTAATCAATAGTTCAAAGTATAAGCAACAACTGATAAACTCAAGAATGTTTTTGGTACATGCACTTACAATGTTATGATTTTAGGGGGGCTTATTCCGCCCAATTAACAAGACTAATGTCTGCTCTCAACTTACTCCGAAATGAGTCACAATAATGATAAAAAATGATATTTTTATACCCTAAAACTTTCCTGTTTAAGTCGAACATATTTTGCAATTAATTTTGTTATTGTTTGTTGAACCAAATAATATTGTTTACATTGAACTTTTGAAAATATTTATTTTAGGAGTTGCTGTAGGAAGCACTATTAGACCAAATACCCACTTATTAGGAGCTAAAGAATGTACATGGGGACCTTCGTATTGGTGTCAAAATCTAACGTAAGTTTCTTTAATTTTCAAATATCAAATTCTAATTAAACGTTTTCGTACAGAACGTCATCTGCATGTGGAGCAACAAAACACTGCATCCAAACAACATGGATACACCAAAAATTGCCTCCCGATCAAACGAGCGTTTGCCAAACCTGTTTGGAAATGGTTAAAGAAGCTAGAGACCAACTTTTAAGCAATGAAACACAAGTATGTTACATTTAAACCGTTTATTATTACTAACGCTATTTTGTAGGAGGAAATAAAGGAAGTATTCGAAGGCTCTTGCAAATTACTACCAATTAAAGTTATAGCAGCAGAGTGTTGTAAATTAGCCGATCAATTTATACCTGATCTTGTGGATACGTTAGCGTCTCAAATGGATCCACAAGTTGTTTGTTCAGTTGCCGGTCTTTGTAATAGCGAACGTGTCCGTCAACTTCTAAAAAGTGAAGATGTAGCAATTACTAAAACAGAACAGCCTGACACTTGTAGTAATTGTGAAACAGTTATCGATTTAGTAGATCGTAAATTTCGTACTGCAAGCCCGGAACAGATTCAAATGAAATATTTACAAGTAAGTAAAGTTGTTGCGGTGATGGTTAACTTATTTGTTGTACTTTTCAGCTTTGTCGACAAATGGGAAGCTTTTCAGATGGTTGCCATAATATTATTTTAACATATTTTGATACAATTTACGACCATATGTTAAAAAATTTGAATTCGAAAGATTTTTGCATCATGGCTGGAGAATGTAGCGCAGCTTTCCACACACACGGTGACGTTAAAATGACTCCAACTGATGTTAAAGTTACTCCTTTATCGAGAGTTGGTGTTCTTCGAGTAGGGTATGGTTGAATTCACAAAATAGTGCTTAAAATAATAAAATACTTATTACAGCGATGACTTACCTTGCGATTTGTGTACACAATTAGTTAAACATTTAAAAGAAATCTTAATTGCGAACACAACAGAAGAAGAATTTCGTCTCGTATTAAACGGAATTTGTAAACAAACCAAATCTTTTAAAGACGAGTGTCTACAACTAGTAAATAATTATTATTCCGAAGCTTACAACTTTTTGGCTCAAGAGCTTAACGGAACGGTTTTATGTTCATTAATTGACATTTGTCCAGGACCAGGTTTATCAGATGTGAGTCAAATAATTTACTTTTTAACTTTACAATCCAAGAAAAAGTTATAATTGAGAAAAAAAAAATTTTTTTATTGCGTTTCTCGACGTTTTGAGTCCCCCTGAACCCAAAAATGCAAAAAAAAATTTTTCGATTTTTTTAACTGAAATACATGGATGTCCCCCCCCCCCAAGAGCAAAAACTACTGAAGCGGTTTTGATGAAATTTGGTTTCAGCCACTTTAAAATTATTTCATTGGCAAAAATAGCTTTAATAAGAAATCTATACAGGGCGTCCAAAAATAATAAGGTGGTTATTTTGGGCGCATATTTGCAAATTTGGGCCAAATTTATTTTTACTTGGCTATTTATAAGATAATACACGTGAGCTTCAAATAAAAAAGAAATTCAAATTTTTTTATTCAAAATGGCGGCCAGTAAAACGATTCTCCCATTTTGAGGTTTTTCCCTTATAACTTGGCCGGTAATTAATATTATAAAAATTTCAAAACGGCATTGTACAACCAAAATATAGAGCTTTCGTTCTAAAAAAGTCGATTTTCAAAATTGTTTTAAAATTGCCTACCTTTAAGGGGCCAAAGTAGGTAAAAATTTTGAAATTGATTTTCTCAAAATTTCCTCTGCCATATTTTTTCTTTTTTGGGTATGTTATAGAAAACGTAATTCTCTATCAAAATATAAATTGTTATCAAAATCGCTCGAGCCGTTTTGGAGTAATGATTTTTTGAATGTCAAAATTTCTAAAATCTCTAATTTCTTTTGTAATTAAAATGAAACCTTGAAAATGGATATATTTATCAATCTCATGAATATCTATTATTTGACACTAATTTCGGTTAACAAAACGCTTCCGGTTCAACCGGAAATGACAAAAATATCAAAATTTTTAGGAACACCCTGTATATTTTTAAATATTTTGAAAGCTCGTAAAATTAGCTATTACATGATACCAAACACTTTATATTTTGACTTCCGGTTTAACCGGAAATAGGATCATATTTCTTACTTTAAATGGAACACCCGGTATATTTTTCAGCATTTTGAAAGCTCGTAAAATTAGCTTTCTGAAGATATAAAATAATGTATATTTTGAGCTTCAATTTACGCCAAATTTAAAAAAAAATGAAATTAGATTTTAGCTAGTTTATACCTAAAAATTCTGCTTACACGCAGAAGTCCTAGGTTCGATCTCGGACAAAAGCAATATAAAAATTTTTTTTTTAAATTTTTATTTAATAACGTAATTTCTATTAACATCAAAATAAATTTAATATTAAAACAACGGATACGGCCATACGAGGAACTGTTTTCATGCCTAACTTCAATACCCAAACGTTTCTTTAGTGCACTTTTTAAAGTTTTTTTAATATATTTTTTTTATAAGATTAAATTAAATTTTAATAAAAAATAATACCAAACTACAAGGTTGGACGGGCGGAAAAAGTTCCTTGTATGGCCACATCCGTTGTTTATTTCCTAATTTTATATTTTATAGGACGAACCAATTCAGCCTCTTTTACCAATTCAAACTATTCAAAGTCATCAATTATTAAACGCTCCTATTGTTCCAATTGACCGTACAAACACCAACAAAGGATCTGCTTTAGAAATACTAGAAAATCCCGAATCAGCCCAATTGCCAATTGAGCGTATCGTGCCTCAAACTTTAACTATTATCGGCAACACTCAATTATGCGAGTTTTGCGAATATTTCTTACATTTTGTACAACAAGCCATAACGGATCCAAAAACAGAAGTAATTATTTAGAAAATCTATTTTGCAATTGTTATAAATTTATTTTTAGGATAACATCAGACGTGTTGTCGATAAAGCGTGCGACGCACTACCAGCTGCTGTGAATGAGACTTGTCGGCAATTTGTAGACACTTACGGTCCAGCTTTTGTTGCTATCTTAGCGCAAGACATCGATCCTTCTGTAGTTTGTCCAAAGTTAAGTCTCTGCCCATCACAAGAGGTCACCAATGTGGAAATATTCATGAACCATAATCAAGGAGCTAAACCTAATTGTCCTTTGTGTCTTTTTGCTGTTACAAGTCTCGAAGAGTACATCAAAAATAAAAAAACAGAAGTAAGCACTTTTGTATAAAGTTCAGAATTTTTAATTTCTTTTTAAATTTTCAGGAAAATATTAGGCAAGAGTTAAGCACTTTGTGCTCTCACCTTCGCTCGAGTGTTAGAGAAGAATGTGTCGACTTTGTAAATACTTACACTGAAGAAATAGTCGAAGCATGTCTCGCCGATTTAAATCCAGCTGAAGTGTGCGAATATTTAAAATTGTGCAATGATAAAACTCCAGTTAAGAAAGTTAACTTACAAATCGATTATCCTTCAAAAAGTTTCTTTCAAAAGATCGATCCTCAAATGGTCGAAAAAATAGAAAAGGCTCACCAAAAAATTGAATACGGTGGAGAAATTGGTAAGTAAAGGTGCTTGAACTTTCCCATTGTTACCTAAAATGGTTTCTTGAAGCCACAATTAAATTTTAAGTAAAATGTGCACTCGAGTTTTATTTGTTGTCTTTACAAGGGTAGTACAGAAGTCGGAGTACATAGAGCATCCCTCTGAACAACATTAGCATTAGTTAAAGCTATGTTAAAGTACTTGTGAATAATCAAACTTTTATTTATAGAAACCAACGAAATCCCCGATTACACATCGAATGGAAAAGCTATTTTGTCGCTAGACTCCCAAGCTTGCGTTTTGTGTGAATTTGTTATGTCTCAAATAAAACAAGAATTAAAAGATAACGCAACTGAGGTAATTATTTTACAAAATTCCATCACGTAACTAAAATATTAATTTATTAGGATGAAATTAAACACATTGTTCATGGCGTTTGTAACCACTTACCATCTACTGTTAAAAAAGAATGTAACGATTTTGTAAATCAATATGCCGACGCAGTTATTGAACTTCTTATTCAATCTCTCGAACCTAATGAAATATGTGCAGAATTAAAATTCTGCAAACCTACCCAAGCAATCAATTCAATCGATATTGAAGGGAATTTACACTCTCCACAATGTTCTTTATGCAAAATCGTCATGAATCAAATTGAACATATGTTAGATGGAAAAATAACTGAGGTATTATTTAAAAATATTATTTTTTAAATCGACTAATTGTTTGTTATTGACAGGATGAAGTAATTAAAGCTGTTCATAACGTTTGTAATTACTTGCCTAAGCATCAAAGTGCCGAATGTAACGATTTTATAGATAAAAATGGAAAGAGAATAATAGAGTTGCTTGAAGTTGCTGTCCAACCGGCTGAAATTTGTTCTTTGATGTTTTTCTGCACAGCTCAATTTAATACCATCACATGTACGCATTTTATCAGTTTAAATGACCAATTACTTATTTGTTTTTTTAGTGGAAGTACGCAAATGTTCAGTTTGTGAAACTTCAGTCGACATTATAAAAGATATTCTTGCTAATCCAAATGTCGATCGGGATATCAGTCATGTTTTAGAAAAAACCTGTCGCGCTGTACCATCAAAATACCGCAATCTTGTAATTATTAATTCATAATTTGTTGCAATTGTAAAATGATTTTTTGTAGTGCCACAATATTATTGATGAGTATGGTGCTAAAATGTATCAAATGTTGGTAGAAGAGACAAATCCACGTATTGTTTGTAATTCCTTGGGATTATGTGGATCTCAAGTTTCTTATCCTGTTATTAATAATAATAAACAGGAACTTGTTGGTGCTAATAAGTGCACTTGGGGTCCGTCGTATTGGTGTGCGAATGAAAGTAATGCCAACGAATGTCAAGTAAGTTGTTTATTTGAAATCGATATTTTTTTAAATAAATTTTTTCAGGCCATACAGCATTGTCAAGAAAAAGTGTGGAATGTTAACCCTTTAAAATAGTTTTTAATCTCATAAATATGTAGTTTTTAAAATTAAGTGTTTTCTTCAAGTTCCCATAACAAGTTGATCGGTGTAAAATTACCAATTTTGTGTTTAATACCGCAGTTCTTTTTATATGATGAGTTTTCCAATGTGTTTAATTAAAAAAGTGTTTTTCTGTTATTTGTGTATAAGTAGATAATTAAGAATACCTATAAATTGTGATACAAATTTCAATTTAGAAATAAAGTTAATTCGTAAACGTATAATTTTCTAATTGAATCCTTAAGGAATCCTCAATGTAAAAAATCCTGATAATCATTGTATTTTGAACAAGTTTGTAGTACAAGTATTTTGGCAGATTTTTCAGCAAATGGGAACACTAGAATTTTCTGAAAACTACCAAAAGTTCTGCTTTGCTTTTACATATTTCGGTTGCAGCAGATCAACAACTTACAACACACAGACTTATGGCTTATGAAAGCATTGTATGCTTGGATGAACCGTTTAGTTTTATAGGAAGGTCGCAAAGTGGTAATTTTATTTTTTTTACTAATATTTTCTGGATTCCCTGAATAGGAATCGACTTCTGTACTCTGTTGGGTTTTCTAAAGGTATAGAATAATCTTGTAAAAACGATGAAAATTAAAAGTAGATAATATAATTAATTTTAAAAGCGACTTTAAAATTATTTTACTAGTGGATTGTTACTTTATGTAGGTAAAATTGCAACATTTGAAGGAAATTGTGGTTGAAACGGATTGTTTCTTAACAACCAGTCTCCTAAATGAAGTATGGGATCAATTGGTTTAACGCGAACAACATCTGCTAAACCATTTAATAGCGTCGGATTTATGTACAAATTACAATAATCCCAAACTTTATTTTCTTCACAAATTATAGGTTCCATAATGCCTAAAACAAGCTTTTTAAATAAGACTACAAGCAACGTTTTAAAATCTTTACTATCTGGATTCATATATCTGTTTTCTTTCAAAGCTTCTGGTATTGTTTCGGACGCATGAATTACTCCAGGTATGTGATCTCTCAAACCAAAACGAACTCGCATGCTCATCGGATAAAACCACTCCGCTCTTAACGTTCCTTCTGGACCTACCATTTTCTTCCACTTATCAACGGCGCACCTTCTTGCCATACACAGAGATAAAATAGGACCTGCGCTCATACTAACAACAATGTATGGAAAAGCTGCATTTCCATAATATTGAGCGTATATTTCAGATACTTGTTCGGGTGTTAAGTGAAGGTAACGTTTCTAAAAGTTACGCTTATAATTAATTGTGTAAGAATGGTTCAATTAAGTACTCGTATCTGCGTAAATCCTGCATCCTCGATGGCTCGTTCAATGACTTCTTCAAACTCCATAGCTTCTGGTTTAACAATAGCTAAAGTTCGTTGAAGTATTGTTTCGTCACAAGGAATGCTTGTAGATGCGTAACTGGGCGCCTTTTCATATTCTACGAATCCCATAAAACTTGGCGTTTTGTAAGTCAATCCATAAAGAAAATCGCCTTCGTTGAGAGTTGTATCTGATATTCGCAAAGTCGACGCTGGTGATAAATAGTGTATGGTGTCATCGAAATCTTTCAAAGGGATACTCAACTAAACAAAATTTAAATTTGTTACATAAATTTATACGTTGCGTTATCACTTACGTTAGAAGGTGTTGTAATGAGAGTGGCCGATGATATTTTTGGTAATATTGTATTTCCTGTAAAAGGCGATTTCTTTTTAACGTAATCTGCTGGTTTGCAAGGAACTAATGAATTTATAAAATCACGATCGTTTAATTCGGCGATTGGAATCACTAAATTTCCATGTGGTTTAACTGGAGGAACCATTTTTTATGATAAGCAGTGGTTTTTGGTTTATGTCAAAGATTATGATGTAAAAAAATTATAAAAAAACTGAATTCACTAACTTGATTTGTAATAAATCAGATATAGTCTCAAAAGATGGAAAGATGGAAGACAGCAGCTGTTACGCCAAGAACCAAGAACATTTTACAATCCAAGTTTGAAATTTGAATTTTGAAAGTAACAGCTTGACGAGCTTTCCAAAATTCAGTACTTGATGATAATGTGGGAACAGAGAATGCAAACTTGCATTATTTTCAGGAAGTGAAAGAATGGCTGGTAGATGATGGTTTGGATGCTTCCAAAATCTTGCGTAGGTTGTAACAACTAGGTATTTAATATCTGCTTTTAAAAGTTTCCTACAATTTCGTTCTATTACGTTCTGGACTTTCCTATTTTTTGTATTTCTATAGGTAACCATTTCACTTTTTTAGACATGCACCAAGATGATCCAAAAGGAAGGAAATGGATTAACGAGTTCGCTCAGATGATCCAAAGGCACGCTCAAAAACATCTAACTGATTGAACACGCCAATTCAAAGAAGACAAAGGCGCACCTATCTATACAACAATCACAAAAAATAACCGTGAGGACAGAGGACATAAGCACCTCTATTGACTCATAATAATAGGTCTGTTCGTTTTTCTTGCACTAACTTACTTTCACTTGCTCTAACTTACTCCTCCTCTTGACGAAGAGTAGGAAATACAAAGTCTGTTTTTCTGTATTGCATTTGTTGCTCGGAACCGTGTTCGTTTCTACATTTCCTACTCCTCGTCAAGAGCAGGTGTAAGTTGTAATGAGTTGGAGCAAGTTGGTGTCCGTTAGTGCAAGAAAAACGAACAGACCTATTAGTTATTAGATCTGTGTGGACTAGTTCTTCAGAACCGTCAGGCACGATGTTTTCTTAGAGGGCTGTTCTTTTGCCTTCTCGCTTGTCTTTAACCAGCCGAGAGTAGTAGAGATTCTAAAGGTATAAAACTCAGAAGTAGCTTTCTTGAAACTGAAGTACGTACATCGTTTAACACTTCTTAGTTACTGTTACATGTTACTACCACCAATGTTTTCTCTTTGCTTTCAGAGTCAGAGAGCACCTGGATTAAACTTTGAATAGAGCATCCCTAGTCGAAATTTTCCACTTCTCTTGCAGTGAAAGATGAACCAGAAAGATACGATTAGCATAAGAGCTATTTGACATGGAATAAGTATCGTACTAACTGTTAGTAACTGAATCAACTCAAGGAGCAAAGGCACGGGAATTTAAGGTTTAACGTCGTGCACGGTCATGCGTCAAAATTTCTACTGACGACGTTAAAGCTTAGATTTCCTTGCTTTTGCTCCTTGAGTTCATTCAGTGCTAACAAGTTAGTATGATACTTAGACCATCTAAAACGGCCTTAACACCTTATCGACCTCTTGCAACTGCAACCCTGCTTTACCAAGTAATAATGATCGGAGACTTGCTACTTTCCACCGAGCGGTTCCACAGACCGTCCACCCATTACACAGGTCTTGCCTTCCGGTTTGGCCTGTGCAGGCGGTCTGAAAACTGTCCAGACGCTCTGGTTTTGCCTGTGCAGGCCGCCTGAACGGTGTCTACATACTTTAGTTTGGCCTGTGCAAAACGCCTGCCGTTTTGAATTGTTGCAATATAAATTATTTTGACAATGTTAGAACAACTCTTGGTTTTGTTATTTATCCCTGGTTTTTAGTAAATACGCAGGGTAGGATAAAACAGCTATAATTTTCATCCTGATTAATGTATTTGTAACGTTGGACCAGACAGCGGATCTGAGTTCTCACAAACGCCTTTAAAAATAGTTTGAAATACATGATGTTTTCTAACCTACCCATTCTTCATCAATCATCAGTGTTCTGTAGCGAGTGAACGCTGGACGTGTGCACTGTTGAGCGTGTTCTGTTTCATTGTGGATACACAGGCCCGTAGCCAGACTCTGTGTTATAAAAATTTTCAAGAAAGGCTGAAAGCTAAAATCAGGCGGGTTTTCTCTCTTCTGGGTTTGTTTAAATCTATTGGCCACTGTAATCTCTTCTGAGGATGGAAGTTTTTTGCCCAAAGTTTTCAAAAATTTGACTTTCTCTAAATTAATGTTTTCTTCTTCCAATGAATTAGGAACTTATTGTTTTATTATTATTGCGAAATCTTAGCAAGCTAAGCAAGCAAGAATATGCTCATTCAGTTCGAGAGTGAAACAAACTGTAACAGTCAGCTCGGTCCCAACTGATCCAGATTCCATGGAATGGTACTGGGCCTTGTGCTCCATCTCTTAACGTTTATCATTTTTCAAGACTCTCTTCCGAACTAACTTTCTTTTTTCTACTTTTGATTAGGTTATTCAGGTATTTCATGTTAACATATTCATTCATGTTTTCAGGTTAACAGAAATTTCAAAATTCCAAAAACTTTCTACATGGTCTATATTATTTATTTTTAATAGAGATGGATGTTGGCATTGGTATACTGTACTAATGCACAAGTTCACGGTTATGCTCATCCAGTAGAACATTGCTCATCTTAATTTTTTTTAAATCTAGCAGTGTTTGTTAAAATTGCACTGTTGTGCTATATTATATAATTCAATTTAAGCTATAAAACCGCACATTGAATGTTTCGGTTGGATGCTACCATCAAATAAGTGATGATGATAACGATGAGCGAGTCGGTTTGCACACTCATAGTTTAATCTTTATGAAAGGGTAACGTGGTGTTTACAGTTTTGTATAAAACAATTTTTGTGGTTTTTCTAAAAAGAAAAAAATTTTATTTAAGTGTTGATAAAGTGACTGAATAGTGCACATTTTAATGGATTTTTACATCGAAAGGTCATTTATTAAATGACAATAAAACGGCTAAAAAACAGGTAATTACGCTTCGATTTATTTATAATGTATAATTATGTTAACGAATTACATAATAAAATTAATTATAGGTTCACTTTTTTTTTTAAATTTGCCATTTAAAGCGTTTGCGTTTGAACTTGAAAATAGTTAAGAGAAACTATAAAATATGCGCGCTTTTTGTAATTTTCTTCAAATGTACCTACATAGAAAGCAATAAGTTCTCACTTGAGATACTTCAAACAAATCAAACTTTCTCAATTTTTGTATTTATTAATAAAAAAATTGTTTTAAACATTTAACTCCAAGCGTCTGCATGTGCGAGCCATTTTAAAAATTCAAAATCGAGTCGCAATATACCATTATTTCCAACTTTATGTAAATTACGGAGAAAAAAATTAGAAAATGTGCAAAGTACTTAGCATAGGCATTAAAGAAACAACATTTAATATAAACATTAACTTTGTAAATTATAAATTTCACTTTTAAACAAAATTGGTTTGAAACGCGTTGTAATTGTAATCAACGCAAACAGAGCATAAATCCTTCAGATACATTAAAAGCAAACTCGAAGAATTGTTAAATTTGAAAAATTGTAATTAGTATATAGATATACATAAGTTGATATTAATCTTGTCATGTTACAATTATAATTAATTTCAGTAGCTAATGTTATGAATAATAAAGTTGTTTTCGCTTAAAGATATTACTTGGAAGAAATTAACCTCGTTATGGAGGTACTAAATCATTATTATCGATGCAAATTGCAACAAATCAAGTATTTTTTACTCTTTTAAAAGTTGAAATGTTTTTAATAATTAGGGCACAATTAAAAAGCATAAAAAATTTATTAACAATGTTGTAAACGTTGGTTAATAGTTGACCTTTCAAGGACACTTTTTGAAATTGGGAGGGTCCTCATATAATAATAATTATTACAAATTTTGGCAAAAAATTAAAACTGAATATTAGAAGCAGAGGTATAGTGTGTAAAAGTATATAAGAAAGTAATAAAAGTTTGACTCTTTGCCTTTTGCTGTGGATGCCTATCATAAATCATTCAAAAAAGGTTCAACATCTTTCCCTTAAATTTGTTTAACAAAAGAACTTTAAAAAAGAAGAAAAACTTGTGGTATTTAACAATTGTAAAAATTTAAATTTAAATGAGAGGCTCAAAAATAGTTTCTTAAAACGGTTTATGACGATTGTTAAATACCACATGTTTTTCTTCGTTTTTGAAATCCTTTTGTTGAATAATTTTAAGGGAAAAATGTTGAACATTTTTTGAATGATTTATGATAGGCCCCCACAGTAAAAAGCAAAAGTGTCAAACTTTTATTACTTTCTTATATATTTTTATGCACTATACTCAATTTGCTTTTAGTTTCTTCACAGATAATATCTTAAACTTACTCCGGTTTTTGTAATTTATACCAAAGTTGCTTTCACTCTCATGCAAATTCTTCTTTTGATACTGAATTCGTTTGGAAGAAAAAATCAATCCAAACATTATTAAACTCTTAATAAAAGTTAGCAGTTAGCACCTAATAAAAACAGTCGGCAGTTGCTACACTTTCTCCTAATGGAAATGGGAAAATTTTTTATTGTAAAAGCTTTGATATAAACAAAGATGAATATCTTGACGTACTTAAGGGGTAGGGGATGTCTGGATTAATTGCAAGAGACAATTACAAAAGTCTGTGGTGTATGGGAACTGAAGGCGATATGGCCATCTTCTTTGATTGAGTTTTAAAATCTTCAGACCGCGCTACTACTCGCTACATCCCAATCCCAACGGTTCCGGAGTCTCTGATGCTACAGCAAAATAGTACAGAAGACTCTTGACCACTACCATACTACCATGTGCTCAAAGATAAAGATATTTATAGGATTTAAACCAGGCGCGTCTCGGGCCCCTGAAGTTATGGCAAATCCCAGCTTTCTCTCGAAATTAATAATTAAAAAATTCCGGCATTTCTAGATTTATTCAGGGTGGGCCTTTTCAAAAATGTCGAGCGTAAAACTAAGTAATTCAAAATTTTACATTGCGGGCTCCTAGAAATATCTGCGTTCCTGAAAAAGTATAGTCAGTCCGCCCCCCATTGAAACTAGCAGATATACAGCATTTTTTGGCCGCACCCTGTTCTAAATTATTTTGACAACCAATATCTGTCAAATGTAACTGTAAATTTTTAGTCTCACTTAATTAATTAATCCAAATTTTACGTACGAAATGTCCCATGGTTGTTCAGGCCAAAATAGAAACTCCAAGTCACAAGCTTCTTCAAATAATAGTTTAAATTTTACGAAGGTATCATTACGTCTTTGTGGTCCACAATCTTCACAAAGTATCCCCAAATTAGATCCAAAAAATGATGAAGAAGTAAGCTGTGAGCAAATTGAAAGCGCATCACATGAAACTGAAGAGGAAACGACTCTCGAGAGTCCCGAGCAATGTGAAAATGGCTCACAAATAGCTGTAGATGAAATTGAAGAGGTAACGACTCCCGAGCAATGTGAAAATGACTCACAAATAGCTGTACATGAAGCTGAAGAGAATACTTCTCCAAAACAATGTGAAAATGGCTCACAAATAGCTGTACATGAAGCTGAAGAGAAAACTTCTCTCGAACAATGTGAAAATGACGCACAAATGGCTGTACATGAAACTGAAAAGAAAACTTCTCTCAAACAATGTGAAAATGACTCACAAATAGCTATACATAAAACTGAAGAGGAAAATAGCTTTGGAAAAAGTGAACATGATTTACAAATAACTGTAGATGAAACTGAAAAGAAAACGAGCTTAGAGAAACCTGAAAATGAATTACTAAGTACTGTACATGAATCTGAAGAGGAAATGAGCTTTGGAGAAAGTGAAAATGAATTACAAGTAACTGTATATGACACTGAAGACGAAACGAACTTAGAGAAAATTGAAAATGAACCAGAAAAGGATAACATCGATGATGAAAATGCTAAAACTGATCTTGGTGAAATAAAACCAGGAAAAGGTTTACAAATATATTTTGAGAGGATAAATAAATTTTGTAAAATGGCAGACCAAGAAGGCAGAATGATTGATGCGCATTTAACCAAATTTCCATCTAATCCAGAAATTATTCCCGAAATAAAACCTAAAAATCACAAATTATCTTTTATAGACGATTTTCCTTATTCAACAACTATACGTCAGCATATCCCAGCCTGTTTGCAGAGCAAAACGAAAGAAGATTATTCAAATTTCCCAAATGATTTTTGTAAATGTCGTAGTTCAGTTCCAAGATGTGAAGGGGCAACTTGCACGCCAAATTGCTGCAATTGTGGATTTCAAACGAGAGCAATTAAAGATCGATGTCGTCAATTTTGTTTAACAGGAGAAAGTATAGTTATAGAAAAATTTAAAGAGGAAAAAATAGAAAGAGTTTCCGATGTAAATAAGGTTGTGGTTCGTACAGAACCGATTCGTAAATGTGTCTTTTTGCGAAATTCTTTGCCTAAGTGGATTGGTCGAAATTAAATCAAGATTGTGAAAAATATTTGAATTATGTCAAAGAATAACGTTTCGAGTATCAGCCATTTGTCATAATTTTGAATGTGTTGTTAAATTATGTAGTATTTTATCAATTATTGAAGAAGATATTTTTTAGGTAAATCAATTTTTTTACTATTTGAATGGTTATAATATTATGTCAGTTTGATGTTTTTCTAGGCAATAATTTGATTTCAAGTTTAAAATTTAATTCAAGTACATACGTATTTATAGTAATTTTTGCACTGCAATCTGATAACAACGGTTTTTAACATTTACAACGATGGTGACTTATAATTCGTTTTATTATGTCACAACCCAAAAGAGAAAACCTTTCTAAAGAACTACCTCACAAAGAACTGCCTCACAAGGAAATATCTCATAAAGAAATACCTCATAAAGAAATATCTCATAAAGAAATACTTCATAAAGAAATACAAACAATCATACATTGTTTTCCTCACTACTTAACAGGGAACGAATTAGCAAGAGTTTATTGTTCTAGAGGATGCCAAACCGAAATTTCTGTACCGCCTACACTTGCGGATTGCGAAATATACCACGAGCTGGAATTTATGCCATTTCAAGCAATCATTCAAAAATCATTGAGACAAATTGAATTACCTAAAAAAGCATTGCTTCAATGGGATATACCAAATAGTTCAACCGTTGACATTTCCACCACCAACAGATCTATAAGAAATTCCATTGTTCAAGACAACTCCGACTCTGAAGAACAACCTTGCCACAAGGGATCTTTAAAACAAAAAGATAAACCTAACCGTTTACTGAGTTTCCATATAATGAAGAAATCTGAAGAAATGCAAACAAAATTGACAGTCAGTCCTCACGTTTTGCATGCAAATGAAGTAGCGATCGTCTATGTTGAAACTTCGAGCCAAACTTCCATAACTTGTAGTCCTATTGACTCTCTAACTAAATTATTACCACGTCTAGAAGCAAATTTACCCCACGCTAGTACTTGGAAGGAATCGAAACCAGGACCTTCTAGAAACGAAGCGGTAAAGATATACAATTACAACTCTATTTTAATTTAAAAAAATGAATTTGTAGAAACCGGCGACTCTTGAAAGAAAAAAATGATAAAAACTTTGTAAAGCACAACTAAAAAAGACTAAAAAAACTAAAAAGAATTCGATTTTCTAAACACTCGAACAGGAAGACCCTAATAAGCAGTTCAAAACATGTTTTCAATACAATAAGCGATTATCCTTCTGTTTTAATTTCAAAAAATATATAAAATTAAACCCAAAATTGTCACTTTTTGACCAAACAAGTTATCAGGTTGTGTGCAAAACCCATAAAACCTCACTAACGTGTTAATATTCATTTAGAAGAAATTTATTTCAGCTAAATGACGTGTCCAAAGCATCCAGATAAATCATCATGCCCTTCACTTGCACCAACACCCAAACCATCAAAACATCAAAATGATACTGGTATAGAAATAACATTTTCAATCATCAAACCATCTAAACCAAAAGAAAACGACAGAACATGTCTCATGTACGAAGAAGATGAAGACTATAACGAACCTTACATGAGCGAATTGTTAGATGAAACGTCAACTGGAGTACAAACCGATTTGACATTGGGAGATAAATTAGAATCTGAGTCACTTAACTCGATCGTACAATTACCAACAGAAGCCCAAGAAGAGGAAAAAGATGACGATTCAACATTTAAATTACCTTGGGAAAATATAAATTTGCTACCACCTGGTACTTACTCGATTGCCAAAGAAGAAAAGGTACTCTAATTTACGATAATATTTAAATTTTAATACAATAGCATTGTAGGCGGAATTAGAAGAACTAAGTGTGAGCGAAACTGAAAGCGAAAGTGAAAGCATCAAAGGTATAGGCGATAGTGAAAGCATCAAAGGTATAGGCGATAGTGAAAGCACCATAGATAAAAGCGTAATTTCAAGCGAAAGCGGAAGTGACAGCGACAGCGAAGAAGAAGTTGCTGAAATTTCCATTAAAGTTCAAAAATCTGTTTCAATTTCCATGAAAATTGAAAAATCTGTTATAACATTTAAAGAACCTCTCGTAGCTTCAGAAGAATCACTAGAAATGGAAAAAGAAGATGGGGGAGAAGAGCAAGATGGGGGAGAAGGACAAGATGGGGATGAAGAGGAAGAAGATGGAGGAGGAGGCAAAGATGGGGAAGGGGGAGAAGCACAAGAAATACCCGTCGAAGTGCCCGTTGCAGTTGCCGAAGAAGTAGAAGAAGAAATCGTTGAAGAGCCTGTAGAAGTTGTGGCACAAACGCAAGAAATAGAAGAACCACAACCACAAAAAGGAGTACTAATACTTACAGAATCGGAACAAAAAATATTGGAAGAACAGCAAAATAGCAAAAAATTTGAATTTGTTTTTGAAGGAAAAGACTTTAAACGTAATGAGCCGTATATGGATAGTTTACGTAGAGCTTTTACAGACGTTGCCGAAATAGATACCTGTGATTCTCGTACGGAAATGCCTTGGAAGGATATCGTATTACCTAAAAATTGTAAGATAAAAAAAGTAGAAAAGATCAGAGAATGTCCTTGTAGAGACAGATCGGCCCACAGTATTGCATCAAGTGAAATTATCGACATTCATCGTGGATTTCAAGAAGCTAAAAGTACGGTAATGCCTGTTGCGCGTTCTACTGCTACATTTGGTAGTTCGGTGTACTCAGATGTGCATCAAATGCCAAAAAGATCCGATAAATTATATACGATCAATTTAGACTTGGCAGCAGATGGAGCTTACAGCGTTTCTTTTCAATCGGGAAGCGAAAAACCACAAAAGGTTGGAACTGGTGGCGAAGCATTTTCTTCAGCTTCGTTTCCTTTTACTATATCAGCAAGACAAGACATTCAAGAAGAAGCTTCGTCGGTTATTATAAATATAAAGCAACTATCGGCACCATCTAAAGAAGGGGTTCGCCCTTACGACTCAAATTATCGAACCAGAACTAGCGCGAGTATGCCTCAAGTAACTAACCCAAACGACATAAATGCGGTGGTTTCGTTTAAACAACTAGGAGAGAAATCTTCATCATGTATGCAACGAGTTAGGATAGCTCCTGATGAAACATCTAAAACAATCAAAGTACCTGGCGAAAACATAAATATTAACATAAATTTGTTAGGTTCAACCATACCTAGTGAAACGGAAAACGGTGCAAGTGACGCAAACGAAATTGATGAAGCAAGTACACCAAATGAAGTTAGAACACCAGCAAAAACTCAATCTATTCACTTTAATCTACCTCCAGAAGAGAGCCCTCCAATAGAGTTACCACCATTACCACAACTCGATTACATTCCAACGATACCCAGCGTAATTGCTAATTACCAAATTCCTCCGCTTATGTTCGATGGTACTGAATTTGTAATGAGCCGAAAGAAAGAAAAACCCGTGTTTAAAGAGGATCCCGTTGCATCAGCTTTAAAAACGTACGAAGAAGAAATGCAACCTCTCAAGGACGCATTACAGCAATTACGAGAACAATTGAAAAGTATAGACATGCCAGAAATAAAAGCATTTTTACGCCCTCCAAAAGATGCTTTTGGGTTAGGCACACGAAGTAAAACACCAAATCCGGCTATAACGATTCGTAGCCGTATCGAAATACGAGGTTCATCTCGCGGTTCTTCTAAAGCAACTATACATATCCAGCCAAAAGGCTGCAATTCTTCAACGTATCCATCGTCTATAACTTTACCATCACCTAAATCTAATAAAAACAAAAAGTGTCGTTGTATGTCTCAATATTCGCAAACACCTCGCGACCCCAAAAACCAAAATTCACAACCCCAACCTACAGAGGCACCAAGTGAAGTGTCTTATCTTACGAAAATTAGTAAAATGCAGATGCAGAGAGTAATTTTATCACCTCATCCATTTAGAATGGAACAACATCCACAGCAAACTCGAGATTTAGTCATGCAAGCTAGGAATTACTCGATGTATCCGGATTATCGAGGAAGAACTTATCCTGATGAACGCGTGGCTTATACCGATTCAACTGAAAACGAACCTTCTTATAATATACGTAAAAATCAAAGATCGCCATTTGCAGAATGTGATAGAAGCGACAGCTCAACACAAAAATCTACTCGTGGCGTAAAACCAAAAAGGAAATTAAGGAAAGGGAGGAAATCAAAAAAATCTAGTCAATCCTCATTAGATATCGAAGAAAGTTGCATAGCTTGTAAATTAAGACCCGGGCAAGCATTAAAAACAAACCCAGAAGACTTTTTACCGCCTGTAAAATCAAAATCTTCAAAATCGTCTGGTGGTGCTCCGAGTGTTTCAAAAATTACAATTAAAATTCCTCGTAAATAACATTGTAATTAATTTTAATATAAAAATTATTTATTATGTACGTTTTGTTATAAACTAAACAGATAAATATATTGATAATCAAAATGAAAAATCAAATTAAAAATGTTCAAAAAATTAAAATGTGTGAAGGTAGGCAACCAACCGTACGTAGTTGTATAAGTGGTTGCATATACAACATAAATCAATGACGTTTAATGATAACGTAATAGTTTGTAGTTCCGCCACAACGAACAGTGAGTCGCAAGTGTTGTTATCAGCGCAGTGTTGTACAAGCAGCTGTAGTATGAGGTTACAAATTAAAACAAAAATTGGGTGACTAAATTTATTGAAATGATTAGAAAATAAATAGTGATAAAGTTATTGAGGTAATTTTAAGTATATTTTTGCTAAAATAAACCTAAATAATTAAATATATTTGGATTAATGTTTTAAGACCTAAAGTGTGGTCATTCAACTGCATAATTATTTTTGCATTAGAAAACCCAATTTTTGTTGGTGGTTTTAAAGTGAGTAATCAGTTAAAAATGTGTAATTGATGAAAAGATTGTAACTATGATTGTTGTGAAGTGTTTTAAATTACAAGCGAGTGATCCAACTTAGTATACGTAAATACAAAAAAATTATGAGTTTATTTTGTACAGTGTTGTGCAATTAAATTATGAGCAGAGGCTTTTACAATTCGGGGGCCCCATTTTTATACACGGTGAGTTTTTTAAATTTTTGTTTTTTTACTTAATTATTTGTACAATTGTGGAAGTTGGATATTCAATTAACTGTTAAGGCAGTGGCGTAACGCGCTTTCTAAATAATGTAATTTTAAGATGTGCTAGTTCTATAATTAAATAAGGTAACTCAGTTTTCTAATGTGTTTTTGTGATATTTGTAGTACAATAGGAAAAATATTCTTACAATGGTTCGATGGTTGTTTGTTTTTGTACGGTGACAGTTGGAGGCCTCCTTGATTGTTTTATTCTATTTATACCACCCCGAAGTACCCTCATATTAATATCATTGGTTTTGTTGCCTCATTAAATATTTATAATGCTCAATTATTGATGTACCCCTATGTAAAATGATATTTCGGGAAATGCTCGTACGAGAAACATTAACATCTTAAATAGAAACAGAGGCGTGCGCTGGTGTCAATCGGCTTCTGTCAACTTGACGTTTATATTTTCTTTTGTTATTTTATAGCTTCTATAGAACAATATATTTTTGCTCGTAGTTCTAGCGTGCTTACACAAAGTATTTTTTTGCAGTGACTTACTACCCAATGTACACGTCATACTGTGCGATTTCTGAGCCACTGATTGGTTAGTGTATTGTATATTATACAAGGTCAGCCAAAATATATTGATCATGTCAAACATTTTATAAATCTTTATTATAATTAAACTACTGACAGTAGTGGTACAGCCAGGGCCGGATCAAAGAACGTTAGGGTCTCTATTTTCGGGCCCCTACAAAAATACACTGCAGCCCACAAAACAAATGTTTATTTTACAGTCTCGTCAATGAAGAGGTTATAGAGCACATGGTAGAGAGTGGAATTTTATTTAATGAATGTGTTTGGATTAGTTAGGAGGTAAAAATACTAAAAAACGGTTCTAGCTACCTGGCTAAGGGAGGGGGTGAAAAGTTCCCGTTTTTGGGATTTTCGCTTATATCTCGAAAACGGTATATTCTAGGAAAAAAATTATTCGTAGCAAAATGAAAGCTTATTAAATTTCCTATCAGATTGCTTCTTTTAAAAGATAGATTATTTTTCTATTCCTAATAGTTTTTGAGAAACCTGCCCACAAAAATAGTTAAATGTTTGAAAAAAAAGATTTGCCTCACGTTTTGCGTCAAACTTTTGCCTCTAGCACCTCAGTCTTTTGTTTTACAGTAAAAGTCTTCAGAATAGAAGTTATAGAGCATTAAATTTCCTTTACTATTTTACTTTTTTCCGGGCTCTCCACAACACCAAGCCCTGAAGCACGAGCTTCATGCACTTCATGGATAATCCAGCTCTGACTACAGGACAAGTAAAAACATATTTAGGAACAATGACAGTAATATCCTGAAACTGTGTGTTTGTATATTTTCAGCAGTACATTTGATAAACGCTGACCAAATTTGGCATAACAGTATGGCGTACAATAGCATTATCTATTTCTTTTCAGTTGCTCTAGATTTCTGTGTTCATCCACACATTAATAAATCTGGAACCAAGACATTGGGAGACCAGGGGAAGGGGGGAGCAAGGGTATCGTTATTGGCTTTATTGAATTGGGAACTACTCTCATAAAATATCCACAGCGTCTGTTGTCGTTGTTCGCAATGTTGATCTCTCTCATTGCTTGCCATTAGGGTAAGCAATGACTCCTAAGAACTTGTTCTAGGTTTTCCCATTTTTCATTTTTCTGGGAGTCAGGGTCGTAACCAGACTGTATTATCAGGGCAAAAAGTTTCAAGGGAGGCTGAAAGCTAAAATCAGAGTTTTATCTCTTCTGGGTTTGTGTAAATCTGTTGACCACTGTAATCTCTTCTTTTCCTCGTAAGGATGGAAGTTTTTTGTCTACAAAAATTTGAATTTCTCAAAATCAATGTTTTCTTCTTCGGCACCAATTAGGAACTTATCGTTTCATTATTATTGCAAAATCCTTAAAAAGTCCTGGCTAGAACAGGCTTAAAATTTTCCAGGGCAGGCTCAGCTTGCTCTGGCGTACCCCTGGCTACGGTCCTGCAATTACGGGAGTACAATTTCGCTCTAAATGGCCGTACTATATTAACTGTCTCTTTTCTACATCTCCTACAATTGTTTTTTTTAAACCGATCAAGTTCTTAATGTTGTCTAACCCTATCGAGTCGTGATCTTCAGATCTTCTCAATGCATGCATCTCGATTGCAACCAGTGCCCTTCTATCCAGAGGCGCACGGATTATACTTTTTCATTTTGAATTACTTAGTGTTATGCCCCTGACATTTTTGAAAAGGCCCACCCAACTCCCAAGAATTATGGCAGTGTATATTTTATAGCAGAATATTGCCCCAAAAAATTCCTGAAGGGTGGTGGACCCATTAAACATTTATAAAAAAAATTAAAAGCCTTCCGAGGCTACCGATCTTGTAGTAAGGCGATTTTGAAGATAAACCACTAAATGCATCATAACTAATCTTGAAGATTCTGTACCATAAACTGGGCATGAGTAGATTCCAAAATCGTAGATGGTCACCCTTACATGTCGATCCTCTTGATGTACAGGCTATACTTTTGTAGCATTTTAGAAGTCACCACCACCGGCCAAACCGTCATCTCAAGACTTGAAGAAGCTTCACCCTGTAGAAATCTGGAAATGCCGTAATTTTTTAATTATTAATTTAGAGAGAGAGCTCGGATTTGCCATAACTTTAGGGGCCTGGGACGCTGTTCCAATCAGCGCCCCTTGCCAATCCGCGCCTGCATCTATCAGTTTCCAACTAAGTATCGAATTTCATTAAGCGAGACTTTAAACTACCAACTCTAGGTTTAATATTCTACCCCTTGGGTGTCCTCATTCCCAAGCACTTCGGTTTCTACCCTTGAAGAACATACTCTAATTTTGAAAAGCATTGACCGAGGCATTGACGATATGCAACAATTGTCCTACAGCCCTTGAGTTGTTTCGAGCCCTTTTGTTGGTTTATTGCCCATTTTACTTTTTATTGTGATGGTGTCTACTCTTCCACGAGTTCCATTTAAGGAACTGCCATAGCGAACACTCTCATTTTGCCTGTCCTTGATAGTGTCCCTCATTAAAAATTATTGACCCCCCCCTCTATACTATTTGTCTTAATGTAGACAGTTTTGTCATTTATATAAAGAAGACTAGATTACATCGAGATTTTTCTATACCGGGTTATGAACAATCGTTCGTACTCGGATCCACTTCTACTACCTGGATTCGTTCAAATTCTGTCAAATTATAGTAAAGTATGTTATTCTATTAAAGCGGCACGTGTTTTCTGCATCTATCTCAATAGAAGCTGCGCTATAGTTAGCTAAATTTTGTGAACACATATTAGAAATGAGTCACTCTGTATAATTGTGGAATTGGAGTAGATGACTCACGCTTACGTTGCATACAGGCGAATTATATTTTAATCCGAGAATTAGATTTATAATCCTTAGATATGACAACGTTACACAATAAATAAAATTGTCAAAGTTTGACATTACAGTGTGTAACGTTGCCATATCAAAGGATTATAAATCTAATTCTCGGATTAAAATATAATTCGCCTTTATGCAATGTTATACAGGGTGTCTGTAAAAACACCTTACAACGCTTTAGGGTGAACTTATAGGATAATATTAGACCGATATAACCCAATTTACCTATATGCAAAAGTGCACCATTACCAAGTTACGGCTCTTCAAAGTTGGCGTTTCAAAAATGTATTTTCTTTATATCGGAAGAACCGTTTCGGATAAAAGTTCAAATTATGGTCAACGTTTTTCACTTATAGGAAGCTATAATTCTACAAGGTTTAGAGGAAAAAGATACACGGGAAATAGACCAATCACTGAATCGTTAATACTAACAGTTAAATATCTTTTTAATTTGTTAATGAATTGTAAAATTGACTACACAAGAGGAAACGAAATTTAAAAATCAGTAATTTTTGCCTCTTGAGATTTTATCATAAGGCTTTTGGTTTTCCAGATAATAGGAAAAATGTTTCTAATAAAAGCTATTAATTGTAATAAAATTCAACACATTTTTCAAGTTGCTTTTATTTAAAGGCGACCAGATAATTTGTTGATTTTTATTGCAATTAATAGCTTTTATTAGAAACATTTTTCCTATTATTTAGAAAACCTAAAGCCTTACGATAAAATCTCAAGAGGCGAAAGTTACTAATTTTTAAATTTCCTGTCATCTCGTGTAGTCAATTTTACAATTCATTGACAGATTCAAAAGATATTCAACTGTTAGTTTTAACGATTTAGTGATTGGTCTATTTCCTGTGTGTCTTCTTCCATTAAACTTTGTAGAATTATAGCTTTCCATATGTGAAAAACGTTGACCATAATTTGAACTTTTATCCGAAACGGTTCTTCCGATATAAAGAAAATACATTTTTAAAACGCCAACTTTGAAGAGCCGTAACTTGGTAATGGTGCACTTTTGCATATAGGTAAATTGGGTTATATCGGTCTAATATTATCCTATAAGTTCACCCTAAAGCGTTGTAAGGTGTTTTTACAGACACCCTGTTAGATTAAATAGTTGAGATTTTGCTCGGGCTTAAGGTTAGGTTGTGTGCCCACACCGAAGAGAAAATTCCGAAAAGCGTTACATCCAAATTTGGTCTTGAAAATCGTGGTTTAACGCTTTTGGTTCTGTTTGTTGTTCAATTTCATTCAAACTTCAACGAATCGATTCATTATCGATCGATTGACTGTCGATATAGACTTTTCCTCAAAATTTGAGATATTTTATTGTAACCGTGTAATAGGCATGTTTTTCGAAGATCTAGAACAACTTTTGAAGAACATTTTTGGTTGCAAGATCAGACCTTGGTCCACAGGCTCAAGACTAAAATATAGTATTTTTTGCATATCAACCGAGTTCAACCTAAGTAATATTATCATAAAATTGACCTTTAGAAACACTTTAGAGTAATTTGATGGCTTCATTAAGGGTATAAATAGAAACTCACTATTAGCTTAAGAAAATTTTACATTATGTGCAATTGTTCATTTTTAAATTTGTACGAAGTTAGGGAATTACACTGTAAATTTTTTACTTCATACGTAATTCATTGACGATTAACAAATTGAAGATTAACTATTATTCGGTCAATTCCATAAAATTAATAATTTATGTAATTAGCCTGCTAATGAGCTTACTTGAATGCTGTTATTTTACAACTGTGTGTAGGTACGGTCTATTTAGTTATGCGTTAATATTATGTATTATTGCATTTATAAATAATTTCGAAAAATTTGTATAATGTCTTAAATACATTATTACAAAAATTAATACCGTTAATTTTTTTATAATTGTATGTACTTGATATAAAATATTTTCGGCCTTTGTTCGCTCAGCTTGCGCAAGCGACTTATTGGGGAAAATAACTATACTTGACGTGTATTTAATTGTGGTTACAAAGCATTAAGAAATTAAATAACAGCCCAAGGCTTACTAGCTTTTATTACAATTCAGTTTGAATTAAATCAGTTTTGTGCGCATTGCTAAAGAGGGCTGATAGTTTTAACTTTTCGCTCGGAATTTTATTGCCGAAAAATTGATTGTGACTTTTTCAAGTTTAAGTTTAATTGTTTTCTTATCAAGGTTACTTATTTGGATTTTGATACATCAACGCTAATAGTGGATTTTAAATCAAGGTTAGTTTTTGTGAGAAAATTATGTCAATATTTTCCACCTGCTCTCTTTAATTAGATGTAATTTGTGGAATCATTACCAAAGGAATGTTAAATATTTATTGTTGAGGAAATAAAAGAGGAAGTTCTTCTGTTCTTCCTTATTAATCCGTTCTAATAAAATAAATTCAGAATAAGTTTCTAATGGAAACCAAATAGAGCGATCAAAATTCGAATGTGTTTGTGTGTGTGTGATTGATATAAATCTCAGTGGTTATCATATGTTGTTTGTGGCGAGTTAGTGATTTTAATTAAGTTTCATCCCCAAAGCTCATCAGTATCAAAGCATATTGGTATTTTTATAGGTAACGTATTGAAACACTCGCTTAATACATTTTGTTGGTTCATTGCTCAAAATTATGTCGTATTCTCTCATCGAATATCGATTTCAATTTGGGTGGAAATGAAAACTATCATTTGTGTGTTTGTGAATTAAATAAAGCAATTTCCCAAAATTAAATAGAAATTAGTAGGAACGGATATTGCGAACATGAGGGTGCGGGTTTACTCATATCCCATTTATTTCATGCATTATGCTTTTCCGTAAATTACCAGGTGACTTGTTCTGACTGTGGGTTTCATTACAGTTATGACCATAATTATTTATTACGGACACGGTAACACACACACAAGGCGGATGTGCGCATTGTGATGCTCCCATTGTTGCTATTTTAAAAGATCGTCTATAAAATTGAAATGTTTGAGATGTTTCCGATTTTTGTTTTTTCCTGCATATATGAGTGTTGGATAACCTTTTTTAGTTATTGAGCTTAGTTTCTGTTACGTTCGCTAAAGTAAAGTAAAAATATCTGCCTCTATTTTACATAAGGTGGCTGTGCCATTGGAGCCACTGTCTACCCAGTGACCATCACCAACTCAAATTTAAAAAGGTTTTTTTTTGGATTGGTGCTAGTTGGTGATAGACGATGGCTTCATTGTGACCGACTCACTAATGCTTCTCCAATTGAACCTGCAGTCGCTTTGCTCAATAAGCGATCATCAAAATACCAACACTGATTCGTCACTAAAGGCTCGTCCACAAACAAAATACTGTTGCAAACGTTAGGGCTAGCCACATTACCTGGAATTCCGACCTCCAACAATCTAAACTTCAAATGCCCTCCGAAATTGTTGACTATAGCAAGCAGTTTTTGATGATAAACCAATATTGAAGCTTCGGTTTCTTGGCCTATAGAGCAGTGTCTCCTAAACCTTTTCTTCGATGAAACGCTTTGAAGGTCTTTAAATTTTGATCGAGCAGAGTAATTTGAAGGGTAGGTAATGAGATATAATCAACAAATCTTAGAAAACTAAAAATAGCTTTGTTATAAATTTTTTTTCACGGAGCACCGTTCGCGAAATCTTGAGGTAGAGTAATTGTAAGATCTAAACGGCCTGCGCAGAAAGCAAAATTGTGTACTAGCCTATAACCCAGGTTAACGTGAAAACCATTGTGAAAACAATATTTGGGCGTCTTTTTCTACAGCGTTCTCACTTGCTCTTCTACGAACTTAAGGTCGTTAAAATTTTGCAGTTACTCTATACCGACCCAAATGGGATAAAACGACATGTTGTTAAGCTATAGGTACAACTTGAGTACGTCTGAGTTCTAATTGCGGGTTTGATGAGTTTTCCTTTGCTGACCTCTAGCTCGGAAGACATTTTTTGTTGCTACTTATTTCTTGCGTTTTTGTCGTTTGGTCCCACTAGGACTTTTCACCATAATAGGTATAAGTCAGACTGAACCGGCAGCTTCACGTGTCCTACGAAAACATTCAACTTGGCTACCATTCACACCCACCCAAGTAATGGAACAGGAGCTTTGAAGGTATTGGAGCTCGTTTTAAATAAAAGAAGGACTTAAACTTATGGCGAGGCTTCCTACACTATTGTCCTGTCAGTGCCCTACGAATGTTCAGTTTAAAGTCCCATGATGGGTCCCATTGTGTGAGGATCATTTTCTACACATTTTCAAATATGAAACGAGTTTTTGATTATTTCGGCTTCCTTTGTGAGTAATTAGTAATTACACTGGTCTACAAAAAAGGGGGTCACTTTTTGTGCAGGGTCGGCATAAGCTATTTTAGGTGTCTTTGGGGCCGCTGAATCCGAAAATGAAATTATTTATGTCATATTGGCACACCCATAAAAGTGGGTTTTGAACCTATAAAATTCCAAAAAAATTACTGTATGCACATTTTTCTAAGAAAAATTATGAAAATCGTGTTTTTAACCAGAAAAACGTCGAATTTTTGGCCAAAATTCTTCAATTAGCCAAAAACAAAACGTTCTAAAATGGTCAATTTTTGTTCGATATTGATAAAATTTTTTTTAATCTATAGTCATAAGTCTTAACTTTAATGTGTGAGAATTTCAAATTGATTTGACACCAATTGCATAAGCTGTAGCGAATTAACTGCGTGCACCCCCAAACGTAGTTACGGTTATACCTACTGTGTTTTTTGTAGCTATCTGCGAGTCATATAGTCATCCGGAGCGAAAATTACCATAACTATGGTTAATTCCAACTACGGTCACGAATTTAATTCGTTAGAGCTTATGCAATTGTCAGATCAATTTGAAATTTTCACACGTTAAAGTTGAGAATTTTAGAATGTTTTGTTTTTGGCTAATTGAAGAATTTTGACCAAAAATTCGACGTTTTTCTTGTTAGAAACACGATTTTCATGAACTTTTCTTAGAAAAATGTGCATACAGTATTTTTTCTCGAATTTTATGGGTTCAAAGCTTACGTTAGAGAAATTTTGAAATATTTCAAAAACTAGAGCCAATATGGCAAAAATAATTTCATTTTCGGATTCAGCGGCCGAAAAGACACCTAAAATAGCTTATGCTGACCCTGCACAAAAAGTGTGTTGACCACTGTCATAGAACAATGTTAGCACATCTCGAGGCCACAGTTCTATTTTATTGAATAGCATACATCTTAAGGCCCGTCCACATACACAGGCCTTGCCGAGCGCGTTGCCTTCCGGTTTGGCCTGTGCAGGCGACCTGAACGCTGTCCAGACGCTCCGGTTTGGTCTGTGCAGGTCGCCTGAACGATATCCACGCGCTCCGGATGGCAAGCCTATGTGGGTGAAGCGGCCATTAAAAATACTTTTTTGTACTTCCAAAGCGTGATAGTATAATAGAAGCTTCTTACAAGGGATCAACCACTGTTCTGAATTGTACACTGACTGCATATTCTATGGCTCCTATTGACTTCAGATAACTACAGTTGACAGCTCAATTTTTGTGCATTGACTGCAGAGAGTGGATAACCCCTCGGGTTCTTAGCATTCTGTTATCCTCTCGGTTATCCTGTATCTGTAAATCATGATTAGAACCGATATACTCTCTGTGAAAAAAAGAGTTTATTTTTAATGTGATTGGAATGCTTTTTTAAATTCGATGAAAGAGTTAAGGATGTGTTTAGGAAACACTTAACACTTTTACAAAGTAGTTTTCGTATAAATAAGCAAAAAGGCCTTGGCGTGTTCCCAACTTCTGAAATCGACTCGCTCCTAGTTTAGTGTTCTCTCACGCAAGGTATAATTATCTCACTGGCACCGTGTAGAAATTTTAGAAGCTTTTGAAGTATGGCTTTAGTCTCAACTATTTTTATAAATAAGGGTTGTAGGATGTCCTCGGGTGGAACTCTCGTGAATGTGTCCAAAATGCCACAAATAGCCAAGTTATACAGAGAAATGCAGTAACAATTTCATTTTCAATTTTCAGTAACTGAAGGTGTTTTAAGGTAAACGTGGTTGTGCCATTTAATTTGTCTCTAAAAATGACTTCGTGACAAATCATCTTGGTAAGATTCAGTACAAATATTATGTAATGATGACTTCTGATATATCTGCAGTTGTCGGGATGAAATGGAAGTGCATATAGTTCGATAATGGAGCTTTGATAACAGGAGAAAATCAACCCCAGTTCGCTAGACGTCTGTAACCATAGCAACCTTTATAATAGTCCTCTTTTGTAATGCTCTGTGGAGAAAATTTTTAATCGTTTTATTGTTTTTATTGGTTATAAAAATGTAACATCATTATCTGAAACGTAGAAAGTTGTGAAAAATTACTTTTTATAACATAAAATTGATATTAGAATAAAATAATTAATCTTGAGGAGAAAACAATTAGTTGGTCTTATTTCAAATTTTCGTTTTTTCTTTAAAGTGAAATCGAAAGTTTTCTCGAGTTGGCAATTGGTAAATACTAAAGTTATGACAGTTGTTATACAAATAATCTAATGGAAAACATCACGGAATGTATCTCGAGAAATTCGTACCAAGTAAAAACTAAATAAACTGCACGCAATGTACAAAATTAAAGCGCAATTATTACATTTCATAACTTAAGGTTTAAGGGTGGTAATTTTTAAAAATTGACAATTCACAAAATTTGCAAAAAACCTTTTTTTACTTTGTTCTTTTATTTACATTTAGGAACGCTCTTTTGTAAGTTAAGAAACAACTTACGATGCAGTAAATTTAAGGGATGAAATTTCATCGTTATGATACGCCATGTTACCGATTGAGGTTTTTTCATTTTTTTCGTTCACTTTACAATTGATTTAACATTGTCAATAACATGTTCAAACGTAGCAACACGAGATTATTTATAAGAATTTGCGGTTTTGTTTAAATTTTTCCTTATGGCAGATTATCACGAACTTGAAACAATAATGGAGACGAGCAAATTTTTCTTTTTATTATTAAATAATATAAATATTCTACATTGCGTGACTCTTATTTTGGTATTTTATTAGTCATTTTTGTATTATTTGTTGAAAAAATTGGGCTAACAAACCACCCAGAGCAACCAAAGTAACCACAAAGGTTATAATTAGAACACTAATTTTGAGTTCACCCACAAAACTTTTATGTTATTGGGTTACATATCAATTAATCTTCTTTAGCATAATGCGAGATAATAAAATGTTCAAAGATTCAACTAGTGACCCAATAGATTCATTAATAACGACAATAATTACAGTAGTAAATTGGTAATACAGTTTGTTGTCTTAATATTTATACATTGATTTTTATGACATTAATTCATTACCGTTATTATTTTAAGTATTATGGGTTGTTGAAACCTGCGGTTTATTGAAGAACCAGTTTTACGCATTGCTTTTCTAATCGATCTTTAACAAAATTTTCCAATTCCTTTGATCGTCTTTGATTATTATGTGACATTTAAAACGTTATATTCATCTGCATCCTTTTATAAAGGGAACACGATCTATTTTAACATTTTAACTAAAAATCGGAAATTTTCTGATTGTTTAGAAAAATTAAATATTAAAAAAGGTTCTGATCAATAACCAATAAGGCTTGAATATTCTTTAGGTAGGGTCTGAGCAAGCGGTTATGACAACGTAAGGCCATTAGAGTAGCCTGGAGATGTAAAAGACTAGACATTTTATAGAAGACTAAGAAAAATGTTTCAGATCAAAATAAAATGCTATGGAAATGTGGGAAGCCTTAGAACATAAAATATCCAGAAGGAGGGTTAGCAACCGTTGCCTAATAAGAGAAAATACGACGGAAGAAATGACATTTTAGCATTCGCATGGACGACTCATTCATTCCGTCGAGTTTACATTATCATTGACTGTCATGATGTTTCCTTATAAGTAGGAGTATAAGCAGCCATTTCTATTGGAGAAATTGACCAGAAATCGCTATATTTAGACTTCCATTGCGATCCTTATTGTTAGCTGAAAAACTCCTTCCTGATGGAGTAGGGGCTATTTTTTATTCAGTGGTGAAAACAATGGTACGGTTGTGGTTATTAGAGGGCACAATATATCATCACATTAGACCAGTGAATCTCAACCTTACACAAGAATTTCGATTATTTGTTATTGGTTCAGATATTTTATTGCAAATGTTTTGTTGTGTAAAATTTTGTGGGTCCACGGCATCGGCACACTTTTGGTCTACTTGCGGCACCCTGTTGGATAAACACTCTTAGACGGTTCTAAGACAGCCTACTGAATTGAATTAGGTATAAGAAGGCAGAATAAATCGCCATAGAGTTTGAAAAGGATTCTGCAGGACAAAACAAGGGCAAAATTTATTAACGGTGAAACTCAAAACGAGTCTTTAACATGCTTTGGAATATAGGTTTGTTCGTGCAGCAGTTTCCAACCGTTTGAAATTATCAGACGCACATCAAGCTTATTGAAAGCTTAAATATTTGCGCAGGATACCTAAGACAAAGCTTTAGTTTGTTGAGATAACTCTTGTCTAGGATACCGTTCCTTTTTCGTCACTAATGATATCACCTCTGAAACCCCTCGTAATTCAGATTAAACACATTTCGTACTATTAAGCTCTTCGTATTCAAGTTTCTCCTCGAGTTTCCCTGATTCCACAACCCTGTGGCTGTAACATAACACAGTCTATATCTGTGCGTGTCAAAATGAAAAGGTGACAACCGGATATATCTAGGAGCTAAAGGAGATGTCAAAAATCGTTCAAGGTCGTTTAGATAGTATGAAAGGGCAACTAGAGTAACATAGTAAGAGATGCAGCTCACCTACCCTATAAATAGGCGATAGTCACTAAACTAAAAAAAAGCTGTTTCCAACATTGAAAAGAGTCGTTCGGAATCGATTCTGGTTTGTAGTTCTAATGTCCGATTGCGCCACTTTTCTTTAACTATAACCTAAATTTGGAGAGTAACAGTTTCTCCATTGATGTGGATATAATCGTCATACAATACAATGCACACGTAAATATTAAGCCATAACTACAAGTTAGATTTGAAAGGAAGCGGTGCAATCGGGCCTAAACAAATTAAGATTATATTTTATAGTTAAAAGAAAGTAGTGCAATCGGACCTAAGTTACTTTAACGAGAATACGATGCATTGTTTAGTAATAAAAGGGCATTGGATGTTCTTAAATTCAAGTTTGATTCCCGGATTCTGAACAATAAAATAAAATTACCTCTCTGAAGGCAATGGTAAACCTCCAAGAGTAAAAATGTGCAGTAAAGCTGTCTGCTGTAGTGGCTGGTTTCTCACCATTTTAAGGCGCCCAAACATCAATACATGTTGGGAAGGCACTCGAAAAGGAAATTCTTCGTTCATTTTTCAGAAGAATGAAATAGTAGCAGCGTAAATAGCGATTAGAGCTCGGATTGGGGGTTAGAAAATATAACGAAATAAAGTTGAAGGAAGCAAATTACGAAAAGTGTACGAAAAGTACTAAATTATTACAAACTCGCAAATTTATGATCGTGACCATTTTGTAACTTTATGTAACTCTTTGAAAGTTGGAAATGCAAAAAGTCGTTCTTGAACTGTTATGTAGAGAAATTTCCGCACTTTTTTCATCTATATTTAATTTTCAAGGGATACGTTTTTTTCAATTTGCTGCTGAAAGTGTCTGCTAACAAAAACTTATATACATGTAGAAGGGACCTTTCTAATAAATTGTTGAAACTTTTTAAACAAATTTTCTTGTCTCTCTGTTGTAGGTAATTTTATTAATGTGTTACAATTAATTTTGTGATAGTTTTCCTTAATTAATTTAAATATAACTTGAAATACTTATTTATCATTCTCAGTGAAAGTATATTCGCGAGGTCTTTTGTTTTTCGGTGTACTTACAAGATATTAATACGTCACTTATTATGACTAATCATTTCAAAATCATAATATAATTAGATATTATTAAATTATTGTATAAATTAATGTAAGTAGAGAAATTATTTTTAAGATTTGAGAAAAAATTACTTTTAATTTAATTGGGTAATACACAGATAGTGAGATGTTCATTTTGATAGAGTTGTGATTTTGTAGCATGTTAATGTTTAAACTCTTCTTTGTTTGATCGATCTTAAAACTAATAATTTTCAAGTTTAACAATTTGTTATGTACCACTGTGTACCTTACCCATAATAATTTTAAATTTTCTATCTAATAAAATTTTTGTGCTATTTTAAATTAAAATATCGATTTTATAAGTAATTTTTAGTTATGACGAATTCGTGCTTAGGGAAGGTTAATTTTACTCCACAAATCAAAAATCACTCTCGCATCAGATAAACTGCCCCATTAAAGCAACAAAACGTTTGGTTATAGATGGTGCTATTTTCAGTTTTATCAAAAGTACTTTTTGCTGATGTATTGCCTCAAGCACTCTCAAGATCAGAGGGGAGGTGGATAAGTGGGGGAAGGGGGCTCCTACCAATCTCTACACCTGTGAAAAAAAGCTTCACCGAATTCGAGGGCACTGCTATCGCAGTCAGAACAATGGTATCTTGATTAGGCCTTAATTTACCTTAATAGTAGTTTCCTACTTCTGATAGCTAGTTTTGCTGATTTGGGTTGATCGATGTGTTCTGGATGGTTATATTTATTACCCCTATGCGATTCTTGGATTCTTGTGTATATGTACTCTTTAAGGCTGGCTCTATGGGGTTGTAGGAGTTGATGAATCAAGCTATTTGGCTCTTGTATCTAATTTTCATTTCAACAAAAGACACAAAGTCTAAATACGAAATCATTCCTAGACATCGAGTTAGATATACTTTCGTTGTGTCCATTTTATCTGATGCAGGAGGGGGGTAGCGTAAGGAGTGCTATTATCTTTCGCATTGGAGTCTTCTTGAGTTGTAGCAGCAACCTCATAGTAGTGGCTCCTGGTCATGGTTTTGTCGTTGTGTAAAGCATGCCTTTCGGTTTGGCCAAACCGCAGCGTCTGGACATCGCTCAGGAGGCCTGCACAGGCCAAACCGGAGCGTTTGGACATGGTTAAGGCTTCGGTTTGCTCACATACAGGTAAGCCTGTATGTGTGGCACAGCCTTTAGTGTCCACCGTCTTTTGTTTTTTGCCTATATTAAAATATCACCGTGGACCTGAAAAGCGTTTACAATTCGAGGGACCTCTAACATTCCTTAGGCCATTGAAGGGCTTCACTAGCTCACTTTATTTTTTAAATAAAGTGTTGCAGTTAAAATCAAGTAAATGCAAGTTATTCTTCGTCGTGCAGCAATATTCTGATGATGCACCTACTTCTTAAGCGGTTAGGAGAAGTAGGCGACATTTAATGATATTGGACGACAAGTAATTACAATTTATTCAGACTAAAATCAGCTCGCATGTAACTTATATTTTGATTTAATCTTTTTTTATATTAATTAAAGAAATCAGGCTGACCTGAATCTTTTTTTTTAAATAATTTTGAAATAGAAGAAATAAAAGAAACAAATTAAGTAACTCATGCTTGCTGTTTTTTTATTTAGATCATCAACAATATATATTTACGTTTTCTGTTATTGTTCGAATCTATTGAACTTAATGGTTAAATAATTATTTTAATTGTGTATTAACGCAATCTCAATTATTGTTAAAGATATAATCTTAAAATTTTAACCGATCTTATCCACAAGTAACCAAATGTTATTCTTCTGCATCCTCGATCTATACATTTGATGTGTAATTATTTGCTTCAGTAGCATTCAAATTGTAATTTAATAATTATTAATTTTTAGAAAGTAGATCGCTAACCAACTATGACAAATTGATCATAAATTACCGATAGGTTTTGGTTTATTGTTTACACAAAAAAACCTAATTTAATTGTATTAAGTGTATCGAATAGAAAGAAGAAATGAGTTTTTCTTCAAAAAATTCCAAGAGACACACACGTAAGTAGAAAGAATTTAATACTTGACAACGTGAGATTTGTAAAATACAAAATTAAGTAATCAAATCCTCAAAGTGGCTATTGGTTGTTCCGATTATTTAAATGTTGGGTCTGGGGTCTCTCAGGGTAGCAACGTAGGTCCGCCCTGTTATACCTATAACAGATTTGGAAAATTGTTAAAATTTTTATTGTAAATTATATCACCTTTTTAGTCCAAATTGAGAATATAAAAATAAATAAACATTCAGCTGTTAAACGGTGGAGTTTGAGAAGGTTGTTGTAACGTGAGTATATGCAGCGGATGCATTGTGGTCGGTTTTGCAAGCATTATCTTGTTGTATTGTGGTCTTGGATTATTTAATTGAAATTAACTTGCATGTATTGAGTGTAGGAAGACTTAAAAGTAGATGGGGAAATAATAAATAAAAATCTCTACATTTAGATGAGTGAGCATTACAACAGGCATTAGTCGAACAAGCGGAAGTTAAATACAATGTTGTAGTACGATTATTAACTAAAAATTACCAATTGATCGGATCCAGTGGAGAAAGGGGAAGTTAGGATTTGTAGGGTCTTTTTTCAATCGTACTTCTGATTTCTCATCCGAATATTGTTTGGACTATTAGCTCTCGTGCTTACAGTGGCCACACTTTCGTTGTAGGCTTTCGTCGTAATATTTGCATTTTTATAATACCAATAGACACGTGCACACGTGTGCAGGTAATCTTATTTGATTATAATTTCGACAGCTTCGGGGGACCTCAATTTTTCTACTTTTACATCACAGTTCTTTTTATCGCACGTTCATGCGAAAATAATCATTTAATGACTACCGATGATTTTGTTTAGGAAATTTATGCCCGTTTGCACCGACGGTTCCTAAGCAATTGCTTACGTAAGAACTGCCTAACGCTAAAATAATTCCTAACCCGATGCATAAAAATTATTAACCATTTCGATATTGATATACAGATACCTTTGTTTATCTTATTTAGGAACTCTCGTGCGCGTGGTGAAACGTGGTGAAGCGCAATTTCGATTTAAAAAATGCTAATGTCAAATTAAGCAATGCCTTAACTTTAAGAATCGTCGGTGCAAACGGGCATAAGTAACATTGAACACCATGTACTTAAGTATTACTTTAAAAAATTTCCAAAGGTAGTAATTTTATCTGTTTGTTTGGACGTGATTGTCTTTTACCTTGAGATACTTCACAAAAAAACTTAATTAACCTAGACGATACATTATTTATCTAATTGTCTTAGGGAAGAGTATCATAAAAGTAAACGTTAAATTATTTAAATTGGTGCAAATTATAGCGAGAACAATTTACGTAATCAAACTTTGAATATTAATTAATTTTTTTTTAGTTTCTCGTGAAAATTTTAAGTAAATATGTGCTTAAAACGATTAACCCACTTAGTCCTCGATATGTTAGTAACCTACATAAAATAAGTAAAGAAATTTTTGCCTTCAAGATCGTCTTAAGAGTTTATTTTTTATAATTTTAAATTAATTTAAGCTCTTAACTCTTCGTTCGAGCTCATAATTTATATTTTAGTTGCACTTATACAAGGTAATAATTCTCCACAAAGAGACTTTCTTCCTTAACATCTCAACTACTAATTTTCTTAATTGAAAATAAGTTGAGGGGCAATTATTGTATGCTTTTAATTATTTTCTTTTTAATTTCACTACTACTCTTCTATTAAACAAAGCTTTGATTTATTTTTGATTGCTAGTTGTGTTAATTTTCTGTAGTGCTTAAAGTGTTTTTCTTTCACACAATTGTTACAAAAGAACAAATCTTCGTTAATACTCTTAAGCCGCGTTCACATTGGTATAGTAATAGTAGGTGGGACAGCTACTTGTGTGCTTAGCCTCAGAGTAGTCTACTTTCGCAGACTCAGGACAAGGAGGTATAGAAGTGGCGTAACTAAGTAACATAATACGTTATAGTAGTAAATACTATACCTGGTATAATATCTACTACTATACCCTCAGACCAGTAAACAAGATGGACATTATTATTTACATTTTTATTTGTCCCCTACACCTTTTGTTATGATAAACATTCTTAAGATCAGCTTCGAGGATCTTAGGGGACAACGGAGTTAGTGATTAGCTATATAACATGAGAAGCGATTCGCTTTCCTGTTCTGTACAAAGGGTTATTAGCCCATTAATTATACCAATGTAAACAAGGCTTTAATATTATTAATTAGAGGTATTTGTTTCTAATTTTTGTTAATTTATGAACCTCAAAGGGAGCCCTCTTTTCGATCAATTTGCATTTGAATAAACTTTTTTGACTCGTACGATTCACAAGGAAATGACTCGAAGACAAAGGAATGGGAAAAGTTGTCTTTTTAATTAAAATACGACGCCTATACATGAATTTTGTTGTAACGATAGTTGCTATTATACTCAAGGTCTCCTTAAATATATTTATTATTAATGTACATTAATACACAACTCTTAACAAATTTGAGCAATGAGCAACCAACCATTATGTTTAATTGAAATTATTCTTTTTCTAAAATGTTGAAAATTAAATTATTTTTATGTATGCGATGCGAATTTGTTGTATTATTATCATTCTCTTGTTTTAATTATAAAGTGGGTTAATTAAAAAGGTTTATGTATCTCCCATTTGGGATCGTCATTAATATGTATAATTATTTCCTAACGGCTAATAAATCAAAATTTAAATTTTATTATTACCTATTCGTAAACAATTTTTGTTGTAATTTTTCGGTGGTGATGTAATTATGTTAAAACATCATGTATACCTTAATTTGTTAATTATAGTAGAATTTACATGTGTACAATTAATTATTTAGGGTTAGTCATGATGTCACCTTCGTACAGGTCAATCTACTTAAATGTACTATTTACAAGCTTCAAGGACTTTAATTGTTTTATTTTTTGAAAAAAAATTAGTCTTTGTACGACTGGCTGGCTATGGAAGGATTGGTTTGCTCGCGTTAAGTAATCCTTAGGTGCGTATTCTAAAAGTAGGAGAAGCTGAAGGACCCATAAGGACGGCAACAACTTTTGCGTTTGAATACTATTTTTACTACGCCACTGGTAATGGTAACTCGAATAATCCTCTGTTTAATCCCCAATGACATTTCTATCTCTTCACTTTTAATTAAGTTAATGGATTAACACCGTAATTGCGGAAGTGCAATACACGCCATTTTATAGGAAGTGCATTCATGTATCATGCATTTCCTAAAAGTTTCCAAATTTATCTCAGTTATTGTAACGGCTGGAGAACGTATTAAAGTGTATACTTTATGAGTCGTACAAATGACTTCCTGTAGCTTGAATTTTATTCTTGTGCTACCGCGTTCTATCTTGTGTGCGGTAGGTCTTCATTCAACGTTTTTCTATATTCAATTATCACGTTGTTAGATCTCACTTAGATAACAAGTTGGGTAATCTACGATACGCTTTTGAGTATTCCGCATATCTATCAAGTGTAGTGTGAGTTTAGGGCGATTTACTGTATTTTTCAGACTGTAAGGCGCTCCGGGATCCACCCCAAATTTATGAAAAAAATATATTGTTAGGTACCTAATACATAAAAATATTCACAAACCTTAAATTCTCACAAGAAATGTGGGACCTAGCTAAACCCAACCTAACAAAAGTATCGCTAAGCTCGGACAAGCTCGAGACAGCCAGACACGTGTTATCCACGATGAGTGGATGAGTGACGCGATGTCATCTGCCTTTGAACCATAGGACTCACAATCGTTCTGAGTTGACGTCTCGGTGTAAAAAAGTGCAGCTATTCTAACCCAACCTAACTTAAGATATGTAAGCTTTTTGGCGCTATGTCGGAATATGCAGCGAGACCTCGAGCAAGACACTTTTGTTGCGTCTAACTTAACCCAACCTAACCTGATATGAGGGAGGTAATCGACCTGAGACTATCTCGGAATATGCAGCGAGACACGTTTATGGCTCGCTTCGTGAACGTAGGAATCCAAGGTCGACTCATTATCATCTGATATTTGAACCATGAGACGCACCCTAATTCTAAGTCGATGTCGTGAAGTAAAGATAATGAAGATAGAAACCTATTCCACCAACCTAACCTAACCTAAGGTAAAGCTATCTGGGACTATCTCGAAACATGCAATGAGACCATGGAGCTAGACATGTGTTATCCACGATGAGTGGACGCATCATCGTTCTGAGTTGACGTCTCAGTGTCAAAAAGGGCGCCTATCCAACCTAACTTAAGGTAGATAAGTTCTCTGAAGCTATGTCGGAATATGCAGCGAGACCTAGAGGGAGACTCTTGTGTTACGTCTAACGTAACCCAACCTAACCTGAGCTAAGGAAGGAAATCTACCTGAGGCTATCTCTAAATATGCAGTGAGACACGTTTTTGGTCGCTTCGATAACGTTGAACTCCAAGGTCGACCCGTTATCATCTATTTTTGAACCATAAGACACAGTCTAATTCTAAGTCGTTGTTTTGACGTAAACATAATGCATTTAACAATCTATTTCGCCCTAACGTAAGGTAGAGCTATCTAGAACTATCGAAACTTGCAATGAGATACGTGTTTTGCACTCATCGAGAATAAAGAAATCCAAGAGTGACGCGATGTCACCCACCTTTGAATCTTGGACGCACCATCGTTCAGAGAGGTGCGCCTAAGCTACCCCATCCTAACCTAAGGTAGTAAAGCTCTCTGGAGCTATGTTGAAATATGCAGCGAGACCTCGAGCGAGACACTTGTGTTATGTCTAACCTAACCCAGCCTAACCTGATCTAAGGTAGGAAATCTACCTGAGGCTATCTCTAAAAAATATGTAGTGAGACAGGTTTATGGTCCCTTCGATAACGTAGAAATCAAAAGTCGACTCATTATCATCTATTTTTGGACCATAAGACATACCCTAATTCCAAGTCGTTGTCTTGACGTAAAAGTAATGCATATAACAATAGATTCCCCCCTAACCTAAGGTAGAGTTATCTGGGACTATCGAAACTTGCAATGAGATACGTGTTTGGCACTCATCGAGAATAAAGAAATCCAAGAGTGACGCGATGTCACCTACCTTAGAACCATAGGACGTACCATCGTTTAGAGTTGTGCGCCTAAGCTAACTCAACCTAACCTAAGGTATAGTTCTAACCACCTTAGCTTTTGGGTGGAAATTTTGTTATAAATGGAAAATTTAAGTAGTCAGATATATTTATTTCAGTTTAATAGTGGCATTTGAAAGAAAATATCATGCTCTAACAGGCATCGGCTGTAAAACTAAAATATAATTATCAATGACGTATACCTGACGTTTCTTAGCGCAACTCGAACCAAAAGCTAGTTTGGTTATGACTATAGATAAGCTCTCTGGGGCTATGTCGGAATCTGCAGCGAGACCTCGAGCGAGACACTTGTGTTGCGTCTAACTTAACCCAACCTAACCTGATCTAAGGGAGGTAATCGACCTGAGACTATATCAGAATATGCAGTGAGACACGTTTATGACTCGCTTCGAGAAGGCAGGAATCCAAGGTCGACTCATTATCATCTATCTTTAGACCATGAGATGCACGCTAATTCTAAGTCGATGTCTTGAGGTAAAAATATTGTATTTAACAACTTAATCCCCTCAACCTAACCTAAGGTAGGTAAGCTATCTGGGACTATCTCGAAACATGCAATGTGTTTGGTTCTCATCAAGAACGTAGGAATCCAAGACTGACCTAGCTTTTGGACCGATCTTTAGATCATAAGACGCACCCCAATGCTAAGTAGATGTCTCGGCTAAAAAATGCGTCTTATAGCCCGAAAATATGAAAAATTAGTTGGGCAAGGGACTATACTAGAGATATATTAGCAACCAAAACGACGGCTTCGGGTCGTGAATAACTGTTTAGTAATAATTGGTTAAGCTGGCCCACCTGACCATGTGACAATATTCAAAAGTCGCTAGATATGTTTTTTGAGGCATCTTATGAATTTGAACGTATTGATGAACAAAAGAATAGGTTAGCCCCTACACTTCACCATCTACAAAATTTTAAAAGCTGCACACAGACCTTTCCTTTCGGTTTGGCCTGTGCAGGCGCCTGAACCCTGTTCTGATGCTTTGGTTTGGCTTGTGCAGGCCGCCTGAACGATGTCCAGCTTGTGCGTAGTAAAATATGATACGTTAAAGTTTATTCAGTTGTGATAATGCTTATACCCGTATTTATAGACAGATCTCAAGCACTTGCTCGTACTCAAGACTGAGACGAGGCCGGTTGCTATTGGTTTCTATTGTATTATACAATGAAAACCAATAGCAACCGGCCTCGTCTCAGTCTTGAGTACTCTATTGTATTATACAATGAAAACCAATAGCAACCGGCCTCGTCTCAGTCTTGAGTACGAGCAAGTGCTTGAGATCTGTCTATAAATACGGGCATTAGTGTCTTCAGAGATCGTTAAAGCTCGTCCATAATATTTTTAGAGAGTGCTTTGGCTTGAAGTTAGACGACCTACCGGGCATTGTCTGGTGTTCTGACCCCAGTGTGCCCCTAGGAGAGCTTACAACTCTACTTCCTCGTTCATAATAGATCCATTTTACCAATTTTTCAAATCGTGGCTTCATCTTCTGCTGAACTTGCCCGGACTGTTGTGTTATCAGCATATCACAAAGACGTGCATTTTCTAACAATTGTAACCTCTTCATCGCTTCATCCATTCACACGTTATTTATTTATTTTTCTGAATAAAGGACTTTTCAAAAACAAAGCCTTTTCTCGCTGTTCAAGTACAGGTGGAAGCAAAAATAAATAATCAAAGCGCACATTTCTTGTTTGTTCGTTAACATTGTGTACCTACCTGAATTTCCTTTATTTTTATGTACTGGTACTTTCATGTATGCTTCATTTGAATACGCTCGTTGAACGGGAAAGCAAATAAAAATATGCTAAATCCAGTGGCGGGTTTGACGTTCATTAATTATTTTTTTGCAACAACCAAACAATGTCATAAAAGTAAAGGTCGTCTATTAACAATCTGTTGTACAACATTTATCCTGAAGCAATAATAATTATTATAAATTCGTTAATTATAATTTTTATTGTGGTTATAGAAAATAATGTTTTTAATTAACTTCAATATCCGCCACTGGGTTAAAAATAAGTATAAATGACCTAGAGTTGATATTTATAGTTTGCATTTAAAAAATATTTTTTTAACTGCGTACACCTCTTGTGAGGAATAATAATCCATACGTAAATTATTGCTAGATTTCACTTGGTTTACTTTTATAACCGATCGATCATCTATCAACTATCAATAAAGTTAAAATATTATTATTAATGATTGTTAGATTCTTCTTGTGCCACTAGAAGAGAACCACCGATCGTCGAATTAAATTATAGATAAGCTGTGATGACTCTGCTGATGGTTTTTGGAAAGTGTCGTAAAACAAAATTGACACTCTAAATCAAAAACTATTTATGTAGAACAAAGTTAATGAACTTTTGTAAAATAGTAAAAGTTGTGGGTATTTTTAAAATTATCTTCCGCACCATAAAGTTGTATTTTTTTTTGAAATTTTAGCCCCACAATAAGGAAGATTTGCTCTTGTGTTCAACGTTATGTCATGTCAAAGGGTTTTGTTCTTGAAAGTTAAAAATAAAAAATTTATGTTAACTACGGCCATGGAAATTGCATTAATGGACGAATGTTTCGTACTGGCTTGCACAGAAGTGAACTTCAGTGGGTTTCAGAAGGCTAAAGAATGCTCATGTTGTCACTTTTCTTATTGTTCTGCCATTTATACTTTTGTAGTTACATTGTCACAATAAGTTCGCAGCCTTTTACATTTCAGAAATTTTGATGGCTGTACACGTGTACAACGTTAATACTCGCTTCATTAGCTATGATTCCTAATCCCACATCAAAAGGATAGCTCGGGCTCGGGAGCCATAAAGTATGAATTTGAATGGAAATTTATCAGGAGTTCCACTCGAATAATTTTGCATTTTAAAAGAAAATTCTTCTGAACTAATTACGTATTCGTTGTTTAAATAAATTAATGATCAAATAACAACAAATTTATATTGTTTCATGTCAGTTGAACAAGAAATTGGTTTTTGTCACAGCATAAAATTATTGCTTCTATAAAGAGACATAGTGAAAGTTTGTTGTCATTTTTGTTTCTGTGTAGCAATAATTTTTTTGCATCCATTGTCTATTTTAAATACATTTACATCATTCTTTAAAAAGATTTTTTTAAATAATATTGTTAATGACCGAGCTCCATGCAAAATTCGCATTAAGAGAGAGACTTCTTTAAATGCAACTCATTACGATGACTTGGTAATTCTTTTGTACTAATTGCACCTCTATTTTATTTTAAAAATTATATCTGTAGTTTAATTTTATTGCTTGTAAATTTCCACAAGATGGAGAGGAGACAATTACCTAAAACGCAATAGATACCGCAATAAATCGACTTCTTTTTAGGAAGTAACTCAAAGCACGAACGAACAATTTTTGGGTCTTTTTATTTGTGGTAAAACTTGCCACTTGTTTAATTTTTTTTCTAAACCAATTGATCAAACTCTCGACTTTTTTTCTCAATCAACATGAGGTTATTTAACTTCCAATTAGATAACAAAAGATAGATTTTTCTTACAATGAGGATTCTCTTCTTGATTACCTTCTGCTACTTGATTTCCTGTTATGTCATTAAAATTTTAATACTAAAGTCGTTTGTCGTTATGTAATTGTAATAGTTCTCATTTTTGTTATAAATTTCCTGTACTTAAACTTCTTTTAGAAAAACTGTTAACACTATGAAATATTAAATAATTAATAAACTACGAGAGCAGCGGCGTACCCATCATGTGACGTGAATGGTGTCAAACTCCAACCCATGTGCAGACTGCATCAGCTCATGGTTCTTTCAATTCATGACTTACCGTATGTTGGCTCAGCACACGTTTCGGCAATTTTGAACGCATCAGATTTTCCCAGTCGTCTTACAGATTGTAGCTAGTTGACCGGTGTAGTTATGAGCGTCTGTGAACTTGTCTAAAAAGACTTGAACTAAATAAAGTCTTTTTAAACATCTGGTTAGTGTGATTTATTGTCTAATTAACGTACCTAGCTGCAATTTGTTGGCAAATCTAAACACCTTTTTAAAATTAAGTGCATTACACAAGAAGATAATCTGTTGTAATGGTAACAGCAGGTAGTCTCATTAAAGTGCCGAAGGCTTAAAAATGAAGATCTGTACTTAGAGGACTAGAAAAGGTATTTCAAAATAAGTAGGTTGAATGGTTTTGAACTCGTAACAATAGTAAAACTGCATCACATCTGTCATTTCGAGCTATTAATGATGTTACACATACTGGCAAGTCGAAGAGCAACAATTTGATTGTTAACTACCAAAGTGGTGATCTTGAAGGTTTTTATTTGCACAAAAGAATGACATACATAATTGGTAAAGCTTTGGATACGATGAGACTGATGAGGCAGGAAGTATGAGTCTCTGTTTATTTGCTAAGGTCGTCCACTATGTGGCCGTCAATTCGCACCAGCCAAAACAAAAGTCTAGTAGCAGCTTTTCGAGTACATGGGCAATGGACATGCTCTAAACAAGTGGCTCCTGCAGTGTGTGGATCATCCCGACGAGAATCATTACCTTTAACTCTATAACACGATTTGATTCGACTGACAGTGCCATTCCCCAGAGTTGCCACCTTCGCAATAATGTCGCTACACGTATTGACTTACAGTTTTTGAGCAAAAGTGGTCTGTCGTTCACGGTGACTTACCTTGTGATTTTGTGGGCAAGCCACACTTCATGATCATAATTTTTTTAGTTTTAGCAAAAATTAGGATGGTGAATATCCTACTCACTTTGATAATTGCTCTCACTGATACTTTCAGAAGGGGGATCTGGTTAAACGAGGTTCTATATCTCGGGTTGAGGTTGTCTGCTTTTGCACGAACTCAAATAGTTATTATTAGCCTGGTTACACCACTGAATAGTTGTATTTGTGTAACTAAAATATTATAAGAAGAAAAGTCGTATAATTAAATAACGTCGCGGTCATTAAGTAATCAAATAATTAACTGTTCATGAGAGCGTTTTTTTTGTTTAAGGAGTGACATATGTGCATCATGCAAGTTGTCCCTCCTTGGTATCAATTTTTATTACTTAAGCTACTTTCCATAGTTAAACTTTTAATTGTTATGTATGTGTGTGTATTTATTTATGTACCTAGTTTATTATTAAGAAAGTTTTCTCGAACCGCAATTTGCAACAAATTTAGTATCCTCTTACTGTCATTTTAGAATCCTTACCAACATAAAACCTTGTTACTTAAAAAGTTATGGTTTCAATGTTTTATGTAGAAAAATGTTTAAAGCCACAATTGGAAAATTGGGTCTGGGTCAAATTTATTTTCTTTTTCATTCTCACTTTTGCTTGAAACACATCTTTTTTCCTTACGTGGCCGCTTTTAGTGCTGGAAGCGTAGAAGGACTAAGAAGGTTGTCTTGATTCAATGATGCGTCGAATTGTTATTGCACAGGAAGTAACAAGTACAAGTATGTAGATGAATTGAAATAGAATGTTTGTGCTTGTTAAATTATTAACATTAATTTATATCTATCTAAGCCTACCTGTTTGTTATGTTATGTTACGCAGAGGTGAACAAAAAAAACTAAAAATCGAGAAAGAAAGTGAATTGAATCAAATTGATCAATTTGAATTGGATACATTATTGATTGTGATTATTGTCTACATTATGTAAAAAATTTACATTTTTTTATACATCGCATTTTATTTGTTGTTGCAATAGTAATAATTGGAGGTGTTATTAGAAAGTATAGAAATGTTCTAATTATACCCTTTACATACGTACAATAATCAGTTAATTTGATATTTAACAATTATTTGATTAGCAAATATGTATTTACGTAAATGTTTTACCGATTTACCATAACTCACATGTTATGAAAGTGATGCTGAATAATAATATTAACCCATGATGGATTTGGGGTTTGCGATAGACCAAAAGGTGCTGTTGCCACCCTTAGACCTCCTTCTCCAGCTATCAGAGATCCATTGTACGAGAAAAATTTATAATTACACCAGTGATAAGACCAAAATCATCCCTATGCTCACTAATGAGTCATGGCAGGCATCTAACCATTAAATTAGTCATTGCTGAAAAAAAAATTAACTAATTAGTGAAAGATCGATGAGAGCGTTCGCCCCCCATTGTAAAAATATTTCCTAAAAATTTGCTGATTACACCTGTGTTCAAATAAATATTATTACAAATTACTCCTTGCTCATTAAATGAATCATTGGCGCGCGAAATTCGTTATAAAAATGATTCAATAGATCATGATTTATAGTAACAAATTCGGGAAAAATCGATGGGAGCGTTCGCTTCTCATAATAGATCTATTTCCTTAAAATTTGCCGATTACGCCATTGCTGAGATAAATGATTTACATATCACCCCCTGCTCATGAAATCAGTCATTACCAATGTTCGTTAGAAAAATGATTAAATTGATCATCATAGAGTACTAAATCGAGTAACAAAATCGGGGAAAATCGATGGGAGCGTCCGCTCCCCATAAGGGAGTTATTTCCTAAAAATGAACTGATTACATCAGTGCTGAAATAAATTACTTACAGATCACCTCCGTTCATTTAATCAGTCATTGCCGAAGTTCGTTATAAAAATGATTAAATTGATCATCATCTAGTAATATGTCTAGTATGTCTAATAACAAAATCGGGGAAAATGGAGGGGAGCGTTCGCTCCCCATAATGGAACTTGGAACTATTCCCATAAAATATGCTCATGTCAGTGCTGAGATGCTGAAATTCGTTATAAACAAGATTAAATTGATGATCATTTAGTAACAAATTCGGGGAACAACGAGGGGGGGCTTTTGCTCCCTATAGTTGAGCTATTTCTTTAAAATTTGCTGATTACGTCAGTGCTGACATAAATTACTTACGGATCATTCCCGCTCATTTAATCAGTCATTGCCGAAAGTCGTTATAAAAATGATTAAATTGATCATCATCTAGTAATATGTCTAATAACAAAATCGGGGAAAATCGAGGGGAGCGTTCGCTCCCCATAATGGAACTATTCCCTTAAAATTTGCTCACGTCAGTGCTGAGATGCTGAAATTGGTTATAAACAAGATTAAATTGATGATCATTTAGTAACAAATTCGGGGAACAACGAGGGGAGGCTTTTGCTCCCTATAGTTGAGCTATTTCTTTAAAATTTGCTGATTACGTCAGTGCTGACATAAATTACTTACAGATCATTCCCGCTCATTTAATCAGTCATTGCCGAAATTCGTTATAAAAATGATTAAATTGATCATCATTTAGTAATAAATCTAGTAACATATTCGGGGAACATTGAGGGAGATTTTGCTTCCTATAATGGAACTATTTCCTTAAAATTTGCTGATTACGTCGTTGCTGAGATAAATGACTTACACATCACCCCCTGTTCAGTAAATCAGTCATTATAAAAATGATTCAATTGATCATCATTTAGTGATAAATTAACCAATAAATTCTGGGGAGGGCAATCACGAATATAACTTTTAAATTTTTTTAAAATTTGTTTACTACTTCATATTGAAGAACTAAATTGCTTGGTCTGAGACCTCTCTCCGCCTACAAAAAATCATTGCAGGCATTTGCTTCAAAAATATTAAATTGGCCATTACTAATTTAGTAATAAATCACTTAATAACAGTAAGCGATCAGAAATATTGTAGCTTTGTAGGTCTATCGACATAATAATAATCTTTTAATTAAAGCGACTTGAAGAACTTGAAATAGTGAGTATAAAAGGTGCTCTAGATTTCTACTAGCAATAATTTTTCATTTATTTCGAACAATAAAAAATAAGTTAATAAAATTTTGAATTGCCAGCTTATAAAAATTAATGATCGATGTTTTTATAAACTAAGCACCTTCGTTCTGCCATCACTTATGTGTGCTAATTTATTTTAATATGTACTTAGAAAAGTGCATATTAAGTAAATAGGCTTTGGGCGACACCAAATATTGATATTTCGTTAATAATGCCGGTGTTCTTTTTTAGAAAGTGATAAAATACAATAACATTTGCCTCTGGACGTCAAAATTTGTATGATCCCATGAGAAAATAAAAAGTTTCATTTTTCTCGAGTTATAGCCAATTTTCTCTTCGGTACTCGATTATTTTCTGATTTAATCATAATTTTCCCAGCAATTACTATTTTATTTCTTTTATTTAGTTTTTCTCAGAGCTAAATTGTTTTTAGATTATTTTTGCATTATTTAAACGGATTTTAGATAATTTAACATCCTTTCGAAATCTCTAATCTAGCAGAACTAACTATTTGTGCGCATCATTGCACTGTACTGCACTGATGCACTATGCGCTACCCTTCTCCATTGAACCACTATTACAATTTTTTTAAAATTGTCCGATCGTTTGAAGGTCGACTTTGGTATTGTTATGATAAAAACGATTTCAAAATCATTTTTAAGGGATATCCAATCGGTTTAAGATTCTTTTAATGATCGAGAATTAAAAGTTTGACATTTTGTGAGTTTTTAGAAGTTTTCAGTTCTCTTCAATTCTTTAGCTTCTTTTTCTTGAGAAAGATATTGTAACAATTTTCTGAAAATTATGCAGGCACGAACTTCTGCTATAGTATCCCGAAATTGTAAGAGCAATCAGCAATAGAGGACATCAAAACTCTTTTGTATTGTGGAGCTGCTACCACTATCTATTGCATCGCATTTTTGACATTTTGATATATTCTTGGAAAATTCTTGGATTCTTGAAGGAAATTTTGAAAAATGATTACTAAAATTAATAAAATTCCAGAAAAGAATCTGTACAATAGATTGGTGATCTTTTATCCTATACAAAAAAGTAAGTCATGCGTGCACGAAACAATTTAAAAATACAGTTATTTTACTATAGTTATGACATCCAATTGAAACTAATCCTTATCAAGAAACTATACATTGTTTACGAAATTAGTTACGAAATCGGTATTTTAGATAATATCGTATCTTAATTATTGACTTCCAGAGCGATATACACTTATACAGTGGGGTAGTGGAGCCGGAACGGACCGGAACTTTTTTTTATCACCACACCACAGTTTACGTACCATGTAAATAAATGTATTTTTAAGTAAGTTTATTAAACTTTTTCACTTAATTTCCAAATTATTTATATTTCGAGTTTTTATAAAAGCCAACAAGGTGTGAAAATCAAGTAAATATTATGTAGATCAGGAACGATTAGTGTCGGAAGTAAAAAGTTTTCAAAATTTTTTTTCCAAAAATGTGTTATACATCTATAGCCTTCCTGTTTAGCTTTCACCGTTAAACTTTTTAATTACCGAGTAATTATAACAACGTTATTACATTTACTTTAAAATTAGAAATGTGAGTTTATAAAGCACATCTGATTAATTGCTCAATATGGAAGCTTTTAATAATTTATTATATTTATTTCAAATGGAACAAGGATGCACATTTACCCAATCATTTAGAAATCTAATAATTTCTAAACGTTCTTATTTATTTATTTATTTAATACACATTTTAATAGGAAGTTGAATTTATTTTATCATCATTTATATCTTATTATAAACAAAGGGGCATGTAAAGTTATACTGGAAGGTTTTGATAGAGACCAGTTTTTGCCTTATATGGAGAGGACGCATTAGCAAATTGCTACTCCTACTATCATATCATTGCAATCAACAGAGATCATTAGCTTCTCCCCAACACGTAATGAGTTGATGTGTAATTCCTAGAAAATTTTATTAAAAACAACCATCGCGTGATTTAATTTTTGTTTTATTCTTTTGCACCTTCTTGCAATTACATATACGTAAACGTATAGATTATTGGTTAAGTTTGTTTTTTTCTCGAGACAACTCAAGTGGATGTATGTGTGTAACTTATCTTTTATGCTAATTCAGTATTAATTTTTTAATTATTGAAGAACATTTAATTTGCATTTAAATCCAACCAACCTTAAGCTTGTTAGGAATAATCGCTTCGTGTAGGTTTACTGCAAACGGTGATTGTAAACTGGGGCGGAGCAATTCGGTCAGGAAAGTGCATGTTGATGAAAATTCCAAGCTTTGTACAGCTATTTTGTTTTTCTACAGCGAAAACACAAACAAAGCAATCAACACAAAAACACGATTCCAATTAAAAGAGCTATACCTACTTCAAGGTCCAACCACTCCAACCCCAATTTTATATTAGTTTTTAGTAGGGAATCGGAAAACACTAACTAAGGTTGTTCGGTGAAGATGTTTATAGTAAGTATTAGGTACTTATGTGGTAAGCAAAAGGCAATAGCTTTGAGTCTTTATCCACTTGGGAATGCAGAGACAATCCTTAAAAACTCTGGCAAGGAACAACAAAGTTGCCCTTCATTGGGCGCCGGGTCACGAAAGAATTGAAGGAAACGAAATAGCTGGAACAGGCTCAAAAGCCCTCCGGAGTGAACAAGAACCATTCTGTAGACTATCTAGGGCGGAAATCGAAAAATGGAGAACAAAAATTCTCACTGGAACAACGCACCAGGACAAAGACAGTCGACGAAATGTATTGAGTACTCGACCACGAATGGTAAAAAGCTTCTTCTATCCTTAAAGAACGAAATTAGACTCATCACGGGTATGTTTACTGGACACTGCCTAGTGAGTTACCAGATCAAGAAACTTGAACTGGAGTGACATATGCAGACTCTGTGAATCGGAGACCGAATCCGCTCAACACATTCTCTGCAGCTGCGATGCATTGGCTGGGTTTAGGCTGAAACACTTGGGGCGGTATCAATTGACGCCTGAAGAACTGAAAAGCAAACTTCTCAGGGACATTCTATGCTTCTCTGGCAAGATTGAATTCCTGAGAACATAAATACGAGTAGGGTTACGAACAGAAGATCAACGCTGGTTGCAGTTCTGTACGTTAGAAACCATTCTACCGCTGAGTACAATACAATGTGGTTGGCTGAGGAAAAGAATACGAAGAAGCGATATAATCATTAATGATGGGTGCTATGCCTTTTAGGTAGGCGAAAAGAAATGTCATCAGAGTTATTAAGCGATGATATTGCTTTTTAGAGGCAACTACTCTGAAACTATCGTTTCAGAGACACTTTGCAACATTGGCCAGTGTGTTCATAACCACATCCTTTGGCCGGAATTTTTAAAACAGGTTTTTCAAAAAGTTTAGTGGATGTGTCTAATGGATGTCTGATTATCAGAAACTCGTGTCGATATATACGAGTTTCTGTTTAGTTCTGCTTGGGAATCCTTTATTTTCTCCTACAAGTGGAGTGGTTCGAAACCTGATTGAGCAGGTATGGCTGCTTGGAAGGTGTGTAGTGATTCCGAATAAAGGCGACCTACCTAAGAACTAAAATTCAACTCCCTCCCATTCAACAATTGTTTCACAGGCCTTTACGACCCGTTTGCGACGTATTATGCGTCCGTTTTCACCATTAGTCTTCTTCAAGCATCTCCATTTCATCTATCAGGTTTGACAATTGAGGAATCATGCTGAGGGAGTTATAGTAAGTCCTAGCGTCGAGCTGGTTGCTTATGGGAGTGATTACTGATCAAGGTTCTGCACACTCCGCTGTTTAATATCAGACGAGAGAACAGTTGGGCGAGTATGGGTTATAAATGCCACGCTGTATTTATCGAACTGACTGATAGCTCATTTTCTGTCTCTGTCTACATGCTAAAAGAGACAGAGAGAGAGAGAGAGAGAGAACGAGCGATCAGTCAATTGTTGGCTACTGTTTTATCGTCTAAATTCTATTATATCTAGATAGATATAGATATCATATCAGTATAGTGCTAGCCACACTACATCTATTAAATTATAAATTATAATTATCAACACCTAAATATCACGATCGTTTTAACACTTTGAAAAAAATCTGATTATGATCAAGCATTTAGAGAAAGGTTAGATCGTCTTTGATTTATCAATAATTCAAATCTTTACGTTACAAATAATTGCAATTAATTAGATACCAATAAATACTTTGATAAAGTATCCTTATTTGAACTTGAAAGAAAGTAATAAATAATCGATTTACATCTTAATTGTGTTTAATTAAGCATAATTCGATTTTTGAAAAAGCAGTTATTAGAAATCACTCGTGATAAAGATCAATAGTATTATTTCCTCCTCATAAATATTTTTTGAAGGAAATTTCGAGTAATTTAATAAACGTTGAGAGCACGAGAGTAAAGGAATAATATATTTTAATAAATAATAAAATTAGCCTTGTGTGGACTGTTACGAAATTTTAATAAATCCATTTTTTTAATATCAAAAAAATTGTACTTTATTGTTTGATTTCCGCCATGTAACTATTGTTAAAAAAATATTTAATTCTCATTAAAAAAAAAAGACAATGACTATTTAGTTGTTTTATATAAATACTAACTACTATGCAATTCTTACATAATTTGTTTGTTTTGTTATTATTTCATAGTGCTAATATTGTTTTTTTATTGTTGCAGGTAAGCAAATCTTCTCAAAGTAGCTGATGGATAAGAAAAGTCGTTCGATAACAGGTATCAAAATTACAGCATATCGAGATGGCTTAGAGATATTTAAAGTTTGTTGTAGTATGGGGTAGTTAGTAGTTAGTGGATGCACATACGACCTCTAGGGTCGATTATAGTAATCTTTTGATAGCAAGGTCTAGAATTAGAATTGTACTGATTTGATGAGGTTTGAGTTGCACTTCATTCAGGATGGTAAGGTCAAAGAGTTGATCTGAGAGATCAGCCCATTCAAAAATCCAGGAGATGCTGTTTCCTTCTTTCTAGCTTATAGCTTGCTTACATACAGGTTCTTCAGCATATTAGGCCTGTAGTTGCCATTCTGATTTTGGCTTTGCTGAAATTCAGCAAGACAAATTTATGTTGGCGAGCGGTGGTCATGTGCAGATACCTAAATTGATATTTATCCACACCAACGCAGTAGTAAACGTATATAAATTATTAAAGGGGCGTGGCCAAATCTGCGCGAATTTATCCCTACCGCTCGCCATCAGTGATCTGTGTTGCAGTAGTTTATTATTGAGAAGCTTCTTTCTTCTTCTCTTTGTGCGAGATCTCCAGGAGTTTGGCGATCATCACTTCTATCCAAATTTCGTCAGAGCTTTCTCCTATAGAAGCCAAAAAACAAAAGTGACAGATCTTGTTATTAAAGTTCCCAAGCCAACTTGACACACCCTCAGTTCGGTAGCTCCGGTAGCTTTAAACAATTAAATTTTATTTCTCCGAGGCGCTCTCTCTTCTATTTAAATCAAACAAAGGATCAAGGAAGTAATTTTAATAGATTTTTGTTCTCTTTATTGAAGTCAAATACGTCAATATGAAGTAAATTGGTAATTTTGAGAGTAAATGTAATAGAAAATGGGGAAATCCGTGCACACAAAAGTACAGGAAGATCGGAATTAACTCTTATTGTGTGCACACGATTGAATCTATTATAATTATATTGAAAGCAACAGACCATAACTAGAAAGAGTAACAATTGTTGGTAGTTTTAACTCTTGTTATTAACGTTTTAATAACAATTACTTAAACTCTTTAGATGTTTAGCTTCTGACTTTAAAACCGACTCTTCGATTTATCATTTCATACTTGTATGAACTTTATTATCTGTAGATATATTATTTATAAAACGAGTTTATGCAAAATTTACTAAAATAGAAATTGAATGTCTTTAGTTGACTTGTTAATAGAGTTGTGGGTTTGTTAAGTTCCAAGTGAAAAATTTGCGAATTTAACGAGCTCCGATGATATATAATCCATCCAATTATCAAGTTTTAATTTAACTTTATACACGATCTTGAAATATTTTCGAGAAGGCACTACAAGTGCGTAGGTTTTGTACATTTTTACCTCGACGCTTCTTTTTTATCAAGGAAATCTACATTTTTTTGAAACTTGGTAGTTGAACGAGACGTACAAATGTTTAAAGTTGTACTTTTGTACTTCATTGATTGTTTATCAACGAAGTTTCACTATTTGCCAAGTACATGGCTTTAATGTCTACTATTCCTTATTTGGATTTATAGTTTTATCGTAGCAAAATGATGATGTTTCAGTCCAACTTTTCCAAGACGAATTTAAAATTTATGGTGATGCTAAGTGGTTGTTTACCCTTAAAAGAGGAGTAATTTTATGGTGAGAGAGCTTTCAAAGTATGAAGTAAAATTAGTGTTGCATCATTAACTTTTAATTTTATGTTCACCTGGTTTAATCGCAGCGAGCAATCATTCATGAAAGCAGATACTATTGTACCACTTTAAGTGCCTTACTGATTAATGATTTACTATTGGGTCAAGGTTTTTAGGTCAATTCCAAAACTCATTAGTTTACCAATACGTACCAGGTAGCTCCCATTGTTTGCAACTTATTTACATTTATAGAAAATGGCATTTTGTTTGCATATTTTCAGAATATGGGAAATTCTAAATTATTTTATTTAGTACTCTTTTGTAACTTAAATACAGGATGTTTTATCTGTTAGTTGGTCTACTTGCATATCTATCTGTTAGTCTCCGCCTCTCTGAAGAATAGGAGACAAGTACGTCTTTCCTGATCCATGCAGGATAGCCAGCAGATTCCCAAAAATCAAAGGTGGTGCGAATTCAGTCACTGGAATAGTTGAGATCTGATGAAGAGGAAGGTCAACAGCAATAGTTTTTAACAGTGTTCAGACTGGACTGGTATTGGACATAGCACATTTTGCTTATATACCCCTCATCTGTCTATTTGTCTCCGCTTGTCTGAAGAATGGAAGACAAGTACGCCTTTCCTAATCCATGCAGGAAAGCCAGACTCCCAAAAACCAAAGATGGTGCGAATTCAGTTGCTGGAATAGTTGATATCTGATAAAGAGGAAGTGTTTACAGTGTTGAGACTTTTGAAGTTTAAGAGCATTGTGAGGACCGCTTCTCTTACATTCTTTAGCTGTGGTTAAACCTTTTTTAGAGAGAGGATCGGTCTCAACTTCGCCCTTTGCTTAAGATGCTACTCGAAATTTAAAAATTTCCTCCCCGTTATTTGTGAACGATGTATAAACAAGTTCGTATGTCTTTGATTGCCTATGTTTACCTAGTACCATAGAAAGTTTCTATGTGGCTTTTTGGTACGCCAAAGAATGGTTCAGGTCCTTTTTGAGTTTGGTGGGCTGAAGAGAATCCGTTTCGTATTTCGGCAAAACCACTTAAAAGTAGTGCCCTCCTAAGGTTGCTCTCGAGGTAACCCAACATGAGTCGGAGGCGCCGTCTGGAGGTCTAGAGAGTTTTCTTAATTATGCCTTCGAGTTCCATGGAATCCTGTCGTAGGGAGGTATGGTTCGGAATTCTAAGAGCACCCCAGTTGCGACGGTGTCCGGATGTTGCCCTTGGGCCTTTAAAATGCAAGCGAGGGCCACGAGATGTATCTCGCTCGTTCTTAACCATATCTTCGGCAGGTTTCCAAGGTTATTAACCTTTTGTAGATAGAGTCACTAGTCCGCAAATTGAATGCCAAGTACATGAAGTCATTGAAACAATTCCAAACGAATGATGCTTGGTTTTCTGATAATGCATAGATTATCCTCTCTTTGAAAGTCTTTTGGACACATAATTCAATGGTTAGATATTTTATACAAGCATGACCGTTTATTTTTTATCCATTAACGATTAATTGGGATTAATTTCCTTTGACTTCATTTAGATAGGCACAGTGTCGGACTGGCAGGTCGGCAAATCACAGGACCAAATAAGGTTGCATCGAGACAAGAAATCTCGTCTCGACTAGTTATTTCTTGTTTTGTCTTGAATCGCAAGACAAGAAAAAATTTTCAAGACAAGAATTGCAGACTTGCCGACCTGCCAGTCCGACACTGGCTAGGCTAGGCTACATGAGCTTAGATGAAAGTGTGCCATCTGGTGTTTAGTCACTCTAGTATTTTTGTGAAGTGTAAAGGCCCGTCCACACACACCGGCTTGCCTACCGGTTAGGTGTCCACACGCTCCAGTTTGGCCTGTGCAGGCCCCCTGAACGGTATCTACATGCTCCGGTTTGACATGTGCAGGGCGCCTGAACGGTGTCCACTGGATAGGCAAGCCTGGATGTGTGGACTGGCCATAAAACATGTCTTCATCTATCTGTCGGTCTGTCGTATTACTTACCCCAAATAGACCGTCTCAGCATTCAAAGTTCTCAGATTTTGACGATTAGTATTTCCAGTATTTCGAGGTCGTGCAAGGTTATTTTTTTTAAGTAAGCGATTGTTGTGCAATTTCCTGTATCGTATAAAATCTGGTCTATTAAATCTTAGCTCATTTAAAAGTATGTACATATTTATTGCTTACCTACAAAACTCGTAAGTCGTGGTTTATTATCGAGATATTAAATTCGGAATAAATTATATGCATCTGAACATAGGAAATTTCTTATTTTTTTTGATAAAATATTAGATTAAATAATCAGATAAAAGCGTAACATTTTGACAAAAATGTTTTCACTTTTTTAATTAAAAGAATTAATTATTGTGATGCAAAATGTCAAATTTTCACTTTTTTAATTAATTTTCTCTCATTTGCCCATATAGTATGTAAATACAAAGCAATTTGAAAAATTTAAAACTATTTTTTATAACCTTTTATTATAATATTTCAGTTTTTATAATAATAAATAGTTCATATGTGGAGAAAGCTTTGAACGTTTTGTATTATGCATATTTTAATTTAAAACTTATTCTTTGTTCCTAGTCGTAATTACAAAACAACGTTAATTGTTTAAAATTGCGGATTTAAACAATACATTTTAGTTCTTTATATAAAATTTTTATTCAACTGTAATACCTACTTATTGTAGAGTAAAAAATATTCCGTATTCAAAGTAGAACTAAAACAAAAACATAAAATGATTCATTTAAATGGTCTGATTACCTTTAAAAGGTGACTTTGAATATTCTTTCAATGCTAATATACTTGATGTGTGATTATGACGTGAATGTCATGTTTGTTTATGGTCGATTTGAAAAAATAAAATTCAAACTTGGGTAACTGAAGTAATTACAGCCCTGCATTGATGCATTTCCTTTAAAAGCGGCTCTTTAGAGTCCCTAGTTAAATCTATTCTTTCTAGAAACTTCTTTATCGAAATATAGACCTAGACTTTATAACGAGGGGTATTTCGGATTTCCTTTAAAGGCTCCTCTTCACACACAGGCTTGCCTTCCGGTTAGGTAAGCGGAAGGTAAGTCGGAACTGTACTTTGCGTCCACACGTACAGACTTACCTTTCGGTTTGGTCTGTGCAGGCGGCCTGCACAGTCTACACCTGAGCTGATACTTTGCATCCACACTCTCGGACTTATCGGTCCCCGCATGCGAATTTTAAAGCAACGCTTAAAGTTGGACAGGCCAGTTCAAAGCCCGCACAGGCCGCCTGAACGATGTCCACCCACTCCGGTGTGGCCTGTGCACGCCGGCCTGCACAGGCGTAAGTCTGTACAGGCCGTCTGAATGCTGTCCACCCGCTCCGGACAGGCGGCCTGCACAGGCCAAGCCGGAAGGCAAGCCTGTGTGTGAAGACGAGCCTTAAAAGGGGCTCTTTAGAGCCCCTAGTTATTTCCAATCTTTCTAGAACTTCTTCATCGAAGTATAGACCTAGAGTTTAAAACGAGGTCTATTTTCTATTTCCTTTAAAAGGGGCTGTTCAGAGTCCCTAGTTAATTCCAATCTTTCTAGAAACTTCTTCATCGAAATATAGATCTAAGGGCTATTTGACTTGAACTAAGTATCTTACTAACTGTTAGTAACTGAATCAACTCAAAGAGCAAAAGCACGGAAATCTAAGCTTTAACATCGTCCGTGGTCATGCGTCAACATTTCTAATGACGACGTTAAAGCTTAGATTCCCGTGCTCCTTGAGTTGATTCAGTTACTAACAGTTAGTAAGATACTTAGTTCATGTCAAATAGCCCTAAAGTATATAATGAGATTTTTTTTCCATTTCCTTTAAAAGGGGCTCTTTAGAGTCCCTAATTATTGCCAATCTTTCTAGAAACGTCTTCATCGAAATATAGACCTAAAGTTTATAACGAGAACTTTTTTCCATTTCCTTTAAAAGGGACTGTTTAGAACCCCTATTTATAGCCAATCTTTCTAGAAACTTCTTCATCGAAATATAGACCTAGTTCGAAGCCAAAAATAGAACACAATGGAAACAAAATACAAATTTTATTATACAGTAAATAAAAATAAATTAATAAATAAAATCGTATTGTAACAAAAAAAATCTTCCTTAGAAAAAAAATATAAATGATTAGATGATTATCAACTACTAAAATACAAGTCTCGGTGAAGATGATTCGGTCATTGTTCTTCCAGGCCACTAGTCCTCGTCTTCGAGATCCAACCGGTCCTCGAAGACAGATCACTAGGCCTGGAGAAACACGAACGGGACAGAAGTATTCCCAGACCACTAGTTCTCTCTTTAAGATCCAACCGCTCCTCTATTAGAGGTCACTAGGGCTGGAAAACTCCAGACGCTGAGAACGATCACTCACCAGATTACTAGTACTTTCTTTAAAATCCAAACTGGTGCTCTAAGAGATATCAATAGACCTGATGAGACACAGGAGGGCAAAGAGGGGTATTTCTTCTTCCAGGACAATAGTCATCTCTTTGAGATCCAAATTCGTCCTCTGAGAGATCACTAGCTCTAAAGAAAGAACCAGGGACTACGTATTCCACTAGATCAATAGTCCTTTCTTTAAGATCTAGAGCGGTCCTCTAAGAGATATCAGTAATAGTCCTGATGAAAAACTTCTCTTCCTTCTCTTTTAACTTTTATTTAAAGAGGGCGGCAACTAGTTTAGGGTTGGTGATTTTTGAAAATATTTCATCCTCATTTTGTTACTTTTGGTTACAGTCTTTACAGCACCGATTTGTAAATATATGGACCTTTTATTTGTTTGGCTCCTTTAAAGGGACGTTTTTTAAAATCCTGAGAATATCATATAAATATTCACACCTTCAAGAATTACGGATCACTTTCAATTCGTTGAAGTTGATGATAAACCGCTCGCTGAAAGTCCCCCATGAAATAGGTATTAGAGAGTAGCCATCGCTTGAGTGTCATCGATTGCTTAGCTGTCGTGAACATTATATTGTATAATGATATTTTACCCACGTTGTAATTCAAGTATTTGATCTTCTAAAAAAAACTACAAAATTAATGCTCTAGTACAGTATTTAACGATCTACGATGGGTGGTATAACAATGATCGATAATCCCTGCAGCAAAGAGGTAATAACGTGAATTAGGATGTAGAAATGCTATGCTGTTAGTAAGACAACTATGTTTAAGTCTGCGAAACTGTAAGAATAAGATTGATATGTTCGCACATTGAGTACTTCTAGAAGTTTCAATGGTTGTGATGAGACTAGAAAGGACTAAATAAAAAGTGTTTGATTTACAAGACTTGTAAAGCACATCGGAAGCACGTTGAGAATATAAAAGAACGTGTTTTAGACGCAGGAGGATTGTAAGCCATATATAATGAAGCAGTTAAGAAACGGGACAACACTCTGCACAGTGAGTGCATGTTCACATGTACTCTTTATTAAAGGTTATCAAAGACTTTAATTAGTCTATAAAATGGAGCGTCGACACGAAAACTAATTTTCTATGTTATGCAATTCGAAATAGAGTCAGACTAACGAAATTTTAAAAAGTGACATAATTATAATAATTACATTAATTAATTTAATCTTATGTGAGCAAATTAAAGAAAATTTTGGTTAATTTATGTTATAGAAAGTTGATGATTAATATATTAAGATACTATACTACGATACTACGATTAAATTAAGTTCAGAATTGAGCCATACTTTGTAAGTTTACAATTTAATTGTTTTACAGCCTTATTAATATACGTTTAAGTAAGTCAATAGACTCGAGACTTCAGTAATTATTTAAATTGTTTTATAATCATGTTTAACTCAATTATCTCTTAACTTGAAATAGTTCGTTTGTTACTAGTAATTTATGCAGAATTTGTAATTATTATTTAAACAATATTACTCACTAGAGATAGTAATACTCGTAGAAGAATTGGTGCAGCTGCTTGTTAGTGAACGGTATCTACATCTACATACATGGTACGTTACAGTCATTCATCCAAGCAGCAGAAAAATTCTCGGCTTACTATATTTTGCTCAGTATTTTCAGCCGGTTATCAGCTGCTTGAGCCTTTGAACCACGCTCGTTTTTCCACCCCACTCTTTATATTATTTGTTCATTTCCATATTATTGGAAAAATAAGTATTCTCAGTTTATATTTTGTACAAAACTAGGCACTTGAATGTTAATTGACAATGGATTGATTGAAGAACGATAAAATTATTATTATTGTCGGTGGAAATTATTAAAGAACTACCCTCATTAAAAACTGAGCTTTTATGGATAGCTAGAACGATCCTTCCTCATACAACTCCTGGCTTCGATCCCCCCGATTAAAAAAGCACTGTATTGTACGTTTTTTTCTACAGAACTACTCACGTTACTGATCTTCATCGAGATCAGAAAGTACAGTAGTTCGAAGGCACAAAATTAGGTACACTATTTCTCTGAACATTCTCCATCTTACTCCATGCATATTAGAAATTTTTTGTAGCTTGCTCTGGTGAGCTAGTTGTCCAGAAACTTTTCTATTTCGTCATAGTTTTCAAATTTAAGGCCATCGTGAGCACCAAACGATTCTTTAAGCGGTCTGAACAAACGGAAATGTTTAGACAAGTCAGGACCTAGACAGACCGAGTAATCGTCTTTCAATAGAACTGGGTTTTAACTTCCGGTGCGCGGAACAGCGATATCCTGAAGCAGAATCACACTTCGTTATGTGACTTTTTGTGCATCCTGAAAACATCAACATCTGCCACCCTGTCCATCCAACCGATTTAAAACAACTCGCGATAACCCTAAATCTCCAGAGGCTCCATAGCTTGTTACAGACATCCATACTGTAGAGCAATGCTGCTCAAAGGTTGTGATATGTTCTCATTCACTACTAAAGTTCTCAGTTTTCTAGAATTTTTTTTTGTGTGCCGGGAAATTCGAACTGTGAATCACTGGTTTGAGATGATGGAAGCGGTCTGTAACTATGGCACCTTGTCTCTGCTGACAGATCCTATCTGGCGTTCATGGTAGATTTAACCCAAATACTTATCTGTCCTTTTAAATCTTTTTAAAGAGTGTTACAGACTCGCAATCTGGTATTCTTCACTTGCTGCGGGTGTGTCATCTGATAAGTCGTAACTCCATTTTCTATAACGCCTTGGCCTTTCTGACCCAATTATTAATTATTATTAATTGTAATTCTGAGGCTGGTCCCTGTTGGTTCCTTGCATCGCGACCTCTCGGATCTATTGTGCGCCTCGGATTTGGTCTTCCCTTATGGGAGTTCTGTGATTTTGATAAAGTCCAGAATTTTTATTGATAAGTTAGGTAGTTCTCTTTGCAGCATCTTCTCTTTCTAGAGAATGCTGTAACGGCTTTTTGTGAAAGCCTCACAGTGTAGCAGAAGATAAATTAGAGTTTCCTCCTCCTCTGCACATCCTCTGCATGGTGGGTTTTCTTCTAGTTCCATCGTATACAAGTGCTTTTTGAGCTGGCAATGGCCCGTTCTTATTGTCGTTGCCAGTTGTAGTTCAGTTCTGCTCATTCTGATTAGAGAGCGAGTTCTTTTTTCAGAGGGTTTCTCCAGTAGGGCTTTAGAACGTCCCTGTCCAGGAGTTTCCCTTCAGTGCTTAATATGCCACTTTACTGGAAGTGACTTTATTTCTCTCTTTGCCATTTCATGAGAAATGCCAAGGACTTGTTCCGGTCTTGTAGGTCTTATTTTGCTACCCTCTTTGGCCAGATTTGTCCGCTTTTTCGTTCCCTGTTATGTTAGCATGAGCCTGATGCACCCATACCAGATTGACAACGTTTTTCTCTGCTATTCAGTCTACGGATGCAGATTCTGGACCTTACAGGCGTTTCATGATTCCAGCTCCTGTACATGTTGGGTTTTTATAGCCGTCTGTGTAGAACACAAGTCTATTCATTCTGCTCCAATAAAAATTGTCATTTATTATAAATCTTTAGTCATCTATGTCTGTGGACTAAAGAATGACGATTTTTTAATCGTCGACTTTCGTCTTTAGCTTCTTTACTTCAAATATTTCATTTTTTTTAGAAATAACAGACCATTTCAAGACTCGACGTACTCTGTTGTTACATACCTTTTAAACATACACATTACATAGATGTAAATTATATGACCTCAAATATTAATTTAAAGTGATAATATTATTTAGTTCCATTCTATTGTAGTTATTTGTGTGTTGACTGATAGTTTGAGTTGGGCTTTTGAACAAAATTTCAAACAATAAAAATTGAATAAGGCCATTGACTCGCTCCTCTTTTATTTATTTCTTTTTCAATTTTATGTTTTAAACATGTTGTAAAACATATGGAATATGTTTATGTATGTTGTGACTGTGTTAAATTAGATACTTGAACTTTTACTTTTAGTTGTTGAAGTAGGTATGTATAGTGTTGATTACTTTTTTTAAACTCTCGTTATTTTATGTGCAACTAATTTGGTTAATTAGTGGCGATTGTTTTCTTTTACGATACATACATATTTCATAATTGTGTTAAAGTAACGCTTCGTCCTTCTCATATGGGTTTGAGTGTTTGAGGTGAGTTTGTGAAATTTCAAGAATATATGGTATTTTATTATAATTGGTTTTTAAATTTCTTTACATAAGCGAAGATAAGGCTACTATTGGAACGAATTGATAACTTTATTTGTTTATTTATATTAGAGAAATGTCTCAGATTATGACTCATTTTAAGATTGTAACTTGGGTTTTGCAGTGAGTGTCTTCCATTTTATCATTACTATTTGTGCTATTGACGTCGTAGTTGTTAGTCTTACGAGGGGGTGTGCAATTGTGCATTAATTAAAAAATGTATCAAATTGGCAATTTGGTGAGTACCTTTTTTGTAATTTGTGTTTTTGGCCTACTTAAGGGTTTATTGACATTTTTCCGTATGAGCAAAATTAGCTCCACCCTCATCTCAATATGTAGACATCATCAATTGCAGCTTTAATAAAAAATAAACATATAAATAATTATTATCAAACAATTATTATAAGTTTTAGAAATTTTTAATTACATATACAAGTGTAGTTATAATTAGATGTTGCTTCCCATTAATTTCTATGTTAAATAATATCATCACGTGCTTTTAGTTTTAATTAGTTTAACAAGATCTGAAAGAACAAAGATTAAAGGTTTTGTAACTTGATATTTAGTAAAAAAATCATCCCTAAACTCTAACCTTTTAAAACTTTTAATTAAAAGATCTCGTCTTCTTTCAACTACGAGGGCTTTTTCAAAAGTTCGTCATTTTTAATTATGATTTTATTTACAACATGGCGTCATTGAAGGTCAATTTACTTCACTGAGTGATGTTCCATAGCTTTTATGTCATCCCAAATGTAATTTTCTTAAAATTCCTCAAAATAGCTGTTTATCGTGGTCTCAACAGATCGAAGTCTGAAGAGGACAATTCTGAAAGCAGTTGTGTTTCAATTCATCGATATTTAGCAAGATACAACGCTTGTATGGGGAGGTGCACTGTTCTAATACCTTGGCAATTGTTTGACCTTTTGGAAAGTAGTCCCCATCACCTTTGGTGGCGAAGAATCCCAATGCCTCCATTGTTTTGACTATTTCTTGAATTCTAGAACTCTGGAGTGTAGTAGTGGACCCACGTCTCATCTACGGTCACACAACCTTGGATAAAGCTTCGTATTCTTTTCAAGTATACCATCACCTTTTATCGTGGTCTCAACAGATCGAAGTCTGAAGAGGACAACTCTGAAAGCAATTGTGTTTCAATTCAACGATATTTGGTGTAGATACAACGCTTGTATGGGAAGGTGCACTGTTATGATACCTTGGCAATTGTTTGACCTTTTGGAAGGTAGTCCCCATCACCTTTGGTGGCAAAGAATCCCAATGCTTCCATTGTTTTGACTATTTCTTGAATTCTAGAACTCTGGAGTGTAGTAGTGGACCCACGTCTCATCTACGGTCACACAACCTTGGATAAAGCTTCGTATTCTTTTCAAGTATACCATCACCTTTTATCGTGGTCTCAACAGATTGAAGTCTGAAGAGCACAACTCTGAAAGCAATTGTGTTTCAATTCAACGATATTTGGGGTAGATACAACACTTGTATGGGAAGGTGCACTATTATGATACCTTGGCAATTGTTTGACCTTTTGGAAGGTAGTCCCCATCACCTTTGGTGGCAAAGAATCCCAATGCTTCCATTGTTTTGACTATTTCTTGAATTCTAGAACTCTGGAGTGTAGTAGTGGACCCACGTCTCATCTACGGTCACACAACCTTGGATAAAGCTTCGTATTCTTTTCAAGTATACCATCACCTTTTATCGTGGTCTCAACAGATGGAAGTCTGAAGAGGACAACTCTGAAAGCAATTGTGTTTCAATTCAACGATATTTGGCGTAGATACAACGCTTGTATGGGGAGGTTCACTGTTCTGATACCTTGGCAATTGTTTGACCTTTTGGAAGGTACTCCTCATCACCTTTGGTGGCCAAGAATCCCAATGCCTCCATTGTTTTGACTATTTCTTGAATTCTAGAAGTCTGGAGTGTAGTAGTGGACCCACGTCTCATCTACGGTCACACAACCTTGGATAAAGCTTCGTATTCTTTTCAAGTATACCATCACCTTTTATCGTGGTCTCAACAGATTGAAGTCGGAAGAGCACAACTCTGAAAGCAATTGTGTTTCAATTCAACGATATTTGGCGTAGATACAACGCTTGTATGGGGAGGTTCACTGTTCTGATACCTTGGCAATTGTTTGACCTTTTGGAAGGTAGTCCCCATCACCTTTGGTGGCAAAGAATCCCAATGCTTCCATTGTTTTGACTATTTCTTGAATTCTAGAACTCTGGAGTGTAGTAGTGGACCCACGTCTCATCTACGGTCACACAACCTTCGATAAAGCTTCGTATTCTTTTCAAGTATACCATCACCTTTTATCGTGGTCTCAACAGATGGAAGTCTGAAGAGGACAACTCTGAAAGCAATTGTGTTTCAATTCAACGATATTTGGCGTAGGTACAACGCTTGTATGGGGAGGTTCACTGTTCTGATACCTTGGCAATTGTTTGACCTTTTGGAAGGTAGTCCCCATCACCTTTGGTGGCGAAGAATCCCAATGCCTCCATTGTTTTGACTATTCCTTGAATTCTAGAAGTCTGGAGTGTAGTAGTGGACCCACGTCTCATCTACGGTCACACAACCTTGGATAAAGCTTCGTATTCTTTTCAAGTATACCATCACCTTTTATCGTGGTCTCAACAGATGGAAGTCTGAAGAGGACAACTCTGAAAGCAATTGTGTTTCAATTCAACGATATTTGGCGTAGATACAACGCTTGTATGGGGAGGTGCACTGTTCTGATACCTTGCCAATTGTTTGACATTTTGGAAGGTAGTCCCCATCACCTTTGGTGGCGAAGAATCCCAATCCCTCCATTGTTTTGACTATTTCTTGAATTCTAGAACTCTGGAGTATAGTAGTGGACCCACATCTCATCTACGGTCACACAACCTTGGATAAAGCTTCGTATTCTTTTCAAGTATACCATCACCTTTTATCGTGGTCTCAACAGATCGAAGTCTGAAGAGGACAACTCTGAAAGCAATTGTGTTTCAATTCATCGATATTTGGCGTAGATACAACGCTTGTATGGGGAGGAGCACTGTTCTGATACCTTGGCAATTGTTTGACCTTTTGGAAGGTCACCTTTGGTGGCGAAGAATCCCAATGCTTCCATTGTTTTGACTATTTCTTGAATTCTAGAACTCTGGAGTGTAGTAGTGGACCCACGTCTCATCTACGGTCACACAACCTTGGATAAAGCTTCGTATTCTTTTCAAGTATACCATCACCTTTTATCGTGGTCTCAACAGATGGAAGTCTGAAGAGGACAACTCTGAAAGCAATTGTGTTTCAATTCAACGATATTTGGCGTAGATACAACGCTTGTATGGGGAGGTGCACTGTTCTGATACCTTGGCAATTGTTTGACCTTTTGGAAGGTAGTCCCCATCACCTTTGGTGGCGAAGAATCCCAATGCCTCCATTGTTTTGACTATTTCGTGAATTCTAGAACTCTCTGGAGTGTAGTAGTGGACCCACATCTCATCTATGGTCACACAACCCTTGATAAAGCTTCGTATTCTTTTCAAGTATACCATCACCTTTTATGGGTAGACCGCGAACTTTTAAATTGTCCTCGATCTAAAAATCCATTTTTTAAAATTAAATCTATCTTCCCTTAATTAAGTACTCAATTTAAATTATTCATACATCATTATTTTTGGCATTTCTATATAAGGTTTTCTATGTTATGTACCTAAATAAATTTTACATATTATTCTTCTGATGTTGAATTGTTTCTTTTCGAGTAGGATGAGAGTTATTATCCCACATCAAATGGGAAATTTGTTATGTAAATTGAGTTATGTACATATCGTATATCTTACCAACGTGAGATTATAATTTCCAATAAGTTTAAAATAGTAGACAATATCAAATTTGTAATATTTCAAAATTACAAACTCGTTAAATTGTTGGTGCAATTCATCTTAAATTTCAGAATAAATCTTCTTCGAATAATTGCAGAAATTTGAGTTTTCGTATCATTCTTGTGTTACTAAAGTCTAAATGATGATATTTCATTAGCATTTCCTCATTGATATTCAAAACTTTTTCCATTTTGTTTCTCCTATTTGCCGTTCAACTTTATATTTCAGTGTGATTGATCATTTTGTACTCAAAAGCATTCGATTTGTCTACATGTTGTCTGTTAGCGCCCATCTCTTGCTCGTGGAAATCGCGCCTTCCATCTCCGTCAAGGTCAACACTAAATAAATTAGTCCATTGCTCCATCAGCACTGAATGAAGCTAATCGAACATTGACGATTGAATTATAACTACAGTGAAAGTCGGATATAACGACGGCGAAGGGACCGACTAAAAAGGGTCGTTATACCCGGTCGTCGTTATATCAAAACTTACCCATTTTTATTATTATCAAAAATTCTTTATTAATAAAGCACCATGAAATAGATATAACATTTCTTTTTCTCGACGTCATTTTTTCCGTCCGCGCTGGATGATTTCCAGAAAATTATTTGCAGCCGTAGATTGCAAATATCATCAGGTGAGACCGAAAACCACGTGCTAGTCTTAAAATTACCCCGTCACGTCGTTATAACCGGCCTGCCAAACCAAAAATTTTCGCTTTTTGCGGACGTTAAAAGCGACTTCGTCGCTATAGCCGGTCTACCGGCGTCGTTATATCCGGATTTTTTTGCATTGAGTTGAATACAAATCCAACCAAACTTTCAAATCCCCGTCGCAATATGCGACTTGTTGTTATAAGCGACGTCGTTATTAGCGACTTTCACTGTATTTGGATTGATACATACTTCAATTAAAAGTGCTCGTAGCATTTTGCGATATGTATGTTAGTACGCCAAATTAGCAGTTTTGGTTCGTAGTTTACTTTGCCAGGCAATGGCAAACCAGTGTGTAGATAATTTATCATATAGAGATCCTAGTGTTTCAAACAGTTTCTGAATTTTATTGACTCGGTATTAAATTGTAAGTAAATTTTAACATCTGTGGATAAAAGGGTTAGAAAGGTAATCGATTACATGGCATGTATCGCAATACCCAAGTGGAGAAACTACATGGAGTGAGGGTCAATTTCGTTCTAGAATGTGACTCGTAGACTAGATTTAATAGGGCAACTGGTTGTCTTGTGAGAACCTTCATTGGACGCTATTGATTAAATAAGCATTTAAACAGAAAAAATTGCTGACAGCCTTAGCTGCAGAGGATGTAATTGCTCCGTTCATGGCTTAGAACAGCTCCCAACAGCTGATCGATTGCTCATACTTTCTCTCAATTTGAATACGTAGATGGCTGTTGGGAGCTATTTTGTGTCCTTAACGGGACCAATGAAGCGAAAGAAACAATGAAGCATGTGCTATGTCACTGTCTTGCTTTAGTGCAAATCGAAGTATGCATGTTAGAGATAGCCAGCATCAGCGACACTTCTCTCTCTAATATTCTGGGGCTCATCCGAAGGTTGTGGTAGATTCAGTATTGAGAAGAGTTGCTATAAGAAGATAGCACATTAGGTCCGACTATGTGGCCTAAATGCACGTGAGACTTGGTTAACTTTCTACCTTACAGGCACGCCCTGTATACCTATTATTATAAATCAGCAAGACTACAACCGAGGGGTTTCTGAATTTGTACACCGACTGCAGTTGACTGCCTATGATTGCATATGCTATGGCTGCCATTGACTGCAGATACCTACCGTCGACAGCTCAATTTTTGTACATTGACTGCAGAGAGTGGATAACCCCTCGACTAAAACTATAAAAGTTCAAACATTATAAACAGGATTTGGCTCTTGAAGTATTATTTATGAATTAATCAGCATGCCGAGAGCATGCATTTCGTTTTAAAGAGCATTCAATCGGAAATTGACATATTTATAAATAAATGCTTAAAAATCCAACATTGAATTGTTTTTCTAGTGCGCTTATTTGCTTATTTATACTTAACTTTCTATCTTCAATAACAACAGACAGTTTTATATTAGTACCCAACTATGTAGATTCTGTGCATAATGTATTTGGAACAACGAACGTCCAAAATAGCAAGTCTACTTGTAGATCATCCCTTAAAAGAGTTGTCATTGTTTCTAATTCCTATAGTATTTAATATCTATATTAAGATATTTATTGAGAAAGTATTATTTGATACTGTAACCCTAAAGCTATTTGACCTTTGATGGTTTGAAAAACTTTTGTTTATTATAAACCAATCGTTGTTCGTTGTTATACCAAAAATGGTAATAGAAATTGAATAAAAAATGCATCAAATGTGAATATCTAATATTAATTTTAATAATTCCAATTTTTTTCTTACCAATTCAAATTTTTTAAAATCTATTGCCAATGCAATTACCTCTCACTGCCACTTAAAAAAATATAAGATTGTGAATGCTTCCATCTTTTTTATATTTAAAAAACAAAAGTCATGTAAAGAATTTTTGTATAGACATCAGAATAAATACATGTCTTCGAGACGAATGAAAGGTGATTATGAAGGGCATTAAAAATATTTCAAATGTTGGGTTTGGTTCACTAAAAGTTCAATTATTATGTTAGTGCCTTTTTATTAGGACGTCAAGGTTACAAAATCTCACCCATATTGTCACGACTGGGCTCGTGACTCCTGAGGGACTCTCAGGTTGTACCAGGATAATCGGGGGTTTATAAATGTACTCCAAGAGTCCCAATAAAATACATGTTTATCAAAATAATAATCTCACTCATTCTTCTGTTATTACACTTTACACTTAATTTCGAGTTAAATTCGCGCTACCCTTACGATCAGCTCCTCCCCTCTCAATCCCAATTGACCGTCTAACTGTAAACTTAGTCACTTAGCAACTAACTCGGGTGTCTGCATTCTAGACCTTTTATTAATTCTTAGCTTCCTATTTACAACTATCGTAAATGCTGTATTGTGCATGCCTTTTGATTTCCTTGTTGGGGACTTGCAATAGCTCAAACTACTGTTCAGTATCGCCATTTTGAAACTATTTTACTCAGTTTAATTCCCACAACCATAGTTCTACTCATAAGCTGTAAGACAGAGGTCACACTGAAGCCACTAACCACCACCACCAACTAAAGTTGGTGTTGCTGGGTAGTTGATAGTTGCTGGGCTCAGTGTACCAGCGCTTGTGACTACATATAGCCCAACAGCTGCCTACGAAGCTTCACCCAGCAGTTTGGCCTTGGTGTGTTACTCTCATTGTCTAATATGTTGAGTATACTATGTGTTTCTCATTTTGGAGCAATTATTATCCTTCACTGTCGTCCATTGCCGATGAAGTCAAACGCTTTAAAATGTCAAAATTTTTTAGAAGTAAGTTCAAAAGTTCACTTCTTGATGTTATTTGCTGGGCTAAGTGTGACCAGCGATTGTGACTATAGCCTAACAGCTGCTTACGAAACTTCACCTAGCAGTTTGGCCTTGGTGTGTTACTCTCTGTGTCTAGTAAATTGAGTATACTATGTGTTTCACATTTTGGACCAATTTTTGTCGTTCACTGCTAGGTTGAACTGGTCAAGTGGCCAGGTCGTCCATTGCCGATGAAGCCAAACGCTTTTGAAGGCCTAAATTTTTTAGAAATAAGTTCAAAAATTCATCATCTCTAAACATAACCTAACCTCATACACGCTTCTCTAACCTAACCTCGTATATATGAACAAAAATAGTATTTTTTATTTTTTTTTTGTTTTAAGTGGGAATTCTTTGTATCCCGATTATTGGGGTGATTGGAAGGGGACAGGGTCCAAATTACCGCTAATTGTCAAATGGACCAATTGAATCCAGCCCAACCCTCCATTAGTGTTTGTTTTTTTTATCATCAGTAAGATGCTATGCACTTCATGGATTGCTTTTTGAGAAAGCGATCTTGGGCTGGGATCTGATTAACTATTCATGACTTTCAGAGTAGTTTAAAATTTTCTGTTATGCTCACTTTTGGAATGCTTCCAGTTATCTAGACACGACGTTTGCATGTCAACTAGGTGAAATTGTAAGATACATCTTGAAATATCAATTAGGTGCCTAACATTCCGGTTAACTTTTCTAATACATTCTACGTGTTTATCACTACTCAGAGACTCCGGGTTCTGCTTCAGTGGGCATTCTTAAATAGAAGCATCATCTCAAGAATCGACCATTATCGACCACTGATATTTTCCGAGTCTTCTAAAACCAGCTATATATTTATAACATCCCCTAACCCATCCCCATGGCCAAGACGTTAAAAATCTCAACATAGAAGTAGAACCTAATTTGAAGAGGAGAAAGATCACAACACTATCAAAGTCTTTTCAAAATCAGCATCCATGATGGCACCCATTTAACTTTGACACACATTGGAACAATTAGTTAATTGATTTTCAATCAGTTCATAAGTTTAAATTCATTTCAATCACATTTCAAATCGAAGCAAATAATTTGAATTAGATAATACGCGAAAGAGGGCGTTAGTAAATTGTTAATGGAGTTAAATCTTAACTTTTTTATACGCTTTGTAGAAACGTTCATATGGTTTAATCTTGTGGTACCTTATTATTGTCTTATTATCAATTTGATTAAGGTAATGTGAGTTTTTGATTTATTACAATAATTTATTGTCATGGCCCACTAGACCGAAACCGATAGAACTGTACTTTCTATGTGTATATTTCCATATACGTGCACTTTTAGTAATGTAAATTAATTAATAAAATTGCTATTAAAAGTACATTCATCCTAAATGTAAAATTATGTGGGTGTGAGGGTGATGTGGGTGGTGTAGGCGACCACCCATCAACTGTTACCTATTTATGGTTTATACTTTTTAGTATTGTTGTACTGTGTATTAACTGTTTATTATCTTCCTGCATGATTGGTTATGAAATGAACAATTCTTTCAAACACGCATTTGTTTAAACATATCTACTTCGGAAAGCAATTTCTTTCCGACACAGTCACAGAGAGGGATCCACGCAGTTACAGAGAGGGATTCACGGTTATAGAGAGGGATTCACAGCCTCCCTTGACAAGTAATTGCTTTGAGCTCATCTCAAGTGGGTACATTTGTGGTGGTAATGAGTTGCAAATTATTTATTAATTTTAATAATGCCCAAAACGTTACCAAACAAATTAAAAGAAACTACAACACTGTTTCGTTTTTTATTTTGATAAAGTTACGTTTTAACTCGTTTTAGTTCCGTTTACTAACCGAAAGTAAGTAAGTCGCTCATACCACTCATACTCTATGGTAATTAAATGGGCAATTTAAACATTAAGATCTCGAAAATGCTGTAAATGGTGTGACGTTAACAGTCGAATTAACCTAGAAAAATATGATATAAACTCATTAAAAATAAAATTTCACTTGTATTGCTCGTTTTTTAAATATTAATGTCACTCTTTTTTGTAAGTTAATTTGTTTATAATTTAGTTGCTAATAATAATTTTTTGTTTTAGGGCGGTGAGCCGGGCTCGGGCATGGACTGCCTGCAGCTACGTCAATCCGCCGGACCGTTTCATTATCTCATCAATGAACAAGCAAAATCTTTGGTGGCATTGCAAGAGTTACAAAATGAAGTGGGTGCTCTACTCGAGTTTAGGGATCTCGTTATTGAGACGTTTCCAAATTTACGTACAAAACTGGCGAGTTCTACGCCAACAACAATGACATCGCATGTATCCAACATCCCCATCGCCGTAAGACGAGAATGGGAACCCGGTGTTCGTGTGCGTCGAAAACTCATGAATAAAGATGACTCTAGAGGAAGCAACAATCCTAAAAAAAGTGGAGAAATTGGCGTTCAAGATTCGGGTTTTAGCACGGAAACTTCTAGCAAAGAAACTCACAGTGCTTCGTCCACCGCTCTTCACAATTCCACATCTACACACAACACCGAAACAAACGAAACCGAAGACGAGTTATGGAATCTCTTAGATGTAATACATAGAAAAGGAACGAGATTGAAAGATGAGTTGGAAGCTTTGCACGATTCGATTAGAGAAAGTAAAGAAAATTCCAATCAACTCGACGAAGGTGATTTTCAAAGAGTGCTTTTGCACGCTTCTGCGGACGATGTGAGACATTTGAGAAGGGATCGCGATCTTTTATTAGACCGCGTTGCCGAAATGGAAGCCGAACTTTTGGCGAGCCGTTTGCACACGTCCAGACTTCAAGAAGATTTGGAAACCTTAATCTTGGCCAAACAAGACTTGGAAGAACAATTAAAATCTGTGATGACGCAAAGTGGTGAAGTAAACACTCGTATACACGATCTTCATATGCAATTTGTGACTAATAAAAGTACACCTAATTCTCCTGAAAGTAGTAAAATTGTTAGTGATAAAGGAGTTTGTGTAAATAAACAACCGATCGTTGTTCAACGGACACGTAGAAAATTAAATCGAAGTGGACTCGATAGTGTTTTAGGCGATAGTATACCAAAAATTTCAGTGCCCGATTCTTCTAAAATTGCTGCTATTTTGAAAGAACGCGATCCTATAGTACTTCAAAAACACTTACTAACTTCAACTGTACACAATCAGGTAAGAAGTGTTTTTATTTCTTTTGGGATAGATGTACGTAATTCTCTTGGTTCCATTTCGAGACCACATCTTTCAGCTATTTAGTTCCACACGTGTCTGCTTCCACTCCCACGCCGTTCCTTTACTATGTTTCTAATCGACTGCTAAAGTCTGGAACTATGAGAAGAATAAGGCGGAGCCAATGTGCTATACCGAAAATGTGTGGTAACATTTGGTCCCATCAATTTTAGATATATATATATATATTTAGAGAGAGAGAGAGAGAGCACTCGCTCCCTCCATCTGTACTACGCAAGATATTGGCTCCGCTCCATTCTTTTCATAAGTTCCAGACTATACTGCTGGTCTGCCTGGTTTTCTTCACCAAGGAGGTGGTCTTAAGTCGTTGGTTGTTTTTCTCAGCTTATCCTCCATTCTATCCATTTCTCATGATCTATCGTTCTCATTATCGGCTCTTGTCTACATGTCCTGGTTAGGCCGATACCATTATTCTAAATTGATTGAACAAATTCCACCTGATACTTGTTTTATATTTTGTTGTTGACCTCATAACCCGATCTATCAATAGATATCAATATAGCTGTAATTGTTTTTTAAAAAGTGAGGTTATCCAGAAGATATTAAATCTCACTTTTGTTTTGCGTTAAAATTGTAAAAGTATGTATCTTAAGTTTACGAAATCAATCATATATCTGCATTCGTCATGGTGGGATTATTGACAACCTTGTCGAGTAATTTAATCAAGGTTTCTTTTGAAATTCTTTTCTTAATATCCTTTTGCTAAAATATTTTTATAAGTTTTTGGAATAAAATGTTATAATTTCAAAATAATTTACGAAAAAAGAGATTAGTATTTTTAATAAACTTTCGTATTTGGTCAAGCATGGAGTTGCCATAAAATACAAGAAGTTTTTAGCGGTTTTTGAGTTTATTAGCGTGGTCACAGACCTTTGAAGAATATAGATTGTTTTAATTCAAATTGACTTCCAAGTGGGTGTAGTTATTTATAAAATATTTTAGCTATAAATTCTAAATTGCTAAAGACTAATTTGTTATTTAATTTTAGTATCCTCCACGTTCAAAAACTTTTAACGACATCATAACTCATTGAATCCACTTATCAAAGTGGAGATGAGAAATGTTTGGCTGCTTATGTCATTTTACTTCGTTTTGTATGCCATTTATGGATAAGAGAGAATTTTTAACCAATAGTGGGTTATAATCATCAAACATAGTCTTCATATTTTGTGCAGGAGGTTCTCTGAAAAGACAAAACAACTGTACGTAGTAACTGAGCCGCTACAGGTCCATTATTTCCAGAGCCCATCTTTATCTCGACTTTCAACTTCCGAACGTTCTATTTTTGTAAAGAGATCATTGCTCAAGAGAACAGTTTTCTGTGACAATTTTAGTTCGAAGTCGTTAGGGTACGAACATGCGGGAGATGCATAGATGAGCGTGGTCACTCGTACAAAAGAGGTCATATTCGCACTCTTAAGGCTGCGTCACACACATAGACTTACCTTCTAGTTAAGGTAAACCTACTAACCGGAGCCTGAACGATGTCCAGACGTTCCGATTCGACCGGAACCGGTCGGAAGGCAAGCCTGTGTGTTCGGTACAGGCTTTATACATATACCACAACGGCTACAGGGATGTCACCTTCATGCATCTTCGACCCTTCAAAATACGCCATTGGAAGGTCTTGAGAAGTCAGTAATTGGGCCTTTATAAATTGGACTTTTTTGGACTAAATTGGAATACTTTTAAAATTTCAAAAATAATACGAAAGAATATAAAAATGTAAAGTTTTGCCGGTGTTCCAACCGTTTCTACACTTTGAGGTGGCTACTAAAATATGGTGTTTGAGATAGTCATTCTCTAATGCAACCAAAAGCGAAATTAAATTAGTCACATGGTAGCAGAGAATAGTGTGGTTTCAAGACAGATATAGAAAAAGTAGTAAAATTTATCCAGAAACCTCCATTGTCAAATAAATAATATTCCTCCAGGTAATCAATACTCTGTAGCAGTTTATAAAGGGTCCATTGAACATGCAAAAAAGGATCACTTTAAGGTTCAGACTGACTTCATTTGATCCTGTCTGCAACGGTTTCCTAGAAGTGTCAATGATTTTCAGGATATAAAGAAACTATACTGAAAGTAAATATAAACTTGTATGTTAGGTTAGGGTAGCATAGGGTAGGTTAGGTTCATTACTAAACGATAAACTTGAACTGACAACAAGTTTAGCCCTCAAAAGCGTTTAGCCCCTCCAACAATTTCCGATCTGGACAGTCCAACCCCACATTAGCTCGTCAGATTGTTATTGACAGCGCTGTTGCTTAGAGGAATAGTGAACTGTCTTCTGCGAATACTTAGATTTCCTGAATTCGACTCGAGCTGAGAGCTAACTTTCAATTTGTGCCTTAAACGTATAGACCATTGGCAAATTAATTCTTCTATCCCTGATGGAAAGTTAGCAATCTGAAAATTAAAACTGATCCGAAAGATTTAACCAAAGACCATGCACTAAAAGACTACAGAAATCCATGAAATCCGAAAATGTGAACGGCTTTTAAGGTCAAAATCGGAGGGTAAACTTGTTTTTATCTCTTTCTTTGTTGCTTCAGTCTAGATAAGCTATCTTATTCACTGAAATATGCTTGTGGTGACTAGCGACATCTTTAGCGGGAATTTTTGGTCACATTTCGTCCATAAGCTTAGTCTTTTACTGTTTAGTCTTTGATTTAATCTATCAAGAATTGTCACCAACATGCCTCCGACTCAAACTCAAAGGGCTGTACTAATTACGATTGTTTGTTGCCTAACGTTCCTTCAGCATAAAATCTTGAGTGCCATCAAATCTAGATTTGAATAGAAATGTCTGGTGACGGTGTGCAGTGTGCATTCATTTTATGGTTTTATCAGCAAAAGTGCACGATTCAAATCCATAACATTCCAAACATAAATGATGTTTTCTCGACGAGGTTCTTAGAAGTTGTCACGAGGAGGAGCGTTTATTGGAAATCTCATTAGAAATGATTCAGAATCCTGCTGTTTTTGATTATATTCAGATATTTATAGAGCTTATCGGAAGCGTGCTACAATTGAATTATTTAGTATGAAATTTTTATAGCCGTGAACGAGCTCACGTCATAACATAATACAAATGGCGAGAAAATATACCTTTTAAAGCTTGGGGGTGGGTCGGTTAGGATAATTGAAAATTAAATATTCAACTCACCTGTTGTCTCTGTATATACAATTCTAAAAATCTCAAATTTAAAGTCTTTGGATAAGTATTGGATTACAACATCATTGAAAAAGAAGGAAACCTTAGAGCACCGTATTAATAAGTATTGATTTCCAATTTACTTAAATACCTCAACTGATTTTACACGTGAGGCTATTTTATACTGCGATGGATAAACGAGCTTTTAATGTTTAATTACGGTTTGTTAATTTACTCGAGTCGAATTCTTTTCATCGTGCTTTTTCAAGTAGACTGAGATGAATTTACTACAATCTACATCCTATCCTCTATTGTAACCACGTTTATCTAATAATTTTTTAATTGTTCCGACACGATTCCCCATCAATTGCGCCAGCATTGCGCAAAAGTTGTACACCAAAGGTGTTGAAATCATTGATTATGATTATCGTTTAAAAGTGAGAAACCTTATAAATACTCCTTCTATTCTTAAGGTTTCTTCAACACGTGCTAACGTACAATTATGTTGTATTTCAAAAAGTGTAGGTGTTTATGCAAACATACAATTAACACGTACGAGCTGCAACGACCTACGTGACACACACATCAACCTATGTGACGTTGGTTGTTAGTGACGGTAATTTATTTCAATATACATTGTTACTTTCATTATTTAATTTCAACAAAATTGAAAGTGTATATTTTTTATTGTTGATGATTTTGCGAAATTCATCAAATTGCCCAACTGGTAGTATTTATTTTTAATTAAAAGTTTTACCAATTTAGACAGATTGACACATATTCTGCAAGTAGCTCTTAAGGTTGAACTCACAACCATTTATATGAAATTGCATGTAGAAGGTCTACTAGAAATTTTTTAAAATGACGTAAAAATATGTGAAAAATGTCCAAAATAAGGTTTGTAGATAGTTCTACAATCTACAGATCCAATGAAACCATTGTCACTATCAGTGACCAATTTAGATCAGTATAATTACCATTTTACCATACCAGAGTCTTTGAATTTGTTCGAAAGGTAGAATAGCTCGAGTGAGAAGAAGTCGCTATTTAGAAAGGAGATAATGGGCTCGATTAGGAGGTCTACGAGTATGTGTTCGCAACATTACAAGCCTGACCTTCCCCTTTTAAACTTCTAATCCAATATCATTTATGTTTTCTTAAATTTTCTCCATCCAATAAATGTATGCTCAAGTATGCAGGTCGCTTGGTACAAGGTAAAGTCGTCAATTCAGAATCCACCTACCCAGTCATCAAAAATCCTCGAGTTCGTCCAAAAGGTGGAATATGTTGAGAGAGTCGCAATTTTGAAAGCAGATAATGGACTCCGCTATTTTCCTAACCTTTTCTTCATATTAGAGAGTCGAGACTTTAGAGTCTAAAGGGTAGAGTCGAGTTTATTCAGAATTCACGCACCCAGTCCTCAAAACTCCTCGAGTTCGTCCGAAAGGTGAAATATGTTGAGAAAGTCGCAATTTTGGAAGGAGATAATGGACTCCACTATTTTCATAACCTCCTCTCCATATTTATGTATGTTCACGTATTTATGTAGTTCGTCCGAAAGGTGGAATATGTTGAGAAAGGCGCAATTTTGGAAGGAGATAATGGACTCCACTATTTTCATAACCTCCTCTCCTTATTTATGTATGTTCACGTATTTATGTAGTTCGTCCTAAAGGTGGAATATGTTGAGAAAGGCGCAATTTTGGAAGGAGATAATGTACTCTACTATTTTCCTAACCTCTTCTTCATATTAGAGTGTCGAGACTCTAGAGTTTAAAAAGTAGAGTCGAGTTTATTCAGAATCCACGCACCCAGTCATCAAAACTCCTCGAGTTCGTCCGAAAGGTGAAATATGTTGAGAAAGTCGCAATTTTGGAAGGAGATAATGGACTCCACTATTTTCATAACCTCCTCTCCATATTTATGTATGTTCACGTATGTAAATCACTACGTACAAGGTAGAGTTCATTCGGTTCATTCAGAATCCACCCACCCAGTCATCCAAAGTCCTCGAGTTTGTCCAAAAAATGGAATTTGTTGAGAGAGTCGCAATTTTGAAAGCAAATAATGGACTCCGCTATTTTCCTAACATTTTCTCTATATTAGAGAGCCGAGAGTCTAAAGAGTAGAGTAGAGTTTATTCAGAATCCACGCACCCAGTCATCAAAAATCCTCGAGTTCGTCCGAAAGGTGGAATATGTTATGAAAGTCGCAATTTTGGAAGGAGATAATGGACTCCACTATTTTCATAACCTCCTCTCCATATTTATGTATGTTCACGTATGTAAATCACTACGTACAAGGTAGAGTTCATTCGGTTCATTCAGAATCCACCCACCCAGTCATCCAAAGTCCTCGAGTTTGTCCAAAAAATGGAATTTGTTGAGAGAGTCGCAATTTTGAAAGCAAATAATGGACTCCGCTATTTTCCTAACATTTTCTCTATATTAGAGAGCCGAGAGTCTAAAGAGTAGAGTAGAGTTTATTCAGAATCCACGCACCCAGTCATCAAAAATCCTCGAGTTCGTCCGAAAGGTGGAATATGTTATGAAAGTCGCAATTTTGGAAGGAGATAATGGACTCCACTATTTTCATAACCTCTTCTCCATATTTATGTATGTTCACGTATGTAAATCGCTTCGTACAAGGTAGAGTTTATTCATAATCCATCCACCCAGTCATCCAAAATTCTCGAGTTCGTTCAAAAGGTCGACTATGTTGAGATGGTCGCAATTTTGGAAGGAGATAATGGACTCCATTATTTTCCTAACCTTTTCTCTATATTTATGTATGTTCACGTACGTCGGTTGCTTGATACAGGGCAGAGTGGTCCACATAAGGTACGGTTACAGCTCTTTGATGGATTGGATTGATAATGGGAGGGGCTGATCGGACCTATTGTACAACCTCTCCAAAGGCGCTTTCTTCCCCGTCACTCTTCGAGCCATCTCAACTTTAAAATGAGCTCGAGCAGCTTGGCGGGTGGAATGTCTCTGATTCTGACCATATCCAGCCAGTAGTCACCAAGTATGGATCCTCTAATTGAAACACGAGCAAACCAGGTGCTCCGTAGTTTCATCTTCTTGATTACAACCTCTGCATCTAGAGCTATCGATTAGTCCCATAGTGTGAAGTTGTTTGTTTAGCTTACAGTGTCCTGTAACGATGCCCGTGAGTATTCTCAGATGTAATCGAGACAGGTTAAAGTACTATTTTGTGTGACGTGTTGAAGGGGCAGCAATTGTTGCGTTGCCTTGCCTACAGCCCGTTTCGAGCACATAGCTTATGCCCGTATTTATAGACAGATCTCAAGCACTTGCTCGTACTCAAGACTGAGACGAGGCCGGTTGCTATTGGTTTTCATTGTATAATACAATAGAAACCAATAGCAACCGGCCCCGTCTCGGTCTTGAGTCCGAGCAAGTGCTTGAGATCTGTCTATAAATACGGGCATTAGTGTTTTCTGTTTTATGAGGCTGTTGAGAGTGCTGACTGCCAGAGTCAGGGTCGGTTCTGACCCAATCGGCTAGGAGTCCGAGCCCTGCCTTACCAGCTCATCTGCTCTCTCACTGCATTCGTTACTTTGGCGCCTGCCCCTTGATATATTTAAATCTTCCGAAATGTTTACCTCTCTAGCCTAGACCTTTCACTTTAGCATCATTTAGCGTTAGTATAATCTCACAACTTTTATATTTTTCAGGTATTACAACAGCAGTTAGATTGTGCAACAAATTTAGAAGATAAATTAGATAAAGCAAGAGAAGAAAATGAAGATTTAAAATTTCAGGTTAGTATTAAAATGTTTATTTAAAAATAAAAATTTAAAACCATCTTGTGTTTAGCTGGAAGATAAAAATATTGAATTAGAAGGAACAAGAGCAAGGGTTAGAATGTTGGAACAACTTCAGAGGCCAATAAATATAACATCTCCGGATCTAATACCAAATCTTGAATCCGTTACTTCCGAAAATCAAGATAGATGTCGTGGCGAAGTTACGACTGCGAGCATGAAAGCCATGAGCCCTCTTCCCTTAAACTTACAATTCGATCATTCGAGCAGTACCGAATCTGCTCACGATCAAGCAGAATCTGCACGAAAGAGCGATAGTGCAAAAAAGAGACCTAGCAAAATTCCTTTAGTGAAGAGTTACGCCGCACCAAAACCACCCGGAGGTAAACATAGTCCTGCACCTGGTGCACGTAGTCGTAGCGGCGAATCACTAGGTAGACCGCACTCTGCACAATCTGTACGAAACAAGAGCGAGGGCAATAGTTTATCGGGCACCAAAAGTAACAATTCTCTATCAAAATCAAGAAACGTTTCGTTAAGTAACGCTAAAGATTCATTAACGGTTAAATTAAGAAGCAACGAATCTCTTACAAAACTTCGCGATTCGCCTAGCCTCAATTCGACTCGCAGTACCAAAAGAGATCTCTCGCTTCGGAGATCATCTGGTCCAGTTAGAAGAAACAACAGTATTAGGGATTCGACGGAAGGAAAGGTACGACCTAAACTTTCATTCTGGAGCAATTGGTTGAAAATTCTTGACAACGGCCCATCATAGGAGCCCTTCTTATCTTTAAAAATTATTTCTCATCGTCTAATGTGCAGTAAGTCGTGCTTGTTATTTTTTATTTTTCGCTTTTTGTGCTCTTACTATTTTTATTTATTGATTTGATACATGTAAAAAAGTTTTGGCAACTACTGGACTTATTGTAAATATTATTTGTGGAGGATTAAGGCTCGTCTACACACAGAGGTCTTGCTTTCCGGTTTGGTCACTGTGCAAGCAGCCTGCACAGTGCACAGGCCAAACCGGAAGACAAGCCTGTGTATGTGGCGCCGCCATTAGTAGTTATGTTATTGCTCTCGTATTGTAACGACTTCTTTAAATCTTCTGGAAGAATCTACTCTTTTTTAATGTGGTAGTTTATTTTAATTTGGTGGTTTATCTTTTAATAGTTTCGGTGAAATATATTATATTGGCATTTGAAATAATCTGTTTACTATAATTTGGTCAAATAATTTAATTTTAGATGGGATATGTGCTTGAATAAACATTCATTGTAAATAATTGAAGTTCTCTTTGAAAGTCCAACAGATGTTAGCGACCATATCCGGCTACGTTTCCGCTCAGAGGTCGTTTGAATTCCAATGTACTTACTTTATTAAAAAATAATTTAACCTTTTTTCAAGTAAACAAGAGTTCAAAGTTTTTTTTTGTAATTTAAAGAGGTCATTTCGCCATTTTAAGGGTGTATAAAGTATCGGATTTAATGATTATAGTATCGAAAAAAGCTTCTAACCTAACTATAACTGTAAGTGGTGGTTGGAAGTAATTGGTTAACTTAGTTACGGCCTAACTGTAGGTCCTGTAGGGGTAGGTGAGAAATACTTTATTAATGAAAATAATTCAATTTATTGGTTGATGGTGCACAGGGTGGTTAAAGCAAGTTGGTGTCAAACTGTAAGACGTCTCTATGTTTTAATTATGCCATCCTATTGCATATTCCAAATGTGTACTAATCAAAGTAGGTCATTGCTAATAGGGTGGAGTTATAAGGGTGTGTAAATAATACTAATAATAATATTTCTTTAATTCTGCCTAATAATTATTCTTTCTCTTTAACTATGACTTTACTCTTTGCACTTTCTCCATTCGAATGTTTGCGACAACACAGCAATTTTTAGAAGCAATTCTTTTCGAATCATTTTATTAAGCCTTTGGTTAGCACGTAAACAACAATTGAAGTTAAAAGCAATTTAAATCACCGCCCTTTTATAGTTAATTATCGTTGCATTAGCATTAATTCGTATTGTAATTTTGATTTGCAGCTTTTTATTTTTAATTTTGCAATTGTTACACACAAACCAATTGAGATAAGTTGAAATTCCGTTGTTAATTTTTTTTAAAACTCGCATGGTCCGGGTATTTTAGTGTTTCGTTTTATACAAATCGATGGTTGACTCTCAAATTATCTAAAAGCTTCGTGTCCATGTCCTCATTTTGTCTGAAAACATTTACATTTGGAAATCTTCTGTAGTGGAGTGAATTAATCAGTTAAGGAGTCTAGACTAAAGAACTCATTCAAGTTCGTCACGGGCAGTAGATCTCCACTCAAGAAAAATTATCTTTGATGGCTTAAATTTTTCTATGTCAAAAGTTTGAAGAAATACTGCAATTTATTACACTGAGCAACATACCAAAAGTTCGCTTTCACGTTCCTAATCCTACAAGGTCAATTACGACAAAAAACTGCATGATTTTTGTATACTGCTTGCGTGGTGAGACTAATCAATTGATTTTGTTCCGTTCGGTTTGAAACAAAGGTACAATTTGGAACCTGTTCTATGGAGCTCACCCAAGCGTATCAGCAACAATAACTCCCCACTTGTAACTGATGGGCGCTCGGACAGCAAATTTCTCAAAAAATCTACAATTTTAGAATAGATTGCTCTTCGAGACCTTGCGATAAGCGAGGAGGAGAGGGGGGATAGATAATGGTCTTTCTAAGTACTATAGGAAAAAAGTGTTCAAAAACAATATTTTTTTTATATTTTGATTTGACATCTAAGAAGCGAGCTAAGAAGTGAACATGGGACTTTGCAGAACTTTTGATATGTTGCTCAGAGAATCCTCAAGGGTTAAATAGTCCGTTAATCATTAATATCTTGAAGCTACTGTCAAAGAAAAGTCGAAAATATCTATGGTCGATCTGGTCAATCAATAAAATAAAATCTTTTGGGGTATGACCTGGCCACTTGGATTCCTCCCAGATTACACATCCAAACGGTCCTAAGATAGAGATCAGTAGTCCTGGGAAGACACGGGTGAGAATTTGGGTATACAATCACCTTTCAGATCAATAGTCCTGAATAACGTGCAAGACCAGATCAATAGTCCTCTCTTCTAAGAGAGAGGGAGACCAGTAGTTATGGAGACACAAGTGAGCACTCCCATCAGGTCAGTAGTCCTTTGCCTTAGATTGAAACAATCCCAAGGGAGAGATTACTAGTCCTGAAGGGAAATGGATGGGACAACAGAGGGAAACATGCCTCCCACCAGATCACTAGTCCTCTCTTTTATATTAGAATATTCCTAAAAGAGATATTATTAGGCCCTAGGGTTTACTTGGGGGGGGGGGAGCTTCTCCTAGATCAGTATAGTCATAAAGGACGTTCAATAGTACTAAGATTCGAAGTTAATGATTACCCAATTCACAGGTTCTTCTTACAGATTACGAGTCCTCTCTCTAATATCAGAGTATTCCTAAGAGAGAGAGAGATTAATAGTATTGGGGGTTTACTTGGGGGGGGGGCTTCCCATCTTAAATCAGTATAGTAATCTAATAAATAACGTTCAATAGTCTTAAGATTCGTAATTAATGATTTCCTAAATCACGAGTTCTTCTTGCAGAAGAACTCTCTAATATCAGAATAGTCTTAAGAGAGATTAATAGTCCTGGGGTTTACTTGTGAGGGGTGGGGCTTCTCCACCTATATCATTATAGTCATAAAGGACGTTCAATAGTCCTAAGATTCGAAGTTAATGATTACCCAATTCACAGGTTCTTCTTACAGATTACGAGTCCTCTCTCTAATATCAGAGTATTCCTAAGAGAGAGAGATTAATAGTCTTGGGGGTTTACTTAGGGGGGGGGCTTCCCATCCTAAGTCAGTATAGTAATCTAATAAATAACGTTCAATAGTCTTAATATTCGTAATTAATGATTACCTAAATCACGAGTTCTTCTTGCAGATCACGAGTCCTCTCTCTAATATCAGAGTATTCCTAAGAGAAAGAGATTAATAGTCTTGGGGTTTTAATTTGGGGGGAGGGCTTCTCCTCCTTGATCAGTATAGTAATAAAGAACGTTCAATAGTTCTAAGATTCGAAGTTTATGGTTACCCAAATCACAACTTCTCACAGATCACGAGTCCTTTCTCTAATATCAGATTAGTCCTACAAGAGAGATTAATAGTCCTGAGGGTTTACTTTGAGGGATGGGTCTTCTCCTAGATCAGTATAGTCATAAGGGACGTTTAATAGTCCTAACTTTCGAAGTTAATGATTACCCAAATCACAAGTTATTCCTAGATCACGAGTTCTCTCTCGGATATCAGAATAGTCTTCAGAGAGAGATTAATAGTCCTGGGGTTTACTTGTGAGGAGGGGGGGGGCTTCTCCTCTTAGAACAGTATAGTCATAAAGGACTTAATAGTCCCAAGATTTGAAGTTAATGACTATCTAAATTACAAGTTCTTCCTACAGTTCACGACTCCTCTCTCTAATATCAGAATAGTCCTAAGAGAAAGATCAATAGCGGTTTACTTGGGGTGGTCTCCTAGATCAATATAGCCCTTAGGGACGTTCAATAAACCTAAGATTCGGAGGAATGTTTACTCAAATCACAGTCTTCCTACAGATCAGTATATTCCTGTAGGAAAATTTAAAGTATCCTAGATAAATCAGTGGTAGACTCACGGACAAACTAAATAAGAAGAACAACTCTAGTAATACGATCTAAATTCTTAACTTTGATAACATTGACTAGATTGATTAGTTTAATCCACCTTTTTACGTCATGCATGAGTTTCTGAGAATGCGTACACGAGACTTTAAGAGATTCAAGGTTCTAACATTTAACCAACGATCGATTTGTTTTAAGATTTTACCAAAAAAAATTATCTAAAATACCTGGACTAACAATAATAAAATAATTTAATTTATTAACAAATTCCTTTGCAGCTGGATTCAAGTTATACAAAAGAAAAATCTCAATCTCCATGGGTTCCCTCGTCATTGAACTCTGATTCTATAGAATTATATCCCGATTCTTTGGATTTACACGAGTCTGTACAGCCTCCTACAATCGAAACTTCGACTAGTTACAAATATCAAACTGCAAATACATTTTTATGGAATAGAACTGATAGCAAAATTGAATCTTTTTACGATAGCATCGATACTAATTTAATTTCGAGTCTTTACCAAGAGAATGGAGAAGGTATGGCTGTATGCGATTCTTTAGAGAAACAAATTTCAAACGGTAAAATTTAATTTTGTAGGTAAATTTTAATTTTGTTTATCTGCACTAATTATTCATATTTTTTAAATTATCAATAATCATCAAGGTAATAGCTTAAAGATGTAATTTGTTTGCCATATATTTACAAAACAAATCGATTTATCTAGTTTTTCTGCTACCGATTCTTAATGACGTTTATTGCTCTAGCAGCTGTAAGAGAAACGTTTTAGGTCCTTGATAGTTGTACCGTTGATTGAAGGAGTTTTATGAAGATACGCATCGCTTAGTTAAAATGTGTGCCTGTTTTCCTACCAATATTTAAAAGTTTTTACTCCCCGCTGCCTACAAACTAGCAGTTTGGGTCGAGATGCGCCAATGGCAGAGCACCATCGCCACAAGGTCGACCCATCGTACGGCACATTTTGTTCCATAAGCTTGCGTATCTTGTAAAACTCCTTCAATCAACGGTTGTACTGACCAGGCATACTGAGCAATAAGAAAGAGAGATATTGGCAGTAGAAGAACTTTACTATATTATGCGATACATGAGCTTTTTTTTGGTCTCTTGAGATTGTACGAGCCGAAGAGAGCCAAAAAAGTGCTACATCTTGGTAATGTAAATACCTATTATTGTAATTCTGATGTAAAAGTGCATAATATCGTGGTAGATACCTATGTAAAAATGTAATTGTTGGTTTTTAGTTTTAAGCTGGCAATTAATTTAATTATATTTTATTAAAACCGTCCATTAACGGCAAGTGCGTTCAAGAGTTAAATTTGGTTTAAACAAATTTGTCTAACTTGATTATAGTGCTTGTTACAAAAAAGTTGTATATTATGTAGTTCGATAATCTAATTTACACAACATTCTATTTACCTTTTGTAAAAAGAACAAAATATACGCATTGTAAGATATTAGTTAGGTATTAATATTTTTAAATTGTTAAAATCTTGGTACGATATTATAGGAAATATATATTTATTGCAATTAATTTAGGGTGCATTAGAAAAATGTGAAATGTTTACTCAAAGTTTAGTGTAGTCATTTTATGAAAATTAAGAACCCTTACAAGCATAGGATTTGATATATTATAGTATTTGATCACCCGACTAACGTACTAAAGTGTCCACGATAAACTAAGCTTTGTTGCGGCCGCCATCTTGAAAAGTGGCGGTTAAAGTATCATTTTTCTCTACTACAAAACATATCCACCCTTAAACGTGTTTAAATTGTTTATTGTTAAGGCCCTTCTGTTGATACCTGCAGTAACAGTTTATGACACCACTTCTACCTTTTTTAAGTGTGCAAAATGACATTTTTGCCACACTTTTCCAAGATGGTGGCCGAAATACAACTGTATTTTTCGGAAACTTCAACATACTAAGTGTCCACGATAAGTCAACCTCTGTTGCGGCCGCCATCTTGAAAAATGGCGGCCAAAATGTCATTTTTCTCTACTTCAGAACATATCCACCGTTAAACCTGTTTAAATTTTTTATTGTTAAAGCCTTTCTGTTGATACCTGCAGTAGCAGTATACGACACCACTTCTACCTTTCTTAAGTGTGCAAAGTGACATTTTCGCAATACTTTTTCAAGATGGTGGCCGAAATACAACTGTATTTTTCGGAAACTTTAACATACAAGTATCCAAGATAAGCAAAGCTCTGTTGCGGCCGCCATCTTGAAAAATGGCGGCCAAAATATTACTTTTCACTACTTCAGAACAAAAATCAGTATATGACAGCATTTCTACCTTTATGAAGTGTGCAAAATGACATTTTCGCTACAGTTTTCTAAAATGGTGATGGAAACTTTTAGTATGTTAGTCATGTGATGTAATAGCTACTATATTTTCATCAAATCCCTTGTTTAGGGGAGTTTTCTTTCAAACTAATCGAAAAATTGTGACCCAAAATGACTACGCTAGTAATAATTTTTTTAAAAAACAAATTATAGGACTGTGATAGAAGAATAGTGAAGAGCTGGTGTAATTTGTCTGTGGCATTATTTTACAATTTAAAAAAATTTTAAATAATTATTTTTAGCTCTAAGTCTAAATAATAATTATTTTAAATAATGCCTTAATAACTAAGCCACGTTAAATTTGTGATACGTCAGAATGCTCATCACATGTGTAGCTATGTAAAATGGAAATTTTTAATTGCTTTATAATTTTTTATATAATTGTATATAAATTTCCTAAATTTTATTTATGATAGCAAATGATCACCAATCAATAAATTTGCAATATTGTTTTTACCTTATAGAAATTTATATTTAACTTAAAAGGTGATCATCATTATATTTTATAAGTAATTGTGTAATTTTCTTTTTGTTAATTTATGTGTGTATTACAAATACTGACTGATTTCTTTTTTTATTATTTTATGAAATTGCTGTATATATAATTATTGTTTGTTAAAGAATAAAAATGCTATGTACATTTTTAATTAGGATTGTATTCTTTATTTTAATTAATTTTCCATCGGAGAAATTATCACTTTTACGGTAAGTAACCGTATTGTTACATCACAAACTTATTCTCAACTTTTCTTCACGTTGTCCATCGTGTCCAACTTGTGTAACAAAGCATCAACTTTGTCTATTAGAACATTTAACGTTTTTTCTATTCCAGATAGACGCTCTTGTTGCCTAAAAAGTAGTAAAATTTTGATTAATAAATTATTAAAGAACTAAAAGTGAAGGAAAGGTCCTAGGAGTGATGGGTGCAGATGATTGTTATTTCAAGTATATTTTTAATGGTCTCAAGGCGTTCCACCTTGATATGCATTTATGACTTGTCCTCAAACCTCTGTTGGAGAACTGAAATTATTGTGATTAATGATAGGCGATGAGGATGGTGCTGTTCAGAAGTTCAGACAATTTGTTCACTGTAGGAATAAGCCAATTGGTTTTTGGCGGTTTACTAAGAATTTAGAGATTATAAATCACAATGCCCTCTTAATATAAAACGAAAGGTCAATCTCATGTTTTCCATGGAGAAACTCTAAAGAAATAACAGTTAAATCAGTTCTCAAACCACTTGAATGGTAAAGTTAGTGCTGGTAATGTGTAGGGCTGGACATTTCGAATTTCTCAGTGTGGAACATGGTGTTAGATCGTGATAGTTGGTACAAACCAAGGTGTCATATAAATTATAACCTCAGCAGCCAATGTATGAAGACCGTTGATTAGCCTCATCCCTGCTATTGCTAGTAGACCAAGTCGATACAGCTTCAATTGCAATAAGAAGCAAGAAGTTAATCTTGTAGGGAAAATAAGGGACTGTCAGATAGGATGTGCATGTAAGTTTTGATTATACGTTAGTCTGTATATTAGCTTTCAAATTCTTCAGACTTACAGAATAAATTCATCAATGGTTACAATTTCTCCAGTAGGGTAATCACTGCTTCTTGCGTTTCTTGAAGGTTCTGCAAAAGGTACAAACTGGAAATTAACTATCTCGAGAAATTTTCAGTACGTTAGGGCTCCCAGAGCTAAAATGGTCACAGTATAATTATATGTAAAGAAACCCTAATGTCAGGGCTGGATTATCCATGGAGCGCGTGCTTCAGGACCCGGAAGAAACGTAAAATAGTAAAGGAAGTTTATTGCTCTACAACCTCTTTTATGAAGACTGTTACTGTAAAACGAAGGGTTAAAGTGCTAGAGGCAAAAGTTTGACCAAAAACGTGAGGCAATTTTTTTTCATACATTAACGATATTTGTAGGCGTGTACCTCAAAAACTATAAGAAATAGAAAAAGATGAATCAAAGCAATCTTGTAGGAAATTTAATAAGCTTTCATTTTGCTAAGAGTAATAATGCTAAGGACGCACCGTTTTCGAGATATAAGCGAAAACATAAAAAACGGCACCTTTTGATCGCCTCCCTCACTGACGTGTATTTTTGTAGGGTTCCGAAAATAATTAGCGCCTCAGACCCCAACGTTCTTTAATCCGGCTCTGCCTAATGTGTAGACCATCGATTAAATTAACACTTTTGTTCAGCATAGATTGAGAAAGATTGGAAGATTTGGCTTATTATACTTACCATCTAAATCTGCCAAAATTTTATTAATATCAAAATTTCCAACTTCAGCAGTGGGATCAATGTTGTAACGTTGTAAAAACATTTCAATTTCCAAATCTGTAAAACCGCACCTGCAAATACACCGCAGGTAATTTTTAATTTCCCTGAGAATATTTTGAAATTTTAACTTTTTCAAAGCTCCTCTAATTTCTTCAATAGTGACGTTGTATTCATTTTGAATTTGTTGTTTCTTTGGAATACATTTTTCACAACCAATTTTAGATAAAAATGCAAAAAATCCCCTTTTCAAATATTCAGACATTTGCATCTCGTCCGGAGCTACTGAAATTTCCGTTTTAACATCTGAATAAGTATCGTTTATTATGGCCAAAAACATATTCTGTAAGTGGAAGAATTAAATTGTACTATGCATCAATATTGTGTTAGACATTGATGCTTACTAGTAAAACAAAGAAGACTAAAAAGATGTAAGAAAGAAAAAAAAGTGGAGCTAATATTCGATTAGCTTGTTCTATTTCCATGTAATCAAAATCTCCTAAAATTGTACGCAGAAGAGTGAACATTGCTATACCCAAACTGCTAAATCCTGCAACCTTTAAAATTCAAAAAAATAATTAAATTTTACTACAAACCACCCCTAAATAAAATCGCATAATGGCGACTAACCGCTCATCCTCTCTCTATCTTTTGGCGAGGATAGGGGGAGCGATTTTAGAAATATGCCATTCAGGGTAACTAATCAATGGAATTAATCTTTGATTCTCTTTTATGAAACTTAAAGATCCTTAATCTAACAAAAAATGGGGCGCCATTGGACTTGAATAGCGCTTGGTCCCGAAAAACCTAGATCTGCTCCTGTGTAAATAACTGGATGCCTGTCTTTCTGTCTGTCTTTCCTGCATTTCTGATTAATATTTAGCAAATATATAAACTTACGCGAGTTCCAAATAATAAATATCCAAGCTCGGCATATGCAACAAATATAATTAAGAACATTACAGAAAAACCAATGATATCTAACGCACACTAAAAAAGAACCTGATATTTTCAGTTCGATTGGATCCGATATACTCACTTTATGTAACGTATTGTTTAATTGTCCCATGGTTTTGTTGAAACTAAGATATTTGAATATTTTGATATAAACAAAAAACAAAAAAATTGCCAGCATGTAATTATAAATAATTTGCAACTGAGCCACATACTCAAAATTTGCGTAAGTTGTAGTAACATTCAAGTATTTTTGAAAATAATAATCGATAGAAAATTGTAGGAAAATTCCAAGGAAAAGACAAGAAAATCCAATCTGAAAAGCTCAAATGTGTATTATTTGGAAATTAAAATTTCGTTAAATTTTACCAATAATATAATCAAATCGATGTAATTCCAAAATTGTTTTAAATATTTCCAACGAAAGTAGCAAATTTCTTTCAGCTCTTCCAACATGAAATACACCAAAAAGCCCACAATCGTTATTTCGCAAGCCAACATAATATAATCTTCGGTGGTAAAATAACGGATGAGTTTAAGAGTTTTGAAGGAATACGATGGAAAAACTCCACCGGTTGGTGGAAACTCAAAAACGATTCTAGAAGTAATGGAAATGTATTTTATTTTTGTTGTTTAAAGCTGCATCCCCACTATGTCGTTTGGCAAAGTTCCAATCGGACTCGTAGCAATCCAGATGGTGGCTCTTAAGCCACTAAACACGTCAGAACCACTAGTGTAAATAACGGGCCTACAAGACCCGCGTTGCGGGAGGACCCCAGGATAGAAAGGGCCCCAGAAACATCGTTTAGTATGAAATTTCGTTATAAAATCGATTTGTAGTTACATAAAATGATTATTAACGGGAACAGGTAGGGGCCGACTCTGGATTTTGCAGGAGGACCCCAAAACTATTAGTTACGCCACTGGTCATAACACCTTCTTTTGAAGTCGACCACTACGAGACGTCATGGAATCGGCCTGTCGGCACATGCCGATTACATCTGCATTTTTTCGACTTTGCCTATGCCCATATTGGGAATGTAGCTAAGGAACTTACTTTAGAATACAAAATAAATTCAGATTGGCGTTGTAAACTGAAAAGTCGACAAACACACATCTCGTTCCTCTTGTAATCCACAAATTTTTCTTTAAATTCGTTATTATGTCCTGAGTTGAGTTACGATCAATTCCCAAGTCTTGGTAAAAACCACCACCTTGATAAGTTGCCACTTTTCCCCAATATGCTATACTGTCAGTTTCTTTCGCTGTATGAAAAGTCCATCTGAAGCAAATACTGTTGAGTTTGTACCTAACAATCAAAAGGTCCATTTATTACGCTGTTTCGGCATTTAATCCAAACGCTTCTTTATCTTCACTCGATTTGGAGTACCCATCGTAACAACTTAAAAACATGTCCAAAAAATCTTCATGAACTGTACACGAGTCGTTTCTCGTTTTCAACTGCCTCAGTCTTGCAACACCCAAAACTTTATTTTGATATAAAATCTTTTTATCGTCTTCCCCCATTTCATCGTCATTGTACCACGTATCCCAATACAAACCATCGATTAAAATTGTTTCACAGTACCGTAAATAAAAGAGATGTGATTATTGACTAATTTAAAAAAAATATACCTACAGCCCAAAAATCTGCTGCAGTTTTTATTTCTTCAAAATTAATTTCGGCTTCGTTTAAAGTTTCAAAACTGGGTTCGATAAAAAGTCCTTGAAATACTTTAGTTAAGTAAAACATTGATGTGAAAACCATACCAACAGTTACTAAAAATGGTTTTTTAATTAATTAGTAGAATGCGATATTATAAGAACTGAAATGGTTTAATTACCTACGGAAACTAAAATTACAAATATAAAATAGAACAGGATTTCTCTCAACGTTACTCGTAAAAATAGTTCTCGATTTTGATGATCTATCATTTGTCTTGTAACCCATGCTGGAAAATTGATTAAGGAATTGTTTGTTCATTATTAACTGTTAGATAATATTACATCGATTTTTGGTAGCTTTAGTTCGTGTTTCTGGCATATTTTGAAGTTTAAGTAATGCTCAGTAATGCTATTGGCAGTGACTTTTTGAAAAGTCGTCTCATCTAGCGTTACCATGGAATCTAGATCCAGCAAGCTTCAATAATTTATGCCATGTAGTACACGATCATGCACAGGCAATGCATGTAGATGTAAAGAAGAAAATAGTAATTTTTCAGTCAAAATTTCTTTAATGCGCGTTTGTACCGTTTACATATTAACTGACAGAGAGTTTATTTGGCAGATAAGTTGTCAAAAACCTTTCCTCCTACATCTACTGTAGGATAAATCAAGTAACTGACGAATAAAGTTTTTACAAGATTACCTTCTACTTATTATGACCTTTTGCACCGATTTTAGTTTAAGTGGCAAATAAATTATATTTTTACAACTTATCTACCAAATAAACTATCGTCAGTTAATATGTAAACGGTGCAAACACCCATAAGTCTTTTAGTAGAAAAAGTTGAAAAAACTTCTTATAGGAAGAGTGCTCTGTTAATAATCCAAAATAACCCCTCAAGAGCAAATCAACTATGTTTGAATCACCCTGTAGTGTACAATATTCTATATTTTTATTTAGCTAATATTATTTTTAATTTTAACGTATTTCAATAAATTTTAAGATTGATAAAATAAACGCATTTGCTTTATGCGATAAGACGATAAAATTTTACAATAAATTAAATAGGTAGTTCGTCAGTGATTTTTATGATGCGGTTTAATGAACGTCGTGCGTTTATTTATTTACAGTGTTGCAGAAATGTTAGTGCCTTTTTGGATTTTTGAAATGGTGTTTCAAGTTCATCACTGTCCCTATATTATTCAAGGTTAGTTTTTTTTTGAGATCATCAAATTTTTTCTGATTTTGTTCGTGTTTGTTCATGTTTTATTATTCACAAGCGATAAAAATAACAAAAATCGTAGGTTGGTAGTTCAAAATTTTATGAGAAGGGGCATTATTAAATAAAGCATTTTGATGGTAAATTTTCCGAAACAGCAATGTTAATGAGTAGAACTGAGATTTTAGGCACTAAAAAATTTACAAAAAGTAACTAAAAAGTTACTTATAAATGTAATTTTAGGAAAAAGTTGATTTTAAAATTTGCTTATCGGAATTCTTAGAACTTAATTTTTTCGTACTTTGCAAAATATGATAAGACGAAAAAAGAAAAGAGGTAATAAAAACTAAAAAAGGTACCAAATAGTTAAAAAAAGGTTCTATAAACGAAAAAAGGCAGAAAAGGACGGATTTTGTCGTTAATTGTTTTTCGTTTCCTATGAAAAGGTTAAAAAACTAAAATCTCAGCTCTATTAAGGGTCAAGTTCAAGCGTAAATAGTGTGCATGTCATCCACAAAATTTACACGTATTTTATTGTGGTGGCGCTGGTGACAGAACCGTCAAATACGAATAAATTTAAACATTTTACTTTCATTAATTTAACTTTTTTTCCAAAATTCAAGATATTTGTCGAGTTTTCGTGTATAATGCTCTAGTGTACACATGTACCCATTATTTTGGACGTTTTTCTGTAGTAAACTCGTAAGGATAATAAAGTTCTGTGAATATTTCTAACTTTGGTTAACAAGTTTAAACCGTAGACACACAGACAGGCGTTAATGCCGGCTTACTTGCCGGTTTACTTGCGCAGTTTTGGCCTGCACAGGTATTTTTTACATATTCAGGTTTGCCCTCGGATTTGCTTGTGCGAAAGTCACCTGAACGATATACAGATGCTTCGGTTTGGCTTGCACACTTGCACAGGGCGTGGTGGAAGTATAAGTGTTATACTTCCACCATGGCACAGGCCAAGCCGGAGTAAAAACCTGTGAGTTCTACACCGCATTTGTGAACAGGAGTCTAAGCTTAAAACTCGTGTGTAGAAAATCTGCGCCGATTTATCACTAAATTCAGTATTACAATATTAGCATGGTATAAGATGGTGCTCTGTGAGAGCTATTGCAATTTTCTGCTAAGGCTTTATTTTCGAAACCAATCATCTCTGTACGTCCGCGAAGGTATAGTTATCTAAAATGTATGAGCTCACTGCATAAGATGTTTTGAAAAAGAAAAAATTTCTAGCAACGATTTTATTGCTGAAATGTGTTGCGGGTGGCCTCATTAGTATGTGATAAAAATGCACCATCTGCACCCCTGCTGCTTACTTCAGGGGGGAGGAAAACGTATAACACTACTTCTACTTTCCGCCAGTTTTCGCCAAAATTAAGCAATGTAGAGAAAAATTACTAAACCATCATTTTATAGATTTCTGTAAAAAATTTCCATTCGACCAACGGTTTTTCTGAAAAATGTATTTTAAAAGAGCCATTTTTTCAAAAATATTATTAAGCGGGCGAGTCAATATAATGCAAAATATATGCACGCCGGTGGATAAAAAACTATTTTTCCTCCGAATTGAACAATGGTAACAATTAACAAAATATATATTAATTTAATGCTAAAGACTTCAGCTTTCATTTGCATGTATTTTTGATGAATTTTGTTATTTCTTGTGGTTTTGATGAACAAATAAAGTTTCTTTTGCACTATTCTTTAAACATTTCAAGATATCTGGTAGAAGGAATAAAATTTTCATTAAAGGATACTATTACCTATGAGTTATTTTTCAAAGTTACTTCAAAATAAATTGATTATACGTTATGGTATAATAAGCACCATGATTTGAAATTTCTTCATTTTTGTAAAAAAAAATTTTTAACTGAAATTTGACTTCAAAATGCTGGAAAATCGTTATTATTAAACAGATTGAAGAAAATAAACACTAATTTTGAAGGAAAATATGTCTACTTTTTAATAGACTAATTGAAATTTACTCATCACCTCAGTTTTCTTTTTGTATTGTATTCTGTTAAGAAGTAGCAAAATTGGTGATTTTTCTTCAAATGACTTGGTAAATTTAAATCAGTGTACATTTTTCAATAATTTCATATGCAAATAAAACATAATAGCTTATATATTTAATCTATGAAAACTAGAGTTTGTTTAGATTTACTGGGGCTAACGGAGAAGCTGTTGAATTCTGTTAAAAAATTCCACATTACCCAAGATATTTGAACAGCATCAGGAAACTGTTCTCAAAATCGGTTTATTATGCCTTTTAGGGATGTATGATGCCTTCAAAATAGTTAATTGCTTTTACGAGCACATTATATACAGTGTGTTTGATTTTTTGTGTCACAGTAGATATCTGGACTATTTTCAATAATTTCTAAAAATCAGAAAAACAATTGAGTGTCGAATATTCTAGATATTGCAAATACGTTCAAAACTGTAAATGGACCGTGCTCAGTATTGCTCAATATTTTAAAAGTATTAGAGCCAATTGCATACATACAAAATATGAAGTTATTTTGGGACTCGAAGAAAGTATAAAATACGATCGAAGCACCATGTACTTTTTGTTTAACAACTCTTTATTACCGGCAGTACCTGCAGCAATGAGCGTTTTAGTTCCCCAGGTTCTGCTGGTGCATGGTGCTTCCACAGGAAGAGGGTTTTTGGTGAGTAACAATCTCACATGTCCATCCTTATGGGTATCTTTGTCGAGTAGATTTCCCCCCCTTGCCTCGAATAAAAAAGAAAAAAAATGATACGTATAGGTATTAATTCAAAATTTCAACAAAATCGATTACAAGTCATTTTTCATTATTAAATCCTTAGGGTCTTTGCAGACAGTATTTACTAAAAGCAAATAAAAATTATAATAAAAATATCAATACTTTGCTTCAACAAAACCACTACTAAAAATTATTGTGCCAGTGCTTTTAATCTCAACTTCAACATTTTACGACGAAATGTTCGATGTACGAAACTTTTCATCCACATTAATTCCAATTTATTTAACCACAAGAATCGTGGGTTTAAGTCCTTTTGGAATAAATAGTGCAAAATTTTACAAATCAAAATTTTATTTCACCTACAGCGCTTTTTTGCTCTTATTTTTAAATATTTCCACTTTTACTGCTATTGACAAAAATACTTCGATTGACGAAGGGCTAATTGCAATGGTAACAAATGTAATTGAACATTATATAAGTCAAGCCGGACTGTTTTGTTGTATATTTTTCAGTTGCGTGTATGTTAATGAGGTAACTAAAAATGCTTAAATTAACATTATTAGAAGACATTTTTTGTAGATTTTATTATCTTTGGAAAAAATCCAAAAGTTTGACAACAAAATGCAAAGTTTGTTCCACATAAATCTCAAAAGCGAATATCGTAAAAGTAAAATTTGTGTAATTTTTGCTTTGGGATCGCTTCTAATGATAACAATTCCTTGTTCTGTACTAACAATCATACGTAGTTTTCAATTGGAAAGTGAAATTGGCGAAGCAATTTCCTACACTACGCCGGTACTAAGTCTCACTTTTATTACTCTTCAATTTTGCGTTTTGGTAATCTGTTTAAAACAACGATTCGTTTGGATTAATAAGAAAGTTGGCGATTTGTGCATAATTTTTAAGAAAAGGTAACAATAAATAATAACAAAGACGTTTCAAATGAATGCGTCATTTCAATGTGTTTATGAGCAGCGGCGTCGTCAGAGAGATGTTTCCTAATGACTATAGCGAGGGTGCACTGTACACTGTCTACAGCATATTGCCTGCTTCAGTTGGCATGTTAAGCCGTATTCTAACCTATAATTATTAGAGCAAATGCCTTCTTGGTGAGTGTTTTTAGTTTCAGGTATTGAATAAAGAAATACCCCCTACTCTACCAGGAAAGAGCCATTTAGCTAATAATATGCATTGCAGAGGTTTTCTAAATATAAATATAGCGATTTCAGGCCAATTATTTTTCCAATAGAAATGGTTGCTTATACTCCCACCAGGAAAGATCATGAAAGCCAATGATTATGTATAGATTTCCAAAATGTCGTTCCCGTCGCATTTGTTCTTATAGGCAGCGGTAGCTAACCCTCCTTCCGGATTTATTTATTCAATGGTATCAGGGCTTTACCTACTACAGAATTGTGATTACATCGAAGAGGAATTGTCCGTTATAACTTATCACCATTGTAACGCTTTCACGTCGTCCACTACTACTTGAACTTGATTGCTCAAAGTTCTGGTAGATGCAAATAAAAGTTAAAGAAACTTAAGAGGACCCTCGTCATACAACTCTTGAATTTTGTTTCTCCCAACAGACGATGAATGAAAGACTTCCACTGTGTGCACTGTATAGTTTTCCTTCCTTTTTCAAACTTAGTTTTTGCCCAACACGGCATCTTTTATTTCAGTACCTTTGATTTTATAATTTCAGTACCTACTATGTTTGCATCTAAGCCTCTGGATTTATGACGACGCCACCACTTGCAAGTCCTAGACTTCTAGAAACCTTACAAAACAATTTTTCTAAATATTCTTTCAAAGTTTGATGCAAAAAGTTATTGGAATTTTTTTTCAGCGTTGATTTAAATGGGCCAAAAACCTTAAAACTTTTGTCGCAGTTACGAGCTCAACATCATGAACTGTGTAAAATATCAAAAATTATAAACAAATCGTATTCGGCGCAATTGTTATTAATTTTAATTCAAGATTGCATGACAATTATAAGTTCTTTTTATTATCCTGGACGCGATATAATTATAACAAATAAAGTAACAATCGAATTTTTTATTTATGCTGGAATTCAATTAATATTATCAATTGGAAGAATTTTGGCTTTAGTTATTTGTTGTTCAATAACAGTGTCAGAGGTGAGCAATTTTATTTCTTCTCGAAACTAAAGCTACAACTTGCAATGCAACTTTTGAGGTCATGTGCACAAGCAGCTTGCCTTGTACTGCTCTCTTGGTGGCGATTCATTAAATCAATTCAGCAGAGAAAACAGTTCCCAACAGCTGACTTCTCATTCTCTCCCTTTCTGTCTATTTTAGAACTTTTACTAAATTAAGACAGATAATACAGGGAACAGGTATAGGCATATATGGTCCAAACTATAGGGCATCAATAGCCTTAGGAACCTACTCCACCATTATGCAAACTGAAACTCTTGCAATAGATCTATGTGCCTGAGAATACCTACAAAAGAATTTAAAGGGAAAAAACGTATAAATAATGTCTTGACAGCCAAGCTGCAATAAAGGTATTCAAAACCAATAGCTTTGAGTCCTTATCATACAAACAATCCCCCAGAACTCTGGCAAGGGACAACAAAGTTGCCCTTCATTGGATGCCGAGTCACGAGAGAATTAAAGAAAACGAAATAGCCGATGAAATATTTAGAACAGGGTCAAAAGCCCTCCTGATTGGACCCGAACCATTCTGTGGATTATCTAAAACACATAGAAGGGCGGAAATCCAAACATAGGAAACTGAGAATAAAAATTCTCACTGGGAAAATTCTCACTGGCACCAGGACAAAGACAGTCGAAGAAATTCATTAAGTACTTGACTACGAATGCTAAAAAGCTTCTTCTATTATCAAAGAACGAAATCAGACTCATCAAGGGTCTGTTTACTGGACACTGCTAACTGAAGTACCGCATCAAGAAATTGGGACTGGAGGATAGTGACATATGCAGACTCTGTGAATCAGAGATCGAATCCGCCGAACACATTCTCTGCTATTGCGATGCATTGGCTCGGCTTAGGCTGAAACACGTAGGGTGGGCTCAATTGACGCCTGAAGAAGTGAAAAGCAAACTTTTCGGGGACATTCTATGCTTCGCTGCCAAGATTGAATTCCTGAGAACATAAATACGTGTAGGGTTATGAACAAAAGATGAACACTGGTCGCAGTTCTGTAAGGCTTAGAAGCCAATCGACCGCTGAGTGCAATAAAGATAAGAGTAAAAGAGTAAAAATTAAGATAGAGAATCGCCCTGATAGGGGTTTTCCCACAACTGTCTTTTATTCTGAATTTTTCCATTGTTTTTTTGTTTTTGTTGTGTTCAGTTGGAACGTGGAAACGAAAGTTGATTAATGAGCGAGTTGTAGGTTAGTTCTCTCTCCAGTCGATTATGTAAATAACAGGCCTTGAGCCTGAAGAAGAAGAAACATGTTGCATTACAAGTTGCAGCTATAGTGTTCACAAGACTTCACAAAATTTTATTAATTGACAAAGTTAAAAAATTCCTTTAGTCGAACCAAATTGGAAGCTTAATTCAAGAATTTACTCAAATTGATCCCAAATTTCATTACACTAAATTGGACTTAGAGGTATGTAAGGCAAAATTTTTCTCAAGGTCGAAACTGACAAATATTTTCAACTTTTCCAGGTGAAATTGTTTTCTCTTCAACTTTTACAAAAAGACGTTAAATTTACAGCCTGCAGAATTTTCACAATTGACGAACCTTTGATTTTTGCTGTAAGAAAAACAAAAGTTTAATATTTTCAAAAATTTATTTTTTTCCAAAGGTTGTAGGAGCAATTACAACATATTTGGTTATTGTTATTCAATTTGAAATTCAACAAGCGGCGTAAAAAGTTTATTTAGCCAATCAACCTATCTCTTGCTTACATCGACATTTATTCAATCAATCAATTTCAATCGTTTTCGATCTTTATCAACCTCGACATATCATTAAACTAACACACCGTCCAACAACCATCAAGATGTTAAATTCAAAAAATATTTTTACAGTTTTAAGTCCTTTATTTTATTTTTCGAAAATTTTTGGTTTGGCTCCGATTGAAATTAACGCAGATGGGTACGTTAAATCAAACTTTGAAATCTTTTTGAGTCTTGGTGTAACGTTAACGTTATTTTTATGGACGATGATACGTTTTGGTGGCCTTCATGTACTCAAATCTTCTGATTTTACGACCATTCCTGATTCTGTTAACTCGTTCGTGAGCCCTTTAACTATGCTAATTATCGTTATTCTCCAGTCTTTCTTCGTTAATAAGGTAATACAAAGTTTAAATGAAATATGTATAAATCACAAATGGCTAAAGAAGTTTTTTAACTAATGGCACTAGTAGAAATAATAGAATTTTTCGTCCTAAGAACTGGAGATTGAGGGAGGAGTTTTATATAACGTCGTATTACACTCTTTTTTTCGGAACTGTTTTAAACTGACATACGGAAATGGCAGGACACTACCCCCACCAGTATAATGGCCCGTTCACACACACAGGCTTGTCTTCCGGTTTTACCTGTGCGGGCGGCCGGTACATGCCAAACTGGAGCATGTAGACACCATTCAGGTCGCCTGCACAGGCAAGCCTGTGTCTGTAGACGAGCCTTGAGTCGTTGTTTCTACTAGGTTTTCACGGCCTCACGTGGAACAGCAAGTGTAACTTCAGAACGCTATTTAGAGCCATATGAAAGTTATAAAGCCACGAGGTGGACTTCCTGGAGGAATAGATCTATGTTTAACAAAAAATAAGCTCTAATTTTGACGTTATATCAAAGACGATGGTAATCGTCGTCCCACATGCCTAAAAGGCCACTTTGTAACTTTATGACTTTCATAGCACCACAAATAACTTCTTAAGTCAAACTTTCAGGTGCTTTCAGATTTTTGCTTTTAATCTTTATTAGTAGGTACGTACTTTTGTAGATTACAAGAATAGTGTCCGACTTGGATACTTTCGATAAAAAAGTAAAGGAGCAATTCAACACTTCATTTCAAAAAGAATATAAAAAAAGTAAATTTTATCTCCTCGTAGCATTATTTGCCATTTCTTGCCACATTATTTTATTAATTTCTTATTTATCAATAACTACATTTAGAGACTCTCCTGATCGTTTTATGGAAAGTGCTTCCATTTATGTCTCACCAATGATTATACATCATATTGTTACCTTTCAGTGTAGTGTTTTAATCCTCGTTACAAAACAAAGATACGTTTGGATAAATGAAACAATTTATTTCACTTATAATAAACTTTTTAAAAAGTTGACGCAGCACAAAAATTCACATGATGGAACTGTACAGGAAGGGGTTGAAATTTGGTTTAAAAAACAAAAGTGAGTATGAAATTTTTCTAGGAGGTTAAAATACCTATCAAACGATACTAAACTCGACATTTTATCACATCGACGCTAGGCGCCCATTTAGGCTCATTTTCATATGGGGTCCAATTGTTTATTAATTGCAGAAAATTGCTCAGGTGGCTTGTCTAAAAGCGGATACCAAACTAGAAATTTCTATCTTGCCCATTTCTTAATTTACGTAACTTTACTAGAGGATGTTACGTTACGTTATGTTGATATTATGTTACTTTATGTAATTTTTACGATGAAACATAACGACTAGAACTTCGTTTTTAAACGTGATTTAATTTTAACTCCTAATGAACTTGCGTTTGAAAAACTTAAAAAAACTAAGTTTTACTTGTTATTTTTCATCGTAAAAAATAACAGAAAGTAGGTAACGTAGAGTTCATACAGGTACGAAAGATGCCAGCTGTCAAAATTGACAGATACGAATTTTAACAATTTCGGCACATACAGCTCATTTTACAATAAAATTAACCAGTGGCAGCTTTCGTGTTTTGTAGTTGAATTAGTTCTTTGGTTTAAAAACTCGTTTATACTCCCCTGACAGATATTACAGAGGCGAAACTGCGGAGATGACGTCACGAGGTGTACTCTTTCGTACCTGTATGAAGTCTACTTATTAACATAACGTAACATAACATAGCCTAGAATAGTTTTGTAAATTGAGAAAAGTACAAGATAGAAAGTTCTCGTTTGGTAACCGAATAGCAGCCAACTGAGTAATTATGTGCAAAAAACCTGTAAGTCTACATAGAAAAAAGAAAAGTTGAACGTCGCGACGCTTAGCGTCGATGTGATAAAATGTCGAGTTTAGTATCGTTTGATAGCTCTTTTGCCCTTCTTTACAACTTTCCAAAAAATTTTATTTTTTGAAGTAAACCGTTTTCAAATTACAGTCAAAAATTAAATTGATAATTTTTAGTTTTTTTTGCAATACTTCGGTAGGTAACCATTTTGAATTTTGAAATTTTCTAAACGTATTCTTGAAACCCTTTTTTATTAATTTAACCAATGTCTAAACTCTTGCTGTTTCCAGATCTCAATAATAATTTTTTTAAAATCACCCTGTATTATTGTTAAACGTGTAAATTAATCTTTACTTTTGTAGAGCACTTTTACACAAGTCAACTTCAATTTTACACCATTTAAGAGTTCGTCATTACGAACTTGGAGTTATTAGTAACAAAATAAACAACGCCTACTCATTACAACTACTTTTAATGTTTACCAAAAATTTTATATCTACAATGAGCCTATTAATTTCATACGGACAAAATTACGTCTACAACATCAACTTGGAAAGGGACCCTTATGTCTTTTCCTTGATTCGTTTGAGTTTTATATTTGTCGAAATTGTGGGATTGGTTCTAATTTGTTCGAGTTTAGCTGAAGAAGTATGCATTTTTGGTAACATTAGTTGCATTTTTGACTAAATTACGTTTTAGGTGCAAAAAACAAGCTCTTTAATTCATTATGTTGTTGCACTTGAAGATTATGCCTCGACAGAACTAAAACAACAGGTCAGTATTGAGTTATCAGTTTTTGAGACACTAATGGCATAGCGACGTGGAGGGTCCTCATTTTTTAAAAAACAGTGGGAAAAGTGGAGGTCGTTCTTAATAGAATGAGTTAAATTCATCTGTTATTTAGGGAGGTTGGTATATTAGAAAGATCTAAGGGTCACTGAACTAGCTTATCAATGAATTATCCGTTCATGGTACCCTATGCCACACTATACCATGAAAACGTGTTCAAAATTTGAACTACGTCACACCAACTTAGCGTAGCCGAGAGCTTGAAAGTGGAGATGTGTGGAGAGTCTAGCTGCTAATGCTCGAGCTAGGCCATTTGTCCTACGACTTATTAGCAGGGTTTTTCATTTTCTATTTCCTAATGCGCGCTTTGGTTGGTGTTGAATCCCATTTTGTCATTTTCATCACCGTCTGTGGTTCGAAGTAAGAATACGAAGATATCAGTTTCGACATCTTTTCAGCTCTTGTATTTTTCTACTGTGGCACTTAGTTGCTCGCCTAGACGAGAAAGGACCCCGCACTTTTTATATGGAAAAACGGTTTCTGTCAAATTTCACAAAATTTTGGTAAGTTGTAGATCTTAGTTTAGATATAGTTTATCTTCACCCTGTAAATATATATTTACCAATGTTCTGAGTAACAAAAAAGATGTGCTATTTGGCTGTTTTTCATCTATTTTAACGACTTTGGCGACCCCTATCTCAGAAAGGCGAGGTCTTTGAATTTTTGCCCTTGGACACTTTTGTTTAGGAGTCCACAATCTACAACTTGCCAACATTTTATCAAATTTGACTGAACCGTTCTTCCATATCCAAAGTGCGGGGTCTTTTGAACACATCGACTAACAGCTTCGTGATATTTTTCCCCACTTTTAACCAGCACTTTCAAGACATTTATATATTGTATTGTATTGTATTGTACTCAGGGGTCGATTGGCTTCTAAGCCTTACAGAACTGCGACCAGTGTTGATCTTTTGTTCATAACCCTATTCGTATTTACGTTCTCAGGAATTCAATCTTGCCAGCGAAGCATAGAATGTCCCTGAGAAGTTTACTTTTCACTTCTTCAGGCGTCAGTTGAGCCTGCCCCAAGTGTTTCAGCCTAAGCCGAGCCAATGCATCGCAATTGCAGAGAATGTGTTCGGCGGATTCAATATCCGATTCACAGGGTCTGCATATATCACTATCCTCCAATCCCAGTTTCTTTAGATGATACCTCACTGGGCAGTGTTCAGTAAACAGACCCGTGATTAGTCTGATTTCGTTCTTTGATAATAGAAGAAGCTGTTTAGCATTCGTGGTCGAGTACTTAATGAATTTCTTCGACTGTCTTTATCCTGGTGCGTTGTTCCAGTGTTCTCAGTTTCCCATTTTTGGATCTCCGCCTTTCTATGTGTTCTAGATAGTCCACAGAATGGTTTGGGTCCAATCGGGAGGGCTTTTGAGCCTGTTCTAGCTAGTTCGTCAGCTATTTTGTTTCCTTCAATTCCCTCGTGACCCGGCACCCAATGAAGGGCAACTTTGTTGCCCCTTGCCAGAGTTTTGAGAGATTGTCTGCATTCCCAAGTGGATAATGACTCAAAGCTATTGGCTTTGAGTGCCCTTATCGCAGCTTGGCTGTCAGACATTATGTAGATTTTTTTACCCTTTAAATTCCTTCGAAGGAATTCTCGGGCACATAGATCTATTGCAAGAGTTTCAGCTTGCATAATTGTGAGGTAGGTTCCTAAGGCTATTGATGCCCTATATTTTGGCCCATATATGCCTATACCTGTTCCCTGTTCAGTTTTAGATCCATCTGTATACCAAATGGAGGAGTTTTGTTCCAGTTGTATCGATTGACTTCTAGCCGTGTTGCGGTCTTGAATGACCACATCGAATGGTGTCTGAAAGTCGAACACTCTTGGAATGATATCCAAGGGTTTTTCAAACAATTCTGGCTGTAAAAAGTTCAGGATCTTTAGGTGACCTGTTCTGTCACCCAGTTTGAATTTCTTGCTCTGTGCAATTTGTGGTAGGTCTAAAAGTGCCTCCATAGCTGTAGTCGGGGTTGTGCTCATAGCCCCTGTTGTACCCAAACACGCTAGGCGTTGCAATTTCCGCAACTTGCCTTGTGTTGTGATTTCATTCGTTTTTGTCCACCACACGAACGAGGCGTATGTGACAATGGGTCTTATTATTGATGTATATGACCAATATATCATCTTTGGTTTTAGTCCCCATGTCTTTCCGAAGAGTTTGCGGCACGTCCAAAAGGCCCCCGTTGCTTTGGAAAGAGTTTTTTCTACATGAGATTTCCAGTTGAGTTTGGCATCCAGAGTTACCCCTAGATACTTTACCTCTTTGGAAAATTGTATTGATATTCCCTGTAGCTGTGGAGCTTTTAATGTTAGCTTCCTGTGCTTGGTGAATGGAACTATGGTGGTTTTTGTAGGGTTTACAGTAAGTTCCTCCTTTTCACACCATTCATTTATTTTGTTTAGGGAAGTTTGCATGTGGCTTTAAATAACACCGTCATGCTTGCCCTTTATTAGAATGACGATATCGTCTCAGTATCCTTGTATACAGTACCCTTCGCCAGTTATTTTTGTCAGTAGGTCGTCCACTACGATGGACCAAAGCAGGGGTGATAAAACCCCACCTTGTGGGCATCCCCTTGCAGTATCCATTGAAGTCTCTTCCCCTCCTAAGGAAGCCGTTATTATTCGACTTTCTAGCATTGCTTCTATCAAGGTTATCGTGGATGCTTCAATGCTGTGCCTTGCAGCAGCCGTTTTTATAGACTTAAATGAGGTGTTATCAAGGGCCCCCTCTACATCTATAAATAAGCCAACCGCAATTTCTTTTGCTGCGATGGATTTTTCCACCTCCCTTACTAGGTGATGGAGCGCTTCCACCGTGGCTTTGCCTGATTGATAGGCAAACTGCTTGACATGAAGCGGAGCCTCTTTGCGAAGTTCGCTTCTGATGTAATTGTCAATAATTTTTTCCATTGACTTAAGTAGAAAAGAGGATAAGCTGATCGGGCGATATGATTTGGCCTCTTCAGGAGGTCTTCTGCCCGTTTTTGGTATAAACACCACTTTTACCTTCCTCCATGATGTGGGTATATATCCAAATGCATAACTAGCTTTGAAGATTGTTGTTATACAAGGAGCGATTATATCAACTCCATTTTGTAGTAGCGCCGGAAAAATCCCATCTTTACCAGGTCATTTAAAGGGCTGAAAGCTATTAATGGCCCACATCACTTTCTCCTGGGTGAAGATTGTTCCTGCCAAACGTCTGCTATCCCTACTGGAACGTAGGTTTCCATTGATGTGGGACATTATGTGCGTCTCGTTCGTTGTAACTCTTACCTTGGATCCCGGGAAGTGTGTTTCCATCAACACTTTTAAACTTTCTCCGGTATTATCTGTATAAGAACCGTTGGGCTGTTTTAAGAGCCCAATGGTATTTGAGTGGTCTTTAGACAGTGTTTTCTGGATACCTACTGGGGCCGTTTTATCGATCCATTTATATAACTAGCAATTGATTTTTCAGATCAGCTTATTTTCTACTCAACTTTTACATCAAAAAATAGAATTTACAGCAATGAACTTGTTTGTTGTAAATGAAACGTTATTACTTACCGTAAGATAAACTATTAAAAATATTTAAAACAAATTTATTTGTTGTATTTTAGATACTAGGTGCAGTTACAACTTATTTGGTGATTGTAATACAATATCAAATGGGAAATTTAAAAAAACAAGCTAAAATTTATTAACTGGGCACTTATAGAGTAGTTGCGCTGTATTGGGTTTAGTGACACCGAGGATCTGGGTTCAAATCTCCTCACATTAACAACTAGCACTATACGAACTTTACAGATTGTTTTTTAACTGTAAAATTTCAAATTGAATAATTATCACTAAAAAAGTAGCAATTGTGCTTATGATCTAAAAAATTAATAATTAAGCAATGTGACTATGTTAAAAGATAGGTAAACTCACCGACAGTAGTAAAGTTTGGTTAATTTTAAATAAGCCACAAACTGTAAATTGAACATTGTGATGTAATAATTGTAACAAAAAGAATGAAATCTGTAAATATTGATGAAATGCTGAAAGATTATGTTGATGTGTTTGTACCTGTACTTTAAGTTCATCATTCCACTTCATCTTCGAGGATCCATTTGATTTAATTAATCTATAAACCAAATTTCCCGTTTGTTGGGCCTTAAAATTTTAAAACGTTAGAAAACAGTCAATAGTAGCTAAGGGTCGTATCTAGACCAGCGTTTCTTAACCTGGGGATCGCGTACTGCTTTTTGGGGGTCGCGATCACTAGACAAATCTACAGTAAAATTTGAGCTTTCATTTGAACATCTCTGAAAGAACCAGCAACAATAATTTGCATAAAACTTCAGAGAGACAGGGGGTCGCCAAAAATAATAACTAGAATTTTGGAGGTCGCGAACCAAAAAGGTTGAGAAACGCTGATCTAGACGGTCTGATATTTTCATTAGTAATTGGACAAGTACGTGGTTTAGTGATAAAAGTTTGCAACAGAAGAGAAAATAATAGAGTATAAAACAGAAGGTATATGTTCTACAAAAAAATCACTACGTGGGCAAAAGTATATCAGAAGAGAGTTTAATGAATGTCTAAAGACATAATTTCATGTTGAACCAAAGGGGATACCTCTGATGATGTTTTTGAGCAGTTGACCACCAAAGACAGAAGTCGTCCAGAAGATAATGTCAAATGGACTCCATAATAAAGCAAAAATTGAAGTTCTATCTTATTATCCATTATCATTATCCTTCCAGAATAATAAATACAAACAATGACAATCATACAATCTTGCATCAAAATTACCAAAAGTTGTACAGAATAAGACTTATTGATTGACTTACTGAGCGTCGTTAAGTCATAATGATAAGCTCCAATTATTTCAATATATTGAACCATTTTTTGATTTTTGTTAGATTTAAATCTTAAAACTGCCATTAGTTAAATTAAAAATACTGAAATTATCCCAACTTACAAGTAACCCAAAGAGCACCTTGGAACTCTTTTGTGAGCAACGCACTTTTCTAATTCGCTCAAATTTTTATTTATCCACGCGAATCGTTGTTTTAAACATAAAATTAACGTGCAAAATTGTAAGTGAACAAACATGTTACATGGGATAGAAAAGACAAAATTGATGTATTTGCCGAAAAGGTTAAAATTCAAAAATTCTTCAAGTTGAATCGTTGAGATTACGAAACAAATGGTGCCGATTGTTAGTGCCCCAATCAAGCCAAAACTTAACCAAATTTTGCTTCTTTTATATTCTTCTTTTAAATCGACGTTTAAAAATTTTTCAACGTCGTAGTCAAATTTTTGAATATTTTTCAGAACTGTGAGTATCTAGAAAAAAATAATTATTAAATTATTACGACTTGGGCATTTAGTTGTTCAACTGTAGTTTACCAAACCTTTAAAAAGTTTTATGAAGTCAAAAGACCTATTAAACGATACGAAACTCGCCTTTTTATCACATCGACGCTAAGCGTCGCGACGTTTCCCCTTTTGTTTTTTTATGGGTATCCATCGTTTTTTCCCAGAAAATTACTCACTTGGCAGGGCTAAATTTGGACACTAAACGAGAACTTTGAAACTTTAAAAACTCAGTTGTAATTGTTATTTTTCATGATAAACAATAACCTAAATTAACATAATTAACATAACGTAACATAACCTAGAAAAGTTGTGTGAATTGAGAAAAGTACAAGATAGAAAGAACTTGTTTGGAATCCGTATGTAGACAAGCCGACTACGTAATTTTCTGCAATAAAACAATAGGTGTCCATAATAAAATGAACAATTGAACATCGCGACGCTTAGCGTCGATGTGATAAAATGTCGAGTTTAGTATCGTTTAATAGCTCGTTTGACCCTCTGAAGATTTCTCTATAGAAATTTTTTCTAAAGTAAATCATTTTTAAAATACAGTTGAAAGACCTAATTGCGACCTAATTGGTAGTTTTAATTTTTTTGCGAATAACCGTTAAGAATTTTTAAATTTTCAAAACGAATTTTGAAAATTCTGAAAAATATGCAATTTTCTGCTCATTTAACCAATCTGGTAAATTATCGTTTCCGGCTTTAAAATTAGGGTTATTTGGAGCTGTCGAGAACTTACGTTATTTAGATGAATGAAGGCGAATAAGTATTCAAAAAAAATGCCCAATAGACTGAAATAGCGATCAAAAATGTCAGTAATTTTTGCAATAAAACCTACGCTAATTGCCGTACTCTCTTGTATCGAAGTTAATATGTAAATGTTGATAAAACACATCACTAAAATGCTCCAAAATAAATTAAGTTTGGAATTGCTGCAATTTTTTGAATTTATAGCAAAAGGCGTCAAACCTAAAATTGTTGTTGTGTAATAGAGTGGAATTAAAACTGAATAAAAACTAGCAGGTTCTAACATTGTGTATTTACCTCTAGGGCAAATAATTAACTACTGAGGTTGCTTAAGCACTTATAGGTGTATTTAAAATATCATCATCATCATTCGGTAAATGAGTTACCCTTAAAGTTACTTAACACAATTAGAAAAGTTAAAATAGCTCACTTAATTCTTATATCTCATTCTCATTTGTTTGCTTAATTACGACATTAATGATTTTAATGCTTATAAAAGCAAGAACTTCAACTTCCATTCCAATATAAACTTGATGATACTTAAAATTTTACACCGGAGGCTCACAATTTAAATAATCAATTGAACAGGAACTTACAATCGTATAATGACTGCTTAAAAGCTGTGTCAGTTACCGGCTAAAACCCACACCACCCCTTTTGCAGTTGATATGATTTTTACACAAAACATAAAGAAAGAAACTCACGAGTTCCGACACGTGGGGTGTGACAAACCCAACTCGGTTTTGAAACAGTACTACTGCCACAAACTCAATTTTTTGACTGCTGTTTTTTCGTTAATATGTAGAATAATATATTTTTAAAATCTATTGAGGCCCTCTAGTCGATTGGAGCGATATTTGAACGTTTGCTCTGCAGTTATCGAGCGCTGGGGTTTGTCACACCCCACGTGTCGGATGCCCGGTTAAGATTATATTTACAAGAGTTGTTAAGGGTGATTATAATGGTTAGCTGCTTCCGGATAGCAAAACAGTTGGAGATGAGTCCAGTTTCAAAGATGACCATGGTAAAGAATCTTTACCTGCTGTTTATGACTTTTATTTGCTCGGGACGGGCGCCAGTCCTTTGTTAGAACAATAATAAATAGAATTTGCAAAACAGAAACACACAGAAACATTAAAACCTTGAAACTAAACTAAAACTACCCAAAACAAATGCAAATAATAGTGAATAAACAGACAGAACAGAAGATTGTATACAGACCAGGAAAAAAACCAACAAGTAGCTAAACCAACCATAAAGAGGATACACGGTGTCGGTGCCCCCAACTAATCAGCGGTCGAGTTACTTTTGGCAGAGTCCTAGTCCGATGACCAAGAAATCGATCTAGGCTAGTGAAGGTGTCGAACTGATGATATTCTTCTTTGAAGTCCAGAAGACTAAGCCTCGGGAACACGAGGAATCTTTGACAGGGAGCCGCTGTCCCCCACTGACTATGACCGGCGAAATACGAACACCAGGGGTTAACCGGAACCCTGCTACGAGCTATGACCGGCGCAATACGATCACTCGTAACAGAGGTGTCTACGACTGCCAAATTACTTCCAGGTGCGAGAGATGCAGGCCTACAGAACGATCGGACAGCAGTTACGGCGGCAGCGGCAGAAGACAGCGGTAGGCAGCGACAGCAGGCAGTCAAACAGCGGTGGAAGACGGACGGCGGTGATAATGGCTGTGGTATCTGTAAACAGAGTTATCCGTACTATGACGGTGGAGTATAGCGGTTGGACCGTTATACTCAAGACGGATGGTTCACCTAGTTGCCCAACTCACCTACTGATCTGTTCTTGTTTCTGGACCAGCAGGTCTCTTTGTGGTCTCCTTGCAGGTCTCTCTTTGAATGAAACGTTATGGCTTACAGTAAAATAAACTAAGAGATATTTAAATAAAAAATTTATTTGTGATATTTTAGACATTAGGTGCCGTTGGTGCCGTTACAACTTATTTGGTGATTGTAATACAATATCGAATAGGAAATTTATTAAATGGGCACTTACAGAGTAGTTGCACTGAATTTAGTGACGACGAAGACCAGAGTTTAGTTCGCCTCTAATTCATTACAAACTATGAACTTTAAATAAGATTGCTTTGTAACTGTAAAATTTCAAATTCAGTAATTATCACTAAATAAGTAGCAATTGTGCTTATGACCTAAAAAATTAAAAATTAAGCAATGTGACTACGTTAAAAGATAGGTAAAATCACCGATAGTAGTGAAGTTCCGTTAATTTTAAATAAACCACAAATGGTAAATTGAACATTGTGATGTAATAATTGTAGAAAAAAGAATGTAATCTGTAATAATTGATAAAATTGTGCTGAAAGATTATGTTGATGTGTTGGTACCTGTAGTTTGAGTTCATCATTCCACTTCACCTTCGAGAATCCATGTGATTTAATTAACCTATAAACCAAATTTCCTGTTCGTTGGGCCTGAAAAGTGTACAACTTTAGAAAACAGCGAATAGAAGCTGTTATTGTTTAGTGATAAAATTTGGAAACAGAGGAGAGAATAATAACAAAGGAGAAGGCGTATGTTCAACAAAAATATCACTACGTAGGCAAAAGTGTAGCACAAGGTAGAGTTTAACGAAAGGCGAATTGAGGAAGCTCCTGTATAACAATTAAATCGCGTTCTAAAGACATATGAAAGTTTGGAAGGTGCTAGAAGTTGGCCAAGTCTATCACAGGTCACAGAACATGGTTAATGGAGTGCAATGGAAAACACGAGTGTTCAGCAACGATCATCATCATGATCATGATCAATGATCATGTATCAAAATGAAGAAAGTACTTCATGGCGATTTTAAACCCAGTTGTATAGGTGTATACCTCTGACGATGTTTTTGAACAGTTAATCACCAAAGACAGAAGTCGACCAAATGATAATGTCAAATGGACGCCATATAGAAGTAAAAATTGAAGTTCTATCTTATTTTCCATTATCATTAATCTTCCAGAATAATAAATACAATCAATGGTAATCATACAATCTTGCAACAAAATTACCCAAAGTTGTACTGAAAAAGACTTATTAATCGACTTACTGAGAGTCGTTAAGTCATAATGATAAGCTCCAATTATTTCTATAAATTGAACCATTTTTTGATTTCTGTAAGATTTAAATCTTAAAACTGCCATTAGTTAAAAATTACAAATACTGAAACTATCCCAACTTACAAGTAACCCAAAGAGCACATTGGAACTCTTTTGTGAGCCACACGCTTTTCTAATTGGCCCAAACTTTTATTTATCCACGCGAATCGTTGTTTTAAACATAAAATTAACGTGCAAAATTGTAAATGAACAAACATGTTGCATGGGATAGAAAAGAAAAACTTAATGTACGAGCCTAGAAATTTAAACTTCAAATTTTCTTGAAGTTCAATCGTCGCGAATACCAAACAAATGGTGCCGATTGTTAGGGCACCCATTAAGCCAAAAATTAACCAAATTTTGCTCCTTTTATATTCTTTTGTTAAATCCACTTTTAAAAATTTTTCAACGTCGTAGTCAAATTTTTGAAACTTTTTCAAAACTGTGAGTATCTAGAAAACATTAATTATTAAACTTTTACGACTTGAACATTTAGTTTTTCGACAGTTGTTTAAAAATGGTTTACTTAACCCGGGAAAATTTTTCGGGTAGTCAAAAGACCTATCAAACGATAATAAACTTGACATTTTATCACCTCGACGCTAAGCTTAGTTTCGAGTATCTTATGGCCAGTTTCTGGTACACTCGAGAGCAATTTTATTAGCCACCCCAGCGAATCCGCCTAGCACGAATTATGGATGCAACCATCATAGCACCCCTTCTTAAATTTGAGGGGTAACTTTATTTTGCCAAGAAGATGCCAAGAAGTAATAAATCAACAAACTCCCCTTTTTTCGTCGGCTGTAACCTGTTGTAACGGTATTAGGAAAGAAATAAGTTGTCTCAAATTATAAAAGTGACTTATTTTCACTTGAACCATATTGGATTATCGTATAACCTTTTTTAGACTAGGTAGCTAAAATAAATAAAAAATAATTTATATAGAGAAACACACATTTATAAATGTGTTTCAAACCAGTAGTTCACACATCAATTTAATTTGATAATTTGTGTTTAAAAAATAATTATATACTTATAAGGTAATTTAATAGAAACTTAAAAGCAAAAGACAATCTTCCATCATTAGATCACAGTTTTAATTGCATCAACGGAATTTACATTTATTATTAATCCAATTTATTAATCCACCAAGAAAGACGTTATTAATTCATGATTTTTTTTGTTTATTCGCGCGTAGTTTTGCAACGCGTTGTTTGATTTGAATGATTTTGTTAGTATTTTGATGGTCACAGGACAATAATTTATTATAAATTTTATAATAAATATATTTTTTTTATAATCCCGATTTTATAATCAAATTAAAATCGACTTTAATTTAAATAAGGGAATAATTTCCATATGTTGCCTTTTTCAATGGAACTTTAAATTTCTGTCTCTAAAAAATTACGTTACCACAGTCCTTTTTCTGACCTGTAAAAGAAGACAAAATACGGAGGGACAAAGTACAGAACTTAACAATAGCAAAACGTTCTTTGAAACCCCGACACACAAGCACAACCAGATGTAGTCAGACAGAAGGAGAAAAATTTAAGAGACAAAAATTGTTTATTTTTCAATTTTCTTTATTAATTATTTTTTAAATTACTATTTCTGCAAAATAGAATTTAATTTTCATTTGGCGCAAAACTAATCTTTAAGGTTTGAAAGTTAACGCCATTTTTTGAAGAGGAAGTTCTAGTGGTGGGATTTTCTTGAAATTGAAATACCAAAGCGTGACCTTTATAAAGTCAAAAGAAGCATTTTGTGATATAATTTCCATTTTGTAAATCCACATCCACTTAAGGGATGTATAGGAACCTGTCATTTTGACAATTAGTTAACCAATATTACTTTTATTTAAATTACAGAATAGCACTACCTTGTTTGGCACCTAAGTTTAATTTTTATTCAAAATTTGAATTATCATTTTTGAAGAAAATGAATTATCTTATAAAATTATAAGTATTTTCCAAATTTTTCATTGAAAAAGATTGTAGTCTGTTGTATAAGCGAATTTCTAAACCGAAATTCTTCTCTCTAACTCAACCGATGTAAGGGACGCTCTGCTTAGGTATGAGCGGGGCGTGAGGGGGGCTAGAGACTTAACACTGAAGAAAACACGAATTATTGGTTTGTCAAACTTTTACACTAAAGTCGAATAATAAGGGCCTTCCGGTCAAAATTGGGTTGAGACATTTTATACAGGAATGGTTTCGAGCGATTAAGGAAAAAAGCTGTTACAAAAATTATTAGGCAAATTATTCGAAAAAAATCAAAATAAGCATTATCAACATGGGCTTAAATCACTTAAATTTTTCAGATACGTAAAGATCCAAAAGAAATTTGTTCTGCTTATGATTTAATTTAAAGCCATAAGCAAAAAGTTTAAAATGCGGGTTCTATTCAACTCCTCCTAAACTAATAGAAATCGGATATGTTTACGTATAAAACCCGTTATTAAAAATGCATTATGAGGTAGGTACTATAATAAACTATTGAATTAAATTTTCAATTTTGCAATCGATTTACTCATTTACTTATAGAAAAATTGCAAGCGAACATTAAAAAGACTTCTCACTTAAAGATTTTATCGAGGTGATAAAAGGTGAAATTTAGGAAAAAAACAAAACTGTAAGAGCCTTGTAAATATTTTTGTAATACAAAAGAGAGCTTAAAGAAATGCTTTGTATCTTTTTACCTGCCTAACAAAATGCATAGACAGGTAACGTAATTTTTTAGAGACAGAAACTTAAAGTTCCTTTGAAACGCATCATATGGAAATTCCCTTATTTAAATTAAAGTCGATTTTAATTATTTGATCATAAAATCTGGATTACGAAAATAAATTTATTTATTATAAAATTTATAATAAATTATTGTCCTGTAACCATCAAAATATTAACAGAATCATTCAAATCTAACAACGCGTTGCGAAATTACGCGCGAATAAAAAAAAATCATGAATTAATAACGTCCTTATTTTATTCCTATTTTAGTTAGTCTAAAAAAGGTTATACGATAATTCCATAATGGTTTAAGTAAAAATAAGTCACTTTCACTTTTATAATTTGAGACAACTTCTTTCTTTCCTTATACCCTACAACCGACGAAAAAAGGGGAGTTTGATGATTTATTACTTGTTGGCAAACTAAAGTTACCCCTCAAATTTAGGAAGGGGTGTTATGATGGTTGCATCCATAATTCGTGCTAGGCGGATTCGCTGGGGTGGCCAATAAAATCGCTCTCGAGTGTACATTTTTGCTTAGCTTTAGCTAACTTAGCTACACTAGGATTTTTAAAAGACTACCGACACGTGACTTTTAAAATATTGAATAAATAATTAATTTAATTATAAATTTTCTAAATAAATATTTAATAATAATTAGCAATAAATGTATTAACTAAATTAACTAATTAAACTCACGAAATAAGTCGTTTTCATCTTTATTTATACATATAAAGGTGGTCACGTGTCGGTAGTCTTTAAAAAATTTGACTATAGAGCAATAGAGCTAACTTATGGAATCCATAACTCGTCAAATCGGATTTCTTCAATGTTCGGCTAACATTTAAAATTGTCGTGTAACTTGGATAGAAATTTGTCATTCTTTTTTTCGACAATAGATGGATTGTCAAAAGAATAACTAATTCGCGCTCGTTTATAAATAAACGTCACATGATGTTACAATATTTTTGATCAAAATATACGAATAAAATAATTGTTTTTTAGAGATAATAGCCAAATTAATTAATAAACATTAAATAATAATATAAAATTGGCTATTATCTCTAACAAATTAGCGCGAATTAGTTATTCTTTTGACAATCCATCTATTGTCGAAAAACATAATGACAAATTTCTATCCAAGTTACACGACAATTTTAAATGTTAGCCGAGCATTGAAGAAATCCGATTTGACGAGTTATGGCTTCCATAAGTTAGCTAGAGCTAAGTTTTAGCTATAGCTAAGGAAAAATGTACGAGAAACTGGCCATTAGTAGTATCTTAGTAACTCGAGTATCGAGTTTAGTATCGTTTGATAGCTCTCTTTCACCCTCTTAAGATTTTTCCGTACAATTTTTTTCTAAAGTACATATACCATTTTTAAAATACAGTTTAAAAACTAAATTGCTAATTTTCATTTTTTTGCATTATCTCCATAACCACTTGAAATTTTTAAATTTCTAAACGGATTCTGAAAATTCTGAAAAATATGCAACTTTCTGCTAATTTAACCAATTTCGTAAATTACCGTTTCCGAGATCTCTACTGGGGTTATTTGGAGCTGTCGAGAACTTACGTTATTTAGATGAATGAAGGCAAATAAATATTCGCACAAAATGCCCATTAGAGCAAAATAACGATCAAAAGCGTCGGTAACAGTTGCAATAAAACCTCTGTTGATTGCTGTACTATCATGTATGGAAGTAAATATGTAAATGTTAATAAAAGACATCACTAAAATGCTCCAAAGTAAATTGAGTTTGGAATGGTAGCAATTTTTTGAGTTTATAGCAAAAGGCGTCAAACCTAAAATTTTTGTTGTGTAATAGAGTGGAAGTAAAACGGAATAAAAACTAGCAGGTTGTAACATTGTGTAATGTGTATCTACCTATAGGACAAACAATTAACTACTGAGGTTTCTTTGAGCACTTATAGCAGCGGTTTTTAAAATACCATTATCATTATTTAGGAAATTAGCTACTCTTAAAGTTACGTAATATAATTGAAAAAGTTAAAATAGGTCAATTACCTATATTTCATTCCCATTTGCTTACTTAACCCATTACTGGCCAAGCATTGAAATTTAAAAAAAAAAGTTATTTTTTAGAAATACATTTGTTTATTATCTCTATCTAAATACCATTTCACAAAAATAAAAAAAAAATAATAATAATAACATATTAAAAAAAAATGTTTCGTTTATGATACTTTGGCATAATATATGAAGTAAAAATATGATCTACGATATAACAAATCTAAATCTAAATATATAATACTTTGTTAAAATTTACTTTCTAAATACATTAAAAAAATATAGAAAAATACTTTTTCACACTACTTTTTATGAAATTGTGTGAAACAATTAGGGTGCAAGTGCACTTTACATTTACCGCACCTATAAAGAGTATTTGTTTTGCATACTCTACACCGACGTCGTCGTCCTTCTTCTTCACGTTCGATATTATGACCAATTTCATCAAAACGCACTTCACTGGGTAAGCTACTCCGAGATGGGCGCCCCCACGACGTTGTAGCTACAGATTCTTCTATATTTTCTTCTTGTAGCTGCTCGTCTTCCTCAACTGTATTAGTTGATCTAGTTTCGCTTTGAAGCAGCGCCAAAACTAAGTATGAACGAAACTCTATTTGCGACATACGAGAATCGTTTGCTATGTTATATAGCTTCCAGGCGTTTACCACAGTGCAATCAAGCAAATTGATAAATAGTGGCCACCACCACTTTTTGCCTCTAACTTTAATTCTGTAATTTGCTACGGCATTATCGAGAAGATCAACACCTCCCATGTGCTGATTGTATTGGCTGATAACATTTGGTTGAGGTAACAATTCTTCCTTTTTTAGGCTTCGATTATACCTTTTTACCTTCACTATTGGATTTATAGTTCCATTATTGGTTGCAACAGTGACAACTGCGTTGTCGTTCCAACGTGCTACAGTTACCTCAGCCATTACGTCATAAGCAGAGTCAAATTCTCCCCTCTTTTTCTTTGCCAAAACCTTACTGCTTTGTAATGGGCAATTGGGCAAACGATTTTCTCTTACAGTACCCGTGAAATAATACCCTTTTTCTTTTAGCAAGCGAAATAAGGTATAGCTCGAAAAGAAATTATCAAAAAAAACTCGGCATTCCGATGGTTCGGGCAATACAGAAAGTAAATCAAGTACAACTTGTGTTCCTAAAGGATATTCGGATTTTTTCCCTGTAGGACTTGCACCTCCGTAAGGTACAAACTGATATAAGTAACCTTCTGAACTGCACAAACACCATATTTTAAAACCAAAACGAACTGGTTTTCCTTTAATAAACATTTTGGCCGAGTGTCTTCCAAAATATGGAACCATTTGTTCATCAATAGACAAATTGTGAGAAAATATTCCAAACTGTAAAAATTTTTCATTTAACAATGTAAAAATTGGACGTAGTTTCGAAAATTTATCATTTTTGTCCAAATTACTGTTATCCGATAGGTGAATATTCCTCTTTATTGCTCGAAATGTATTTCTACTCATGCAATTACGCACTAGATCTACACGTTTATCTAAATCTTTTGACCAGTACATGTCACTAGCTGGTAAAGTGTGATATCCCGTAAAAATCAATAGGCCTAAAAAGCGCTTTAGTTGATGCAGAGAAAATTTAAAATCATGCCTATTGTTGTCGTTTGCATATTTTAAACTGTAATCTACTACACTTTTACAAACGTAATCGTCAAAAAATAAACCAAACACTTCTAATGGAGTTTTCCCACCAACATTTCGTTTTATTTCTTCTTTTTTTGGAAACTCATTTATTGATGGTAAAGAAGAATACTGGAATTTCTTTTTGGTCCAAGACGGCATATTTTGTGTTTGTTTTCCCTTCTGTTTTCCTTTTCTTTTTTTGCTAGTGGATGGCTCAGCAATGTCATCAGCAATCGGAGTTTCTTCAATAGTAGAATGCGAGTGCACTTCAAATGTACCTGCTATATCACGGACGTTCTGTTCCTCCATTAGGAGATCGTCATTCAAGTCTTCTTCATCGGTGACGATATCAACTGCAGGTGGAATATATACCGCATCAATTTGCTCGTTATCACTATTTTCTAGATCAGAATCTTGTTCCAGGATTGCTTCTAATTCTTGAATGGAAAGGGGTCTTTTCATTCCATAATCTTTTGCGAAAGACATGACTGAAAAAATATAAGCAGTGTAATTCTAATTTGTATAGGTATATTTTATATTTTTTTTAAATAATTTTTTGGCTTATTAAAATTAATTTACTTTAGAGAAATTTAAAATAAGGAATTATTTAGGCTTAAATTTCTCTAAAGTAAAATAATTTATATATTTTATAATAATGTAGAAATTATTTCTAGGTACAGAAAATTAATACATACCTCACTTATGTGCACTAAAAATGTAAAATTTCGATAAAACTTTGAAAATATTTTAAAATGTATAATATAACATCCACTAACTATCCGATAGGGTGTAAGAACGATTTAAAACTGAAAACACTTTTAAATCTTAAGAATTCATACCATCGAAATTATTAGTTCATGCATTATGCCAAAGTATCATAAACGAAACATTAAGTTCAAAGGGTCGTAAATATGTTAGTGTAACTTAATATTGGGGTTTGTTTATTTCACGTTGTCGAACTATCCATGTGAAACAAAGAATTAATACAAAAATGTGCTGAGTCAACATTTCATATTTTTTATGATTTTTAGAACGAAACGCTACACGATTGCAATAAATAGGCTATTTTGAAAATTTATTTAAAAAGAAATAGTAATTATTTTGATTTTTTTATAGATGAATTTAGTAACTCGAAACTATTCTAAAGCTGACCCTAAAATAAGTGGAACTAAATTAAACACCAAAAAATTTAAAAAAAAATGTTTTTTATAATGTTTCGTTTATGATACTTTGGCCATTAATGGGTTAACACATAGAACTATAAAACTTAACATAAAAACTATGCGGGAAGTACACTATAGTCAAAATCACGCCGAAAGCTTTGAACATGGGCGTCGCTAAGAAAGGCATGGCACCGTTATTAATAAGTAGGGGAGACCAGGGACAATTGAAACATTTTTAATTGTTTTTCATTTTTCTCCGCTGCTATCATGAATTTCAAAAATTTAATGTGCTATAGGGACCTTAGTCTTTCTAGTTTTTATTTGTATCATTTCGTTAATTTGTAATAATATACAAAAAAGATATTTCAAAAGCAGTTGAGGTGGCCGAAATGTTTCATTCGTCCCCGTGGCTGGGACGGTTGAAACATCTATCTGGGACAATTGAAACAAATTTACATTAGATGATTTTATAGTTCGAGCATTACTCTGGTCAACAATTGTGAAAAATATAATTATTCTGGACGAGTGCACTTATCATAACATCATTTTTTACAATCCACCCCTTTCCCGGACGGCTATATGGTTCGACACAAACTAAACAAAAATATTTGTGCTCCTCTGTATCACTTAGTATCACTCTGCATGCGTTGATTATGTTTAGTATTATTTGGCTGGTGTTTTGCTTCCTATCATAAGACTTTTCCTAACTTTCTTTTTTTTAAATCATGTTCCCCTTGTATAACATGTTTCACAAGTCCCCATCGTGGTTTGTTTCAACTGTCCCCACAGCACATTGTTATACAAACATTCAAATATTTTCTTAATCTCATATTACAGTAATAATTTGAACTACTTGAACTAACGACAATACATCAAATAACAAAATAAAAATGGTTGAAAGTTGATACCTATTGATTTTATTTCATAGTCACTTTTTTTGCACAAATAGAAAAATTTACTATGCATGCACTAAAACACTTTATTAATAATAAAACGATATTGTTTAATTGCAATGGCTAATTGTCTGGTCAGTCTAAGGAGCATGTAAATACTGTTCTAACGACACATTTGCGTACTACTTTAACCGCGAATTCCGCTCATTATGACGACTGTTTCAATTGTCCCTTGTTTCAATTGTCCCCGGTCTCCCCTATATTTGAATGGTACAGCTGACGTTTGTTAAGGACGGAAGGTACCTGCCGTAATTGTAGCCTTTAATCACCATTTTCTGGCTTATAAAAATTTATTTTAATAAATTGATGATGTGAGGAATGTTAACTAGGGCTGTACTTAATATTTGTAAAATATAAAAGTTATAATCGTTATAGTTTAAAAGATAATTTATTAAAATTATTTAGATATTTACCGCCTTAATAACAGTTCAATTAAATCGGCGTTTAAGCTATGTAATAGAGAATCTTTTATTCTAGGGTATGACATATTTTATAATTTTATTAATTATTTGGAAACTTGTATATCGTCATTTTATTAATTTTATTGTGGCTACTTTTGTATTATTGAGGCGTATAAAATTGAATTATATAAGTTTCCAAATATTAAATAAAATTATAAAATATGTCCTACCCTAGAATGAAGGATTGTCTATAACATGGCTTAAACGCCGATTTAATGGGGAACTGGACACTTGTTTTTTTATTTTTTATTTTGAAACTACAGTTTATTTTGATCTCATAGCATTTTTTATTTTTTCTCTAACTCGAATATTAAGCCCAAAATAAATTTTTTAAAAACGCTGTGACGTAGCTACTAATATATATCCAGCTCTCTTCTTCCTATGTGAGATTGCCGGTTAGTGCGTTAGTAGTAGCTACGTCATAGCTTTTTTAAAAAATTTATTTTGGGCTTAATATTCGAGTTAGAGAAAAAATTTAAAATAGTGATAATTTTTTTGTTTAGTTCTTTACGTTTTTATAGAAAAAAGTACAAAATTCGATTGTAGTCCAGTTCCCCATTGAACTGTTATTAAGGCCGTAAATATCTAAATAATTTTAATAAATTATCTTTTAAACTATAACGATTATAACTTTTATATTTTACAAATATTAAGTACAGCCCTAGTTAACATTCCTCACATTACCAATTAATTAAAATAAATTTTTATAAGCCAGAAAAAAAATGATTAAGTTCAACAAATATTTCGAGTACCTTCCGTCCTTAAAGCTTGTTATCTTAATATAACAGGAATCTTTTAGTATAAAAGAATTCTTTTATACTCTACTACTAAAGTGAAATAAATAAACTTGACTAGTTCAATTTACTATATTCGTAACACATTCCCTCACCAAAAAACTATCCAGATTACTACTATAACGTCTAAAACCCAACTGTTACAAATTGCTCCGGATTACTGCGGTTGCGCGAATATATTTGGGCGCTTAAATTTAAATTAGCATGTTTGTATAAATAATAGGTATGCGTATAAAAATAAAACAACGGGTGTGGCCATACGAGGAGCTTTTTCCGTTCCAAACCGTACCTCACGCGAACTACAAGTCGAGCCTTAAGCCACTATACTACGGTGGTTTTTGATTGTGTTTCGAGAGAACCCTGTTTAAACACATCTGTTACTATAAATTTCTTTTTGGTCCTTAAAATTCGACAATTTTTGAAAAAAGTTTAAAAATCGATTAAGTTAGAATGAAATCCTTTTAAAATTGAATAAATAAATAAAAGAACATGTCTATATTTCACAATATTTTATTAACTTAAACCACCAAGTTTTTAGCTTAGGAATTATTTGTTCATTATTCACTGTTAGGTTAGATAATATTACATCGATTTTTGGTAGCTTTAGTTCGTGTTTCTGGCATATTTTGAAGTTTAAAAGGTCGTTCACACTACATACATGTTTGGTATATACAGCCGGCCAAAAAGTTTTTGGCCACCCCCTGACAATTTAAAAAAGCAACCAACATTACACGCCGTGTAAATTAAACGGCGTGTAATGTTGGTTGCTTTTTAAAATTGTCAGGGGGTGGCCAAAAACTTTTTGGCCGGCTGTACATGTATACGACATGTATACGACAAGTATATTAAAAAATCCATACAAATCTGACATTTTCTCATACATGTCATAGATTTTTGAAGTACGATGATTGTGTATACGACAACTTTGATACCCAGATTTGTTTTCCATAATTTCGTAAAATACATGTATGCAGCTCATTGCGGGTAGCACAAGCACAACGAAACAATCAGTTGATACCTGAGTTGTTGTTTACATGTTGTTTGTGCTATTTTTAAAGTGTTTGAAGGTATTTTACAACGATAAAATTTAATACCATTAAATTAATAAAACTTTTGCTGTTCTGCTGGTGAAATGGCATAACAGAATGTTGTATCTTTCATGATTATAAGAAGAGCAACAATTACCAATAAAGATTAAAAATCTGTTGAAGTCGACAGAACAAAATTTTTGAATTCTTGTTTGTTCTTTATGCGTAAATCGTTCATCACAGATTTGCATGCTCTTTTGTACAAAAATTTTTTGACCCACCATCTCCTTTTTTTCCGTTGCCATTTAGTTGTTTTGCCATTAATAATGTGATAATATGCTGATGCGACAACAGTAAAAGTTCATCATCGCTACTCGACATGATTTTGAGTATTGACTGACATCTTGAAATGTATGAAGTATAAACGACTGCACCTGTCAAACTTGTGCTATACAAAGTATCAGATTTGTTCAATACATGTAGTCAACATGTATATACATTTGTAGTAAACATGTATGTAGTGTGAACGACCTTTAAGGAATGCTCTTGGCAGTGACTTTTTGAAAAGTCGTCTTATCTAACGTTGCCATGGAATCTATAAGACTCAACAAGTTTTGATAATTTATGCCATCCACACATGCACAGACCATGCATGAAGAGATGTAAAAAAGAAAATGGTAATTTTTCAGTCAAAATTTCTTCAATTCTTTTAGTAGAAAAAACTTCTTATAGGAAAAGTGCTCTGTTAATAATCCATAATAGACTCTCAAGAGCAAATCAATTATTTTTGAATTACCCTGTATTGTACAATATTCTAATATTTATTTTGCTAAAATTATTCTTAATTTTAAAATATTTCAATTTTAAAATTGATAAAATAAACGCATTTGCTTTAATGCTGCGATAAGACGATAAAATTTTACAATAAATTAAATATTTCGTCAGTGATTTTTGTGATGCGGACCCAATGAACGTCGTGACTTTACTCATTTGCAGTGTTTGTTGTAGTTAGTGGAGTTAGTGTCTTTTTGGATTTTTGAAATGGTGTTTTAAGTTCATTACTGTCGCCAGTCGCTGTATTATTTAAGGTTATGTTTTATATATTTTTTTCTGATTTTGTTCGTGTTTGTTCATATTTATTATTCATTAATGATAAAAATAACAAAAATCGTAGGTTGGTAGTTCAAAATTTTATGAGAAAGGGCATTATTTTTGCATAATTATTTACTCCGCTAAATAAAGCATTTTGATGGTAAATTTGAGCAGCATTGAAAAAAGTAAAACGCCCGCGCAAGGAAGGGGCTTCACCCTTAAATATGGGATAAAAGAGTTGACTCCTTACAGGAGTTGATAAAGCTTTAAATATGCTCTATTTTGTGCTGAGTTATAATTTGATTGTAGGTATTGGCGTCGAGGTTAGGCTTAAATTCTCCCTAAAGCTCGTTAGAACAAGGATCAACTGTATAATATACCGAATAGTACTAATTTTAACAATGAAATTTGCCAATATTTAAAGGGATAGCATTAAAAAAATTTTTTAAGTTTCATATTATTTTTTAATATCTAACTTAATATGTAACAAGCTCAAAGAGGTGACAGGCTCGCCAGGGCGGCTCGCCAGTCATCTCATAATCCTCTTTGCGCCAATTAAATCAGTTTTACCTGGCTTGTAATGTTAAATATAAATACTATATTGTGTATGTGATAATGAGAATGATTAGTCTTTGTGCTTATTTTTTTTATCGGAGTTACATCAAAAGTATCGAGTTGAGCCAGCGATTGTAAACTGCAGCGGGCGACCTAGGGGTATATAAATTGGCAGGGGGGGGCTTAAGAATTGTGTCGAAAAGTAAGACACAATTTAAAAAAAAAATTGCGCTGCAATTTAAATCTGCCCAGGTGTGCAACAAAAACTCAACTAAATAAGAGAAGACAATTTTAAAAATTCAACTTCTTCAACCAACTTACATTTTTGAAAAGAGAAAAAACTGCAGTTCTACGATATTATATTCAACTTGACAACAATAAGCTCATTAAATACCGCGAAGTATTAACTTCTTAATTAATTTATAGAATGGACAATTCATTAATTGTATAATGCAAATTGTAACATTTTTTAACGCACATCTAACGTGCCAAATACTATTTTTTTAAACAAATTAAATTTTTACATTGTGCGGCCAAATGCGACCCAAATTTAGTAAAAATGTGCACTTATAGAGTAGTTGCGCTGTATTGAGTTTAGTGACACCGAGGATATGGGTTCAATTCTCCTCAAATTCATAACTAGCACTATACGAGCTTTAAAGATTGTTTTTTAACTGTATAATTTCAAATTGAACAATTATCACTAAATAAGTAGCAATTGTGCTTATGACCTAAAAAATTAAAAATTAATAAATGTGACTATGTTAAAAAAAAAAGGTAAAATCACCGATAGTAGTGAAGTTTGGTTAATTTTAAATAAACCACAAACTGTAAACTCAACATTGTGATGTAATAATTGTAACGAAAAGAATGTAATCTGTAACAATAGATAAAATGCTTGCTTATGCTGAAAGATTATGTGGATGTGTTTGTACCTGTACTTTGAGTTCATCATTCCATTTCACCTTTGAGGATCCGTTTGTTTTAATTAAACTGTAAACCAAATTCCCCGTTTGTTTGGCCTGAAAAGTTTAAAATCTTAAAAAACAGCCAATAGCTAAGGGTCGTATCTAGACGATCTGATTGCATAATGAGATTAAGCATTAGTAATTGAACAAGTATGGCATAGAGAAGAATGGAAGGTAATGAAAAATTAGCGATAAAGAAGGTTTAGTGATAAAAGTTGAAAAGAGAACAGAGAATAATAGAGGACAAAAGAGAAGGTGTATGTTCAACAAAAAAATCACTACGTAGGCAAAAGTGTAACACAAAGTAGAGTTTAATGAGAGGGCAATAGATCTCTGTCTATCACAGAACACGGTTAATGGAGTGCAATGGAAAATACGAGTGTTCAGCTAGGACATGATCAAATACATGATGCAGGAAGTTGGTGTTGGTGAGGAAGAAGTTGGTAGAAGCCCACTAATACGTCATGGCGATTTTAAAACCAGGTGTATACCTCTGACGATGCTTTTGAACAGCTAATCATTAAAGAGAAAAGTCGACCAAGAGATAATATCAAATGGAATCCACAATTAAGCAGCAATCCGAGTTTTATATTACGCTGCATTATAATTTCTCTTCCAGTATAATAAATAGCAACAATGATAGTTATACAATCTTGCATCAAAATTACCACAAGTTGTGCAGAAAAAGACTTATTAATTGACTTACTGAGAGTCGTTAAGTCATAATGATAAGCTCCAATTATTTCGATATATTGAATCATTTTTTTATTTATGTGAGATTCAAACCTTAAAACTGCCATTAGTTAAAATGAACTATACTATATATATTATATATGTTATACGAACTTACAAGTAACCCGAAGAGCCCCTTGGAACTCTTTTGTAAGCCAGGCGCTTTTCTAATTGGCTCAAATTTTTATTTATCCACACGAATCGTTGTTTTAAACATAAAATTAACGTGCAAAATTGTAAGTGAACAAATATGTTTAATGGGATAGCAAAGGCAAACTTAATGTATGTGCCTAATAATTTAAAGGTCAAAAATCTTTGAAGATGTATTGTCACGGTTGCGAAACAAATAGTGCCGATTGTTAGAGTACCCACTAAACCAAAAATTAACCAAATTTTGCTTCTTTTATATTCTTTTATTAAATCCACGTTTAAAAATTTTTCAACGTCGTGGTCAAATTTTTGAATATTTTTCAAAACTGTGAGTATCTAGAAAGAAGAAAACTTCAATTATTAAACTTTTACGACTTGGACATTTAGTTTTTCGACCGTAGTTTGAAAATGGTTTACTTTAGAAAAAAGATAACCCGTGAAAAGTTTTCAGGAATTCAAGAGATTTATCAAACGATAATAAACTCGACATTTTATTCCATCAACCATAACATAACGTAGGGGTATTAAATTTGTCGTTTTTTAGCAGCAAATTACTCACTTGGCTTGTTTAAATTTAAATACTAAACGCCACTTTTCTATGTTGCACTTTTTATTATTTACACAGCTTTATACTAGAGTATGTTATGTTGCGTTATGTTATTTTTTTCGATGAAAAATAAGGGAGAGTGGGGTATAATGATCCCTCTAAGAAAAAATGCCTCATAGAGGAACTAAAGAAAGTGTTAAAACAGCGGATCTTTATATAAAAGAAAGAGTATACAGTATAGTTTACCTAAACTTTTGGCAAGGTCACCTGGGTTAAATGATTAAAGAGCTTTTGTAGCAAAGGACATAATGCACACCCAGCAAAAGGATCATTTTACCCCAAAGATGAGGGTAAAACGATCCCTTCAATCGGGTAAAACGATCCCACACTGAATAATAGTATCTACCTACCTATTTGTGATTGAGTTTCATAATTATGTATAATCATAACAACATTTTAGGTAAGGCTTATTAGTGAAGTTATGTTTTTACTCATTTAATAAATGTTGTAAAACAATTCCCTAGGAGTGGGGTAAAATGATCCTGGGATCATTATGGACTACCAACAGGGAATCATTTTGCCCCAAATGCACTTAATGAATCTAATCTAACCTACAAATTTTCAATAAGATAATACGCGTGTAACTATCTAAGGTTTAAGTCCAAATATACCATAACACCTTGTTACGCACATCCGATTCAATAAATAACAACACATAGGTTTAATGCAGAATTTAAAAAGCTCTTACCTTATATCAATGAGTGAAAAAACAAACAAACGAAAATAACTGTAATACGAACGGCTAAGAACTTACTACATGAACTAAGTGTAAACAATTTGAACTATGACATTCTGCCACGGCAACCTAGATGACACCTTTGGTTTCTTTAATAATTGGGGGGATCATTTTACCTGAAGAGATCATTATACCCCACTCTCCCCTAAAAATTACTCCTATAATAAATCAAATTCCTGTTTATTAAATTATTTTCTAAATAACTTGAGTTTCTAAACCTTTACCAACTAAATTGTAGTTCTTATTTTTCATCGTAAAAAATAACATAAAGTAACATAATTAACATACCGTAACATAACCTAGAAAAGTTGTGTAAATTTAGAAAGTATAAGTAAGTGAAGTATAATTATACTTTATAGACAAGCAGACAAGCAAATTACTTGCTGCAATAAAACAATAAGTTTCTATAAGAAAATGAAAAGTTGAAGGTCGCGACGCTTAGCGTCGATGTGATAAACTGTCGAGTTTAGTATCGTTTGATAGCTCTCTTGACCCTCTGAAGATTTTTCCGTACAATTTTTTTCTAAAATCATTTTTAAAATACAGTTAAAAAACTAAATTGCTAATTTTCATTTTTTTGCGTCATCTCGATAACCAGTTCCAATTTTTAAAGGACCCCGCACAATTCTTATGGGAAATGGCCCTCGGTGAATTTTCCTAAAAATTTAGTATATTGTAGTATTTGACCTACTGAACAAAAGTCTCCATGGCCACGAAGCCCTAAACCTAATATTGTTCGTGTTGTGGAGGCTTAAACTACTGATAATCTTGTCACACACAATACGTATAAGAAATGGTCGTCGGTGAATTTTCCTAAAAATTTAGTATGTTGTGGTGTTGGACCTACTGAACAAAAGTCTCCATGGCCACGAAGCCCTAAACCTAATATTGTTCGTGTTGTGGAGGCTTAAACTACTGATAATCTTGTCACACACAATACGTATAAGAAATGGTCGTCGGTGAATTTTCCTAAAAATTTAGTATGTTGTGGTGTTTGACCTACTGAAGAAAAGTCTCCATGGCCACAAAGCCAAATCCAACCACAGTTGTGTGTGACAACATTATTCAGCACTTGAAGCTTCCGCAACACGAAAAATATTGGGTTTAGGGGTTTGTGCCATGAAGACTTTTGTTCGGTAGGTCAAATACTACAACATACTAAATTTTTAGGAAAATTCACCGAGGGCCATTTCCCATAAGAATTGTGCGGGGTCCTTTACTAAACGGATTTTGAAAATTCTGAAAAATATGTAAATTTCTGCGAGGTGTCGAGAACTTACGGTATTTAGATGAATGAAGGCGAATAAATATTCACACAAAAAGCCCACTAGAGCAAAGTAACGATCAAAAGCTTCGGTAACAGTTGCAATAAAACCTCTGATGTGTGCCGTACTAGCGTCCATCGAAGTTAATATGTAAAAGTTAAAAAAACACATCACTAAAATGCTCCAAAATAAATTGAACTTCGAATGGTTGCATTTTTTTGAATTTATAGCAAAAGGCATCAAACCTAAAATTTGTGATGTGTAATAGAGTGGAGTTAAAACTGAATAGAAACTAGCAGGTCGTAACATTATGTATCTACCTATAGGACAAGTAATGAACTACTGAGGTTTCTTTAGCACTTGGTCTTTAAAATACCATCATCATTACTTGGTAAATTAGTTACCCTTAATAAACATAATTGAAAAAGTTAAAATAGTTATAACAGCAAGAAAAACAACTTTCATTCCAATACAAAACTGATGACGTGATGACACTTAAAATTTTACACCGGAGGCTCATAATTTAAATAATCAATCGAACAGGAACTTACAATTGTATAATCAGTGCTTAAAGCTGTGTCAGTTTCAGGCTAAAACCCTCACACACCCCTTTCGAAGTTAACATAAAATAGGGCGATTTTCGCATCACAGAATTTAGCTCTTCTGTAAACATTATTCCGAGAGTTCTACTCGTTGAACGTGTCAATTTATTTGGTTTTGGTTTTGGTTTATTTGGTTTTGACGTAGAATGTTAGTACTCTTGGTGCTCAGTAGGTGCTCAGTAGGTGCTCTACATCTTCTGTAGGTCATTGTGTTTGTTAGTTTCATTTTATAAAGTTATAAGTGGTAAAGTTTCCATACCCTGTTAAGAGCTGTGTGAAGAAGAATTTCTCAGTTCTTCGTTTGTTGGTGGGGGTATCGATTATGTCTCATGTTGACCATCTCTGAGGTGCTACCTTCCACTTGTTGTATCATTCCTTCCAAAATCTAAAGTCGAGCAGGATTCATTTTCCACCTATGCATGTGGTATTTTGCTTGCATTATTTTAGTTTTCAGGTCTGTCAATATTTTTTCTAGTACTTCAATGTTGGTTTTTTGACTTCTATATCTTTAATTTTAAAATTAATTTTTGTAGTTTGCTTTCGGCAAGTCGTTAATTGACCATAAATATAATGTTTCTGTCAATCGATTGTTAATGGATGTCATTAATCAATAACAAATTGATCGTTAAAAACCCCTATTAACGGTCAATTTTCTATTAACGATCAATTATGGTATAGACAACCAAATCACACCAAATAGTGCATTAAAATTGTGACATTAGTTGTTATTTTTATTTTCAATTTTTGATTGTAGAATATTATTGAAAACTTGCATTTTTGTCGTAAAATAAAATTAGATTTTCTCCAATTTTATGAGAGGCGATCGACGAAAAAAACTTAGTAATCAACTCTTGTTATGTGTTAATAGCTCACTAATAATCTCAACAATTAACGCGCTCCCTACTCTCGCGCTTTAAAATGTCTCAATTGTTAATCGGCCTTAACACACTAGTTGATTAAATAACTATTAAAGGTTTATTTGATTTTGATTGTTTGTGTTTTCTTAAACAAGTTAATAATTTGTGTACAGATGATCAGGATCGGACTGGACAGGTCGGCAGGTCGGCAATTGCCGACGGTGCCAAATGCTTTTTAGGGCCAAAAGATGCATTTTGGGGCCAAACGGAGCCGGATATGGAGCCAAATTACAGTTGTTGCCGACGAGGCCAAATGAGGCCAGTCCGACTTTGCAGATGATCTGCATCTGAAAGTTCGATCTGAGAGAGAGCTGCATCATAATTTTGTATTTAATAAATTTCTTGAAGTTCGCCATTCCAACTTCTACTTTTCATGGCATTGATGCTTTAAGGTTTTTTCTAGGAAGCTCTTCTTAAGGGTTAGCTGGAGCAAGGGAAAAAGGGTTATTTTGGTTTATCCGTGAAATCTTAAAAACAGATTGGCACCTAACGAATTAAGTATTTTGAGTTTAGAGAAGCTAATGATTTTTCGTTTACTACTTAGTTTTCGAAATAATTGCAAAAATATGATTAAAGGTGTAACTTTTGAAATTTAAATCCAATGTTGGGGGTGTTCCTACCCTCGGAGAGCTTGGAACTTTTAGTATGATAATAAGGGCTAAATGTACTACAAATTAGCAAAGGTTTGTAAAAATCAACATGAGGAAAAAATTTCATAATAAACATACAGTGTGTTTCACTTTAGATGAGGGCACATGCATAACTTTTTTATGTTTTGCTTAATGAATCGCTTAATTTTACAGTACAAAAATATGTTTAAAAATTCTTAAAGTTGATCTAAGCTCGTTGAGTTTGAAAATTCCAAAATTTCCATTGCTATAGGGGCCTATGCAGTATGCAAATCTTTGGAACCCAGACTCGTGGTAGTGTCGCTACTCGCTACGCCACTGCATTTGGCCAGGTGGTCCCAGCAGTGGGGCCAACTAATAGCCAGTCCGACCCTGCGATTTAGACCCGGGTCTATGCTAAATGCACTGAAAAAAATCTTACTTCGAAATGCATTATTTTAAGTTTGAAGTAATCTCAATTAATAAAGAAGAGCTCTATAAGAGCATACATTTTTTTTGTAAAAAGCTTATAGTAAATACTGTCACGACTGGGAGTTAGTCATGACCTCTGGAGTCCAGAATCTCCAGAGTGTACCGAGATTAAGATAATAAACAATGCTGAAATCATTAATTTATTTAAAAACGTTTTCTTACTCAAATATTAGCATTATAATCCAATCACAACACATGATGATTATAATCGCTCCTTAATTATTATTACAAAGTACGAAACCGACAAACGTTCCGCGTTCCCGAATTGGCCGACTGTCAATTATCAACTGCCAAGTATAAACTGACTTCAAAACCTGGGCCTTTTTATTAACTTGGCACACGCGCCAACTAAAATTGCTAAAACTGGCAATTTATGCTTTATCTCACATTCTTCCAATACCTGACAATAGTCACGTATTGTAAACTCGTGTACATTAAATTCTTGTACTCTACTTAATAATTGCATTAAATAATTTGCGTAATATTTCTACTCGTGACAATACTTTAGCACGTCATCTTAAAAATTAACATTATTTAACGTTTTCACCAAATAATGTTCAACAATATCAAAAAAGATGGAAATACCGTGCGTTTCCAAAAACGGGCCCCAGCTTATAGGGGGGTTATATGTAACTTTAGACAAATAAAACCTTATATAAAATTAAATGAGACGATCTTTTCTAGAATTTTAACGAAAAAAAAATTATTATTTTCCAAACAGTTAAGGCTGATGGCGTCTTCATTATCTTTTTTAAATTGCACTTTATATATTTATAAGTCCCATAGGATAGAGAATTTTTTTCTCTTTTCAATAAGCTAAAGCATCCGTAGGGTTAAATAAGAAAATTTTAAAGAAAAATTGAAAAAACTAAATCTACATTATTTTTTATCAAGCAAGCGGATTTTTCAAAAAAACAAATGATTTTCAATTGTTCAGCTAACTGTGTATGCTTCTTCACTCAAATCTAATGTTTTATTAAGCCACGGCCTCTGGTTTGGCTACCATCAGCTTGTTACGAATAAATTAAAAAAAAAAAACTTTTTTATACGGAGCTTCATAAAAGACTTAAGTATTTTGAACAATGCCTGCTAATGTAAATAGGTTATTAAATGTTGCCACCTTTGTGTAGAAAACAACAGCTCTCACTTTGAACAATTTTTGTGAAAATCTATTAGTTTGAATATTCATCGTAGCTTTAGTTGCTGACGCCAATTAATACTAAATAAATGATGTTTTACGAGTTTTTTCTTTTAATTTATTTTTTTCTTCTTATTCGTAACAAGCTTATCGTAGCCAATCCAGCGCAATGAAACATTAGATTTAAGTGAAAAGGCTTACAGAGTTAATTAAACAATTGAAAATCATTCGTTTTTTGAACAATCCGCTCGCTTGATAAAAAATAATGTAGAATTAGTTTTTTCAATTTTTCTTTAAAATCTTCTTATTTAACCCTATGGATGCTTTACCTTATTGAAAAGAGATAAAAATTCTCTACCATATTAGATTTAAAGATATATATGGTGCAATTTAAAAAAAATAACGAAGACGCCATCAGCCTTAATTGTTTGGAAAATAATAATTTTTTTTCACTAAAATTGTAGAAAAGATCGTCTCATTTAATTTTATATAAGGTTTTATTTGTCTAAAGTTAGAAATAAACCCCCTATAAGCTGGGGCCCTTTTTTGGAAACGGACGGTATGTAGTATTTCCTGTCTTAGTTTACTACATTTTTGAACCTGGAACAAAATCACCTAAAACTGAAACTTTTGGTATTGTTTAGTACTTACAGTAAGTTATTATTATTATACTAAAAGTCTCCATCCCTCCGAGGGGGGGGCACCTCCAAAATTGGATTTGAATGTCCAAAATTGCACTTTTTTTTCATATTTTCAATTTTTCCCAAGAAGGGTTAGTTTTAGAAGAAAAATTTTAGAGACACAAAATGTTTATTTTAAAATTCCCGATAAAATTAATCAAACGAATTTAATACTTTTTTTTAGCAAACACTAGTATTTTAGGGGTTTAAAGTTAACGCCATCCCCTGAAGGGGTAACTCTAGTGGTGCGATTTTCATCCAATTTTTACCACAGGATGACTTTTATAAGACATACCTACTGTACAAACATCGTTAAAACATTAACAGTATTTTTGGAAATAAAGCGGCTTTTTAAAATTTTAAGCCCAACTTTGAGAACCTTTAACTTTGTAGGGATGAGTTTCTTCATATAATTGCAAGAGGAACAAATATCCCATTTTGGTCCTAGGAAGCTACAGTAGACGTTTATCGGTGTTATTCTGAGACACCCTGTATTGTTTCACATGACGATTAAGCCTTGACAGAACTAAAAAAACAGGTCACTACTTAGTTATCAGTTTTTCACACTGACTGATGGACTGACAACGTAGAGAGTCCTTTTAGACATTTTTAATAAAGCAAGGGGAACTTTCGAGACCTTTCTTAAGAGAAGAGTTAAATTCCACTCTGTTATTTATAGAGGTTGGTATATCAGAAATAGCTAGGGGTCTAAACTAGCTTATCAATGAATAGTTCCGTGTACCCTGCCCTATGGTCCCTACGCCACACCATGAAAATCAGTTCAAAATTTGTAGCACAGCTTAGACAAGAGCTTGAGATGTGTGGAGAGTCTGGCTGCCCAAGCCAGGCCATTTGCCCCACGTAGATACATAAGATACCTAACGTAAACTTAACGTAACGACTTGTTAGCGATTAGGTTTCTCATTTTCTATCTCCCAATACGCACCTTGATGAGTGTTGATCACTTTCATCACCGGCTGTCTGTGGGGCGAAGTAAAAACATGATGATAAATCAGTTAACACATCTTTTCAGTTTAACAGTTTGCAATATTTGTCCATACCTTTAGTCAGTGCTTTCAAGACAGTAGTTATGTAACTAGCAATTGATTTTTCAGATCAGCGTATTTTCTACCGTACTGTTACATCTAAGAATAGAATTTGCAGCAATGAACTTGTTTGTAGTGAATGCAACGTTATTGCTTACCATAAGATAAACTATATAAATATAATTTCAAAAAATTTATTTGTGATATTTTAGATATTAGGTGCTTTTACAACTTGTTAGGTGAATGTAATACGATATGAAATGGAAAATCTTAAAAATCGAGGTAAAACTCATTGGCAAAATATGATACCACCATCATTTAAAATTTATTGTGCATTTGGTTCAAGCACTATAAAGAGTGTTTGTGCCCTTAAAATATTTAACGGCGCATTAGAAATTACCAACGAATCAAGTTTTAAATAAATTGCATTAATAATACATAACCTACGATTATACAGTATTAACGTTTATTTAGGTTTGTGTTATGTGCTATTAAAAAAACATATGCAACAATGTTAGAATAAATGTGCTAGTTTATATAAAACAATTCGGTAACCATTACAAATTTTGCCTTTTAAAAATTAACGTATCGAAATTAAAATATTTAACCCTCAGAATTAACAAGTTTATAGTAGTAAAATTAATTTAGAATGAAAAATATTACAACGAATGTTGTACCCTCTTTATCTTGGCACGGTCCTTTATCGTAAATATCAAAATAATAATTTGCAGCTTTTTCTACACATTTATTATTTTATTGTGTCATGTGTGATAATGAGAATGATTAGTATTTAGTGCTTATTTATTTTATCGGAGTCATTTCAAAAATGTCGAGTTGAGCCCGCGATTGTAAACTGCAGCGGACGACCTAGGGGTATAAAAATTAGCAGGGGGGACTTAAGAATTGTGTCAAAAGTAAGAAACCGACTTTTTATATATTTTTTTTCCTCTGCAGTTTACATCTGCCCAGGTGTGCAAATTAAAAGCCAAATTAAAGTTTTCCAAATTCCAGTTTTTTCTGTAATGCGTCAAAAAAGTTTGCCCAAATTGTGTTTAATTTTTTTCTTAATATTATAATGTAGAAATGTGTTTTTTACTTTATATTTTTTCAAAAAAAAAATACTATTTCATTTTAGTTATTGTATTGTTGCATTACTTAAAAGTGAGTCTAGCTGACCCGTCTGTAGTATGTCTGTGTTACTACTTTTTGAGTGTACTAGCCAAGGGTTCAACTCAATACTAGCACTATACGAACCTAAAAGATTGTTTTTTAACTGCATAAATTCAAATTGAGTAATTATCACTAAATAAGTAGCGATCGTGTTTATGACCTAAAAAATTAAAAATTAAGCAATGGGACTATGTTAAAAGAGAAGTAAACTTACCGCTAGTAGTGACGCTCCGCCCATTCTAAATAAACCACAAAGTGTAAATTCAACATTGTGATGTAATAATTGTAACGAAATGCATGAAATCTGTAATAATTGATAAAATTATGCTGAAAGATAATGTTAAAGCGTTTGTACCTGTACTTTGAGTTCATCATTCCACTTCACCTGCGATGATCCATTTGTTTTAATTAAACTGTAAACACAATTACCCGTTCGTTTGGCCTGAAAAGTTTAAAACGTTAGAAGAGTCAATAGTAGCTAAGGGTCGTATCTAGATGGTCTGACTGCATAATAAGATTAAGCATTCGTAATTGTACAAGTATAGCATAGAGAAGAATGGAAAGTAATGAAAAATTAACGATAAAGAAGCTTTAGTAATAAAAGTTGAAACAGCAGAGAGAATAATAGAAGATAAAAGAGGATGTTCAACAAAAAAAACACTGCGTAGGCAAAACTGTAGCACAAAGTAGAGTTCAATGGGAGGCCAAGAGCAAGCTCCTGCAAAACAATTAAATTGCAGTCTAAAGACTTCTGAAGCTTTATTAGGTACCAGAAATTGGGCAAGTCTATCACAGAACACATGTTAATGGAGTGCAAGGAAAAATACGAGTGTTTAGCTAGGACATGATCATTGATCTTTAATACATGATCATGTATCAAAGTGAAGGAAGTTGGTGTTAGGTCATTAATACGTCATGGCGATTTTAAACCCAGGTGTATACCTCTGACGATGTTTTTGAGCAGATAGCCATTAAAGCCACAATTCGACTAATACTTAACGTCAACTGGAATGTACAATTAACCGAAGCTTTGGGTTCTATGTAATGGTCAATTACCAGTCCTCTTCCAGAATAATAAATACAAGTAATGATAATTATAATGTCTTGCAACAAAATTACCAAAAGTTGTACAGAAAAAGCCTTATTAATTGACTTACTGATAGTCGTTAAGTTATAATGATAAGCTCCAATCATTTCAACATATTGAACCATTTTTTTGTTTTTATTAGATTCAAACCTTAAAACTGCCATTAGTTAAACTGAAAATATTAATATTATACGAACTTACAAGTAACCCGAAGAGCCACGAAGAGCCACGCGCTTTTCTAATGGGCTCAAATTTTTATTTATCCACGCGAATCGTTGTTTTAAACATAAACATAACGTGCCAAATTGTAAGAAAACAAACATGTTGCTTGGGATAGAAAAGACAAACTTAATATATGTACCGAACATTTCAAAACTCATTAAATCTTGAAGTAGAATCGTCAAGGTTACGGAAGCAATGGTGGCGATTGTTAGAGCACCCATTAAGCCAAAAAGTAACCAAATTTTACTCTTTTTATATTCTCTTGTTAAATCCAATTTTAAAAATCTTTCAACGTTGTAGTCAAATGTTTGAATCTTTTTCAAAATTGTGAGTATCTAGAAAACATTAAGTATTAAACATTTACGACTTGGACATTTAGATTTTCGACTGTCGTTTGAAAATTGTTTACTTTAGAAAAAAGAAAAAATTTTTAAGAAGGCAAGAGACCTATCAAACGATACTAAACCCGACATTTTATCGCATCGATCATAACAGAACGACTATCAGAAAAAACGGGATGATCGGTGATCGTATTCAGGCCCATATTTGGGAATAAGCTATTTAAGTGCCAGCGAGCACGATAATCTGGTTGGCTTCCAGAAGCTGTGGCTTACGGCCTCAGGACTGTTAATAATAAACTTCTAATTGGTGAGGATGGCATGAAACCCACCTGAGAGGTATGGCAAAGTAAAATCTTACTTTTTGTAAAACGTAGTTACTTTGCCAGTGGAGAATCCAAATACCGTTTATGAGTTACCAGAGTTAATGTTTGCGGGTGGGTAGCATAAAGACGTTAAGTTTAGCCCAACTGCCACGTTCTCAGAGACATTGTAGAGAGTGGCCAATTTTTTTTATAAAAATAATAAAACGTCAAAGTTGCATCCCAAATGCTGCCATATTTCTAAATATACACTAAAATGTAGTTATTTTTCATCGTAAATTAGCATAACGTAACAAAACCTAGATAAGTTGTGTAAATTGAAGAAAGTATCCATAGAAAGTACTTTGTAGACACGTCGACTAAGTAATTTTCTGCAACAAAACAATGTGTCCATAAGAAAATGAAAAGTTGAAGGTCGTGACGCTTAACGTTGATGTGATAAAATGTCGAGTTTAGTATCGTTTGATAGCTCTTTTGACCCTCTGAAGATTGTTCCGTAGAAATTTTTTCTAAAGATTAAAATACAGTTGAAAATCTAAATTGCCAATTTTCACATTTTTGCGTCATCTCGATAACTACTTCGAATTTTTAAATTTACTAAACGGATTTTGAAATTCTGAAAAATATGTAAATTTATGCTAGTTTAACCAATCTCGTGAATTGCCGTTTGCGAGATCTCAACTGGGGTTATTTGGAGGTGTCGAGAGCTTACCGTATTCAGATAAATGAGGACGAATAAATATTCAATAAAAATGCCCATTAGAGCAAAGTAACGATCACAAGCGTCGGTAACAGTTGCAATAAAACCTCCGTCGACTGCCGTACTAGCTTGCATCGAAGTTAACATGTAAATGTTAAAAAAGACCATCAGTAAAATGGTCCAAAATAAATTGAGTTTGGAATGGTTGCAATTTTGTGAATTTATAGCAAAAGGCATCAAACCTAAAATTTGTGATGAGTAATAGAGTGGAGTTATAACTGAATAGAAACTAGCAGTTCGTAACATTGTGTATCTACTTGTTAGGACAAGTAATTAACTACTGAGGATTCTCTAGCACTTACAGGAGTCTTTAAAATACCATCATCATTATTTGGTAAATTAGTTACCCTCAAAATTATATAACACAAATGGAAAAGTTAAAATACCTCATTTAACTACGCATATTTCATTCCCATTTGCTTGCTTAATACTAAAACATAACATTAAAATTTCATATCTGAGCTCCTAGGGTAAAAAAGTTACCCTTAAACATAATTGAAAAAGTTAAATAGCTCAATTACTTATATCTCATTCTCATTTGTTTGCTTAATTACGACATTAAAGATTTATATGCTTATAAAAGCAAGAACAACAACTTTCATTCCAATACAAACTTTATGACACTTAAAATTTTACACCTGAAAATGATGGTATTTTAAAATACCATCATCATTATTTGGTAAATTAGTTACCCTTAAAGTTACCTAACTCAAATAGAAAAGTTAAAATAGCTCAATTACCTGCTCAGAAGCCTGACTAAATTGCCACGTTGTTTGTAGAGATATCGTTTTCAAATTTGGCATACGTATTTAAGGCAAAATTATCTAGGCTTGTTCGATTTACGTTTTTTATACCTTCATTAATTAAAGAGCAATTAATTAGAGAAGATTAACAAATGACAATTTAAAAAATTCAAATCGATAGAACGTAGATCTCATATAAACATTTATAAATCCCAAATTTGATTTTAAAATTATTTATAAAATTTCACAATTTTGCCAGAGCTATAGGTACCTACTATATTATGCAAAAATTTTAGTTCTCCTCTGGAGTACCCTAGATGAGGCCTGAGTTGATACAATTTTAAAACAGTGATATTTACTAGATCTGGGTACATTGTAGGCGGGTAAACTTTCAATACGAATAACAGGTATATGGAACGGGTCGCATTTAAACGCACTTTAGAAAAACGTAATTTGTCAAAAAAAATTGTGATTTGCGCATTAGAATTTGCATTAAAAAAATATTAAAAGTCACATTACATAATTAATAATTTGTCTATTTTTGAAATTAATTATCATATATAATGTCACAAGTGACTATGAAATTTCCGGAAATTTTAGGTCGAAGACGTAAAAATTTCCGGAAATTTCATAGTCAAGAGAGACATTCGGCATGACAATTTACTTCATAATTAATAAAATAAAATGTTTACTTTTAAGTTAGCTTTGGCCATTTCAATTAAAGGTGTCAATAGCAACCACATAACATAGCAACTGTGTGATAGCAGCGCTATAAACAATGCAAACAAGTTTGCAATTCACATTTTTTCCATATTCGTGTAAAGTAAAATGGCTTCAAGATTCGGTAAAAGTGACACTAAAACCAGAGAAGAAGCCGTGAAGAATAATACACCGGTGAATACAAAGAGAGCCCACGACTCAGCATGGAAACAGTTTCAAGATTTTTGCAAGGAAAGGTCTTACCTTGTCAACGAGTCTACAGCACTAAGTACTGAAGAGATCTCTGAAATTTTGGCAGATTATGCATTTAACATGCGCCGGAGTGATGGAGAAGACTATAAAGAAGGTGTTGTAAAAGTGTTATGGAATACTACAGCAAAATTGCTACAAGAGTTGTACCACGAGAAGTTTCATCTTACCTTTGACCCCTTCAACGATGTTATGTTCAAAAAAGCACGAGATGCAAAAAATGCCAAGAGACGTGAATTATAGATGAATGTTTCCAAGCGAAAAACATCTTCGGCCGCCTTAACCCATGAAGAATACTTGAAAATGATCGATGTTTGGGATGAAGAGAAGCCGGATGAGTTGCAGAAAAAGTTTTATCAAATTGTTGGAAGAGAATTAGCGTGGAGAGGCAATGAGGCTTCAAGTTGCTTGGTGTCATATTTTAAACCGGAACTGGATAATAGCGGAAATGAAACTAATAGAGTGGAATACAATCCAGTCTTTTCAAAAACCTGCCAAGGTGGTGCTCAAAGACTGAGCGACAGCAAATGGTTGGTTTCCAATCAAGTCACACCAAATTTATGTCCACTCAGGTAATACTGAAAAATGTTTCATGTCAGAACTAAGAAGATACCTAATCACCATTTCCATTTCAGATTACTGAAGAAAATGTTGTCAAAACGAGGCCAAAATATAACGACAGAAAGACTCTTCCTCACGGTGAATCCAGCTTGGGATAAACCAAATAGTAAAGGATTGTATAAAAATTCTCCAATTGGGAAGAATGGAATGTCGAAATGGACAAAATTGAGTGCAGAGAAGGCTGGACTGGACATTAAACGAATAAAAATTACTAACCATTCCACTAGATCAACTGCAGTGACGCATCTGGCAAAATCGGGGATTGGGGAGCAGCAGCTCATCAAGATCACGGGTCACAGCTCAGCAGCTTCCCTCAAACCATATTTACAATTGGATTCAGGGCATCATGCTCGTTTGATTCAATGCTTCAGGAGTGACGACACCGGAGAGTCATCCAAATCTGCAGAAAACATTCGTCCAGACAACGGTTCAGTCACTCAGCTCCAACCAAAGACCGTATATTATAATAATTGTACGTTCAATAATTGTGCTAATTTACCTTAATAAAAAATAGTTTTTGAAGAATTTCTCTCAACTTCAGACAAATTTCCGCGGAAATTATCCCTAGGGATAATTTCCGCCCAATCAGTTCTTGATTGGTTGAATATCAAAAAACAAGGTCGTTTCATTGGTCTCTTAATTATGAAGTAAATTGTCAAAATAAGAAATTAATAATTTGTTTTAATTAACCCGGCATCCGACAGGTGAACATTTGTTACGAGCTCCGACAGGTGGGGTGTGACAAACCCAAAACTTTAAATAACCGTTTCGAATATCTATAGTCAAATTTTTTGGAAAGTCTAATGCCCGTATTTATAGACAGATCTCAAGCACTTGCTCGGACTCAAGACCGAGACGGGGCCGGTTGCTATTGGTTTCTATTGTATTATACAATGAAAACCAATAGCAACCGGCCTCGTCTCAGTCTTGAGTCCGAGCAAGTGCTTGAGATCTGTCTATAAATACGGGCATAAGTATTTAATATCGCCAGGTACATTATATTAATCAGTAAAACAAAAATTTTAGCCATAAAGACTTTACTTTGGCTTCATAACACAAATTGCAAATTATAACGTATTTTTTTCGCTAAGAAACCAAGCAGTTAACTATTTATTTTATATAAAATGTTTGAAACATACAAATAATTTAAAAAACACAAAATTAAAAAGGCAATTCTATATTTTTCAATAACAAAATCCGCATGTAATTTAATCCAATAGCAAAAAAGTTATTAGTTGTTAAAGTTAATACAATTTTGCCATGTGTGTGAGAGAGACAGATATATAAAAATGCGTCAAAAACTTCATATACGCACTTAATTTTTCAATTTTGAGCCCAAGGACATTATGAAATCCTCTCATGTTGATTAGACCTTCTCTTTTAGGGGAGTGGTTTGGGATTTTCACCCAAAACATAAAGAAAAAAAAACTCACGAGTTCCGACAGGTGGGGTGTGACAAACCCAACTCGGTTTTGAAACAATACTACTGCCACAATCTCAATTTTTTGACTGCGGCGTTTGCTTTAATATGTAAAATAATATGTTTTTGAAAGCTATTGAGGCCCTATAGTCGATTGGAGCGATATTTGAATGATTGCTATGCAACTTTCGAGCGCTGGGGTTTGTCACACCCCACGTGTCGGATGCCGGGTTAAAAAAAGCTAGGTATATTTATGAAAACAAAAGTTAACTTTGTAATTTATTATAGAGTATACCATATTTTTCCTATTATATTCATGGCACGGTTACGTTGTCACTTAGGTTAAAAGTAAGAAAACAACTTTTTTTTAAATTATTTTTTAAATTTCTAGGTAAATTTTAATTAAAAAAAGATGAAAATTATTTTTTAAATTTTACTATTACAAAAATGATGAAGTTTTAGGATTTTCTTAAAAGTAACACGGCATGTGAACTTACTGTCGTTTTATAATATGTACTACCCAAGTATTTTAGTAGTAAAATACTGTTAAATTAAAAAAAATTATAATCTACAGAAGCTTTTGTAAAAAACCATTAATTTTTTTTAAAGATTCCCAGTTTACCCTTTCTGACAAATAAAATTTAACTGGTATATATATACTGTCGAGAGCGATATAGCGAATTTAAACAGCGATGCAATCATCAATGCTGATGCTAATGCATCAGGGTATGAAAATAACTTATAAAAAAATTAAATTATAAGTTTCAATTTGCCGGGATAGTACTAGGATGGGTTACCATCTACAAATTATTCAGTCTAAAAAAAACAATAATCAATTTTTTAATTTAATTTCTCAACGTTTTGAGCCCCCTGATTCTAAATATAAAATAGTATATTGAAATTCAAGTGCAGAAAAGGGTGGATTGCAAAACAAAATATAAAAGATGGAGCACGAGCGATAGCGAGTGCTCTAATTATATGAGTTTTGCAATAGCCTTTTCTGCAAGTGTGTTTCATACTTTTTTTTCTACGAAAGTGAATATTCTACATCAATGAAGATTTTTGTTAAATGTCAAAATGACAAATTAATTTAAATTGTGAAAATAATAATCATAGTGGTATTTTTTTTATGTTTTGGGTGCGGCAAGAATTTTCCGCACTAGTGTTTCAAAAGTCTACTTTCAATATTCATTTAGTTGTCAGAAAAACTGTCATTCAGCACGTTCGTAGAAAAAAAAATTTTGGTTCTTTAGTGAGAAAGCCAGCCGTGTTTCTATCTGTTACAGCTGTGGGACAAAAACAACTGAACCGATTTTGATGAAATTAGAATTTAGTCACTTTAAATAGTTATTTGTTTTATAAGGAGACACAGTGACGTTTTGTGTGACAAGACTGTGTTTGGCTGAAGGGCGAGCGTAGCGAGCGAGTCAGGCAATACAGGCGAGTCTCGTTAATGGTTTACGAGATCCCCATGGTGAGCATGCTAAGTGGGACACCCGTTATATGTATTAATCTATTAAATATCTATTATTTGTCACTATTTTCGGTTTAGGAAACACTTCCAGTTAAACCTGAAATTACAAAAATATCAATTTTTTTTAAAAACACCCTGCATATTTTTAAATATTTTGAAATATCGCACAGTTACAGTAAAAATATTTTAAGTAGACGAGCGGTGACAATGCGCAGATAGCCAAATTTGTATTTATCCCCACCAACGCAGTAGTCAACGTATTTAAATTATTAAAGGGGCGTGGCCAAACCTGCGCGAACTTACCTCAAGTTAGATTTTTTTACTGTAGCTGTTACACGATATCTAATACTTTATATTTTAACCTCCGATTTAATTTAAATGGAACTATTTCAATATTTTAAAAGCTCGTAAAATTAAATTTCTGAAAATATCAAATTAACTAATTTACTTTATTTTTTTTATCAAATTAAATAGTTCTTTAATTAGAAATGAGAAAATTTTATTATAAACAATAAAGAATAAGAATCTAAACATGTAAAATTCAAGACCAAAAACATAAAATAAGTTGTTATTTTAACCCATTAACGCCCAGCTGTTGATGGAAAGCCCAGAAAAATAGCTGTTTCTAATGACTTTTTGTAACTTTTGGCTATTTTAATTTTTATGAAATCAAAATTTTTTTTATTTTGTGCTCGGGCGTTAATGGGTTAAAAACATTATCAAACAATCCGATTTACAGTTGGTTTCAGTGGTATCCTGTAATTGATTCTTATGCCACAGGATGTCATGACTACGTGTTCAGAATTTGTACGTCACATCAGCACAGCCTAGATAAGAGCTTGAGATGTGTGAAAGAGTGTAGCTGTTCAAGCCAGGCCATTGTTCCACGTAGATACATAGCGTCGGTCTAAGAAGCAAATGGCCTAAGTCTATTTTTAGCTAAAATTGAGATTTGGCTACCACCTATTGATATGGTCCAAAACTACATTGTGAAATATTCTTAAGTCCATATCTACATAGAGCGCGCCAAAAATGTATATGAAGCATTTGGCCTATGTCCAGTGCACGTTCGAATTTTGCCTAAGGCCCATTATTTGCATACAGTTTTATACGTAACAAAACGTGGTCTTGTGTTAGCCAGTTATGTTTTTTGGTTCTCTTGCAACATTTACAAATTGCGACTTAGGCCATTTGCATCTTAGACCGACGCGACGTTAGGATACATACCTAAACGTTACGACTTGTTATAGCAGGGTTTCTCATTTTCTATCTCCTAATACGCACCTACATGAGTGTTGAACCCCATATCGTCACTTTCATTACCACTGTCTGCGGGTCGAAGTAAGAACATGATGATATCAGCTTCGACATCTTTTCAGTTGACTTTGACTACAGCTTCGTGAGATTGAGTCTTTACCTTCAACCATTCTTCAAGACACTTATGTAAACTAGCACTTTTGCATAAAAAAATAGGATTTACAGCAATGATTGTGTTAGTGATGAATGAAAGTTTATTGGTTACCGTAAGATAAACTATTAGAAATATTTTCAAGAAATTTATTTGCGATATTTTAGATATTATGTGCCCTTACAACTTATTTGGTAATTGTAATACAATATCAAATGGGAAATCTTAAATAGCAAGCTAAAATTTCCTAATTGTGCACTTATAAGTAGTTGCGATGTATTAATTTATGTCGAGTTTCTCTAATGTTATGAATCCATAACACTCCACAACTTAACAATCTTCATTGTTTGAAATCGGTCTTTGAACACTTAGTGAATAGATCTAAGTATAATAATAAGAATAAGAATAGATCTATCTTTAGAGAAACCCAACATTAGTGACACCAAGGATCTGGGTTCTATTCTCGTCAAACTCAAAACTCTACGAACTCGAAAGATTTTTAGTTAACTGTATCAATTCAAATTGAGCAATTATCACTAAATAAGTTACAATTGTGGCTATGACCTAAAACATTAAAAATTAAGCAATATGACTACGTTAGAAGATAGGTTTACTCACTGTTAGTAGTTGCGCTCCGTCCATTTTAAATAAACCACAAAGTGTAAATTTAACATTGTGATGTAATAATTGTAACGAAATGAATGAAATCTGTAATAATTGATACAATTCTGCTGAAAGATTATGTTGAAGTGTTTGTACCTGTATTTTGAGTTCATCATTCCACTTCACCTTCGAGGATCCATTTGCTGTAATTAAACTGTAAACCAAACTTCCCGTTTGTTTGGCCTGAAAAGTTTAAAACGTTAGAAAACAGCCAATAGTAGCTAAAGTGTAGCACAAAGTAGATTTCAATGGAAGGCCAATAGAGGAAGCTCCTGTATAACAATGAAATTGCGCTCTAAAGACTTCTAAAGGTTTATAGCAGAAGTTGGGCATTTGGGCAAGTCTATCACAGAGCACGGTTAATGAAGTGCAATGGAAAATACGAGTGTTTAGCTAGTACATGGATCAGATACATAATGGAATGAAGGAAGTTGGTGTTATGCCATTAATACGTCATGGCGATTTTAAACCCAAGTGTATAATACCTCAGACGATATTTTTGAGCAGCTAACCATCATAGACACAATTCGACCAATAGATGTTATCAACTGGAATGAACAATTAATCGCAGTTGGGAGTTTTAACGTATGCTCCATTATCGCTGCTCTTGCAGTATAATAAATACAAGTAATAATAATCATACAATCTTGCAACAAAATTACCAAAAGTTGTACAGAAAATGCCTTATTAATTGACTTAGTGAGAGTCGTTAAGTCATAATGATAAGCTCCAATTATTTCAATATATTGAACCATTGTTTTGTTTTTATTAGATTCAAACCTTAAAGCTGCCATTAGTTAAACTGAAAATATTAATATTATACGAACTTACAAGTAACCCGAAGGGCCCCGAAGAGCCAGGCGCTTTTCTAATTGGCTCAAATCATTATTTATCCACGCGAACCGTTGTTTTAAACAAAAACATAACGTGTAAAATTGTAAGTAAACAAACATGCTTAATGGAATAGAAAAGAGAAACTTAATAAACGTGCCTGACAATTTAACAGTCAATAATCTTTTAAGCATAATCGTCGTGAGTACGCATAAAAGGGTGACCATTGCTAGAGCGCCCATTAAGACGAAAATTAACCAAATTTTGCTCTTTTTATATTCCTTTGTTAAATCCAATTTTAAAAATCTTTCAACGTCGTAGTCAAATTTTTGAATTTTTTTCAAAACTGTGAGTATCTAGAAAACATAAAGTATTAAACTTTTACGACTTGGAGGTGTCGAGAGCTTACCGTATTCAGATAAATGAGGGCGAATAAATATTCAAACAAAATGCCCACTAGAGCAAAATAACGATCAAAAGCGTCGGTAACATAAGTAATAAAACTTTGGTTCGATGCCGTACTAGCTTTCATCGAAGTTAACATGTAAATGTTAAAAAAAGACATTATTAAAATGCTCCAAAATAAATTGAGTTTGGAATGGTCGCAAATTTTTGAATTTATACCAAAAGGCGTCAAACCCAAAATTTGTGATGTGTAATAGAGTGGAGTTAAAACTGAATAGAAACTGGCAGATCGTGTATACATTGTGTATCTACCAATAGGACAAGTAATTAACTACTGAGGTTTTTTTAGCACTTACAAGGGTCTTTAAAAAACCATCATCGTTATTTGGTAAATTAGTTACCCTTAAAGTTACTCAACACAATTGGAAAAGTTAAAATAGCTCAATTACATATATTTGATTCCCATTTGCTTTCTTAACACTTTAAGTACTAAGAAAACTCTATGCGGGAATTACACTAGCGCAGCGATTCTCAATCTGGGGCGCGCTCCCCTTTGGGGCGTCCAATATCTGAAAGGGGGGCGTGAGCAAAATGGAAATAGAACCTGACCAAAAAACCTGATTTCACAAAGAGAAAATGTTCAATTACTAAAAACAATTTCGGTGCAGAATATTCATCAACACTAAACCAACATTCAAAAAGCGGTTTAAATTTAAATGCAAATTGTCTTACTCCGTGGTCATATGTCAGAGCATCGTACTTCGCACTGTCTCAGTGTCCCTAGTACCAAACTCCACTAAAAAAATAAATAAATTAAGAATTATTTGAGGGCCTGGATAGGCGCGTACCCACCCTGTTAATCGGAGTGCCCACCCAATACGTTTAGAGAGCACCTTTAAGATTAGGGTTGTTAGGGTGGAGGGTAAACCCTTAATCGGTTAATCGGGCCCATTGAGCTGCCTCCCTTTAGCAACCCCTTCTGACCCTTCAGTCCTTGATCCATCCCAACTTTTGGATGAATCCAAGGATACTGAAGGGCGAAGTATCGCTGATACTGGCCATGTTAGGGGAGAGCACCTTGTGAAATAATTACTAAATGGGTACGACATAAAAAACACTCGTAAGTTTTTGAGTTTTTTCAAAAAAATAAAAAATTTTCTTTCTGTGACCCATTATTGGGCGTTTGAAAATTGACTCATACCATAATTTAAAGGGGGTGTAAACCAAAAATTAAAGTTATAGTACAGAAAACTGTACTACTTCCTAAGAAGAAATTTTCGAACCGCACATCGCTGTGATGGACCGGTCAGAAGATAAATAAGAGAGAGCAAATCATGAAGCTCTTGTCTGTGTGACGTCACAATTTTCGAACTCGAGAGCTTATATTTCAGATAATATTTGTGCTAAAAATGTGCAGTTTTCACCGTTTTTCTTAGATATTTTTTTAACAATTTTTAGAGAGAGAAGGTTTTCTTGCTTTACTCTCTTTAACAAAGCGAGGGTTGATAAATGTTTGTTTTTGAGTATAATCAAGCTAAATAAAATTATTAGATAATAAAATTTCTTAATTTTTCTTGAAACGCATTGACCTTGAGGTGACAAAAAATTTAGGCTGCAACGCATTAAGGCTACCCTCATTTTTTATTCTACAAGGGGGGGGCTAAAAATTGTATGTTAAAAAGGGAGTCGTACAGTCATCAGCCTCACAGTTATTGGCCACCCTCGCTATACGCCAGGGTGGTTATTAGCCAACAACGACAAAAGGGAAACTTGTTGATTTACTAATTGTTGGCAAAATAAAGGTACCCCTCAATTTAAGTAGGGGTTGATATGATGGTTACATCCACAATTTGTGTTAAACGTATAGCCAGGGAGGCCATTAATTATGAGGCTCACTATACATGAAAAAAGGTTGAGTACCACTGCACTAGCTTCTAGAAAACCCGTACCGTTTGCCGTATGGGTAGAGCCGGCCCTGTTGCCAAATGTAAGCGTCCTTCTATGCGCCGAAGAGCAAGTGAGAGACAGCTGTAGAAAGTTTTCACAATAGTTTTGACGTTATGCAACCTTGGTTATGATGTTATGAATTTTGCCTTTTGCGCAGGGTCACTTACGTGTGGCAATCCTTATAATATGCGTATAAAAATAAAAATATATGTGTATTATTACACTATTACACATTTACACATTTTTATAAACTATAAAAACTTTGTTTTACTTAAAATTTTTTATAAAGGATTTCAAATTATAATTTATACAATTTTTACTTAATGGATATTAGGGTGCTTTTATTTGGCCTACTTTTGAATTTGAATTCTTATGCCCTTTCAATCAACTCCAAATAACCATTATCAACGGGATTGAAGTTTCTTCTGGTAAAATACACAGGGTTTTTGGATAAAACGGAATAAAAATTTCTTTTTCGTAAAATACGTGGTCGTAAAATCTGAAACTTGGTAGATAGCACGTTCGTTTTCATGTATTTAGCATTACAACGTGACATCCTATGATAAAAACGGCCATAAGAAACATACCGTGACATACCGTTAGGTCTCGCCATTCATCGGACCCTGAAAAGCGTGACATCGCGTTGATGTCACTCTATCCTTAACGTGTTTTAAACGTGTTTTAAATTTCTTCAAATTATTAATTTCATAAATTTTTTTAAATAATAAATTTTCACGCGTTTATTATCTCCTATCTCCCACTTCAATGTAGTTCGATCACGTTGAATGAGGGACACGTCTTTTTCGTACATTTAACAAAAAACAATCGTCGGTGTAGGTTGTAGGTGCATTATAATAATTTTTGAAAATTTAATCTTTCTAACGCATTCATATCTTCAAATACGTGATTTATTAACTCACCAACAAACTTTGTCATATGAATGCTGATGTAATTTTAAGCAAAAAACATTATTTGGACATATATATGTCCGATTTTGCTTATTTTAGGAATTAGAAGACTTCAAAGTTGTCTGCAGAAAAAAGAAAATGATCCCTATCACAGAAGAAGAGTGAGGTCTTAGAAATTTTTGCTCATGATAAGACTTTTGTTCAAGAGGCCAAAATCTACAACTTACTAAAATTTTATCTAATTTTACAGAAACCGCTTTTCCATATAAAAAGTGCGGGGTCAGTCTGCTTGTAAGAGTTGGAAAAACGATTTCTGTCAAATTTGATAAAATTTTAGTAAGTTGTAGATTTTGGCCTCCTGAACAAAAGTCTCCATTGTCTAAAAATTAAAGATCTCACCCTCGTCTTCTTTTTTCTGCAGAAAAGTTTAAAGTCCTCTAATTCCTTCAATAAGAAAAAATCAGACATACGTCCAAATAATGTTTTTCTCTTAAAATTACATTAGCTTTCAGATGGCAAAGTTTGTTGGTGAGCTAATAAATCACCCTGTACTTCGTCGGATTTCGACGGGAGTGACGGCTAGTAATTTTTGAAACATACCGAGTGCCCACGATCAAAGCGGAACATAGCCAGTTTACATAGGAAATTAAATAAATTTGCAGTTTGCTGCTCACCAGCTTCGTTTACAAGAACTGTAATGATATCTCTTGAAAGAGAATTATTTTCTGAATCTGTTGATACCAAATTCTTCTTAATTAATGACCTCTTTAACATTACAGAAGTAATTTAAATATTTTCATAATTTGAAAAAACTATTAACAGCCATGATAATATGTCAAATTCAAATAATTGTAATAATTATTTACAATTACAGTTACAGTTGATTTAAGTTGTATCTTGTTATTTGTCCTTATGGCACACCATATCAAGAAAATGTGTTCAAAATTTGTACGTCACATCATCACAGTCTAGTCAGGAACTTGAGATGTGTGGAGAGTCTGGCTGTTCAAGCCAAACCACTTGTTCCACGTAGATACATAGGATAGATACCTAATGTTACGACTTGTTAGTAGGGTTACTCACGAGGGGTCAAACACTGTTCTGAATTTGTACAATGACTGCAGAAACTGCTGTTGACTGCAGAACTTTTGTACATTAACTGCAGAGAGTGGAAGACCCGTCGGTTTCTATCTCATAATACTCACCTTGATAAGTGTTGAACCCCGTATCGCCCCTTTCATCACCGCTGTCTGTGAGTCGAAGTAAGAACATGATGATATCAACTTCGTAATCTTTTCAGTTCGACAGTTCAGTTCATATCGACTAGCAGCTTCGTGATATTGTGTCCCTATCTTCAACCATCACTTTCAAGATATTTATGTAGCTAGCAATTGTTATTTCAGACCAGCGTATTTTCTACGCAACTGTTACATCAAGGAATAGAATTTACAGCAATGAACAAGTGAGTGCAACGTTATTGCATAAGATAAACTATCAGAAATATTTTCAAAATATTTATTTGTGATATTTTAGATATTAGGTGCAGTTACAACTTATATGGTGATTGTAACACAATATCAAATGGGAAATTTTAAGAAAGCTAAGATTTATTAAATGAGCACAAGAGCACTTATAGAGTAGCTGTGCTGTATTGGGTTTAGTGACACCACGGATCTGGGTTCAATTCTCCTCACATTCACAACAAGCACTATACGTTTTAGTATAATGTTACACTATAGATTTTTCTTTAACTGTATCATTTCAAATTGAGCAATTATCACTAAATAAGTAGCAATTGTGCTTATAACCTAAAACATTAAAATTTAAGCAATATCACTACGTTAAAAGTTATGTTTACTCACAGTTAGTAGTGAAGTTCCGTTCATTTTAAATAAACCACAAACTGTAAATTGAACATTGTGATGTAATAATTGTAACGAAAAGAATGTAATCTGAAATAATTGATGAAATGCGTATATTGAAAGATTATGTTGGAGTGTTTGTACCTGTACTTTAAGTTCATCATGCCACTTCACCTTCGAAGATTCATTTGATTTAATTAAACTGTAAACCAAATTTCCCGTTCTTTTTGCCTGAAAAGTGTACAACGTTATAAACGCCAATAGTAGCTAAGGGTCGTATCTAGACGATCTGATTGCATAATAAATTTAGGCATTAGTATAATTGGACAAGTATAGCATAGAGAAGAATGGTACGTAATAAAAAATTACCGATAAAGAAATTTTAGTGATAATAGTTGGAAACAGAAGAGTGAATAAGGACAATGAATGAGGATAAAAGTGAAGGTGTATGTTCAACAAAATAATTACTAAGGCAAAAGTGTAGCACAAAGTATAGTTGAATGGGGGCCAACAGATGACGCTCCTGCATAACAATGAAATTGCGGTCTAAAGACATATGAAGGTTTATTAGGTAACAGAAGTTGGTTAAATCTATCACAGAACAAGATTAGTGGAGTGCAATGGAAAATACGAGTGTTCAGCTAGGAGATGATCAGATATATGATCATTGATACATTGATAAGTGGTCCTGTATCAAAATGGAGGAAGTTGGTGTTACGCCACTAATACGTCATGGCGAGTTTAAACCCAGGTGTATGTATACCTCTGACGATGTTTTTGAGCAGCTAACCATTAAAGACAGAATTCGACCAAAAGATAATATCATATGGAATGTACAATTAAGCAAAGATCGAAGTTTTATCTCATGGTCCATTATTATTCCTCTTCCAGTATAATAAATAGAAGCAATGATGATTATAATATCTTGCAACAAAATTACCACAAGTTGCGCAGAAAATGCCTTATTAATTGACTTAGTGAGAGTCGTTAAGTCATAATGATAAGCTCCAATTATTTCAATATGTTGAACCATTTGTTTATTTTTGTTAGATTCAAACCTTAAAACTGCCTTTAGTTAAAATGAAAATATTGATGTTACACGAACTTACAAGTAACCCGAAAAGACCCTTGGAACTATATTGTAAGCGACGCGCTTTTCTAATTGGCTCAAATTTTTATTTATCCACGCGAATCGTTGTTTTAAACATAAACATAACGTGCAAAATTGTATGTGAACAAATATGTTTAATGGGATAGCAAAGACAAACTTAATGTATGAGCCTAAAAATTTAAAATTCAAGAATCTTTGAAGTGAAATCGTCAAGATTACGAAACAAATGGTGCCGATTGTTTGAGCACCTATTAAGCTAATAATTAACCAAATTTTACTCTTTTTATATTCTTTTCTTAAATCGACGTTTAAAAATTTTTCAACGTCGTAGTCAAATTTTTGAATCTTATTCAAAGTTGTGACTATCTAGAAAACATTAATTATTAAACTTTTAGGACTTAGGCATATAGTTCTACGACCATAGTTCGAAAATGGTGTACAAAATTTTTCAGCAAGTCAAGAGACCTATCAAACGATACTAACCTCGACATTTTATCGCATCGACCGTAACATAACATATGGGTTTATCGTTTTTTAGCAGAAAATTACTCACTTGGCTTGTCTAAATTTAAATACTAAACGCCAACTTTGTATCTTGCATTTTTTATTATTTACACAGCTTCATACTAGAGTATGTTATGTTACGTTATGTTAGTTTTTACGACGAAAAATAACAAGATTAATAAATCAAAATCCCATTTATTAAATTATTTTCTTAATAACTTGAGTTTCTAAAACTGTAGAAACTAAACTGTAGTTGTTAGTTTTCATCATAAAAAATAACATAAAGTAACATAATTACACAATACGTCTCTATAAGAAAATGAAAAGTTGAACGTCCCGACTCTTAGCATTGATGTGATAAAATGGCTAGTTTAGTATCGTTTGATAGCTTACTTGACCATCTGAAGATTTTGAAAATTCTGAAAAATATGTAACTTTCTGCTAGTTTAACCAATTTCGTACATTGCCGTTTCTGAGATCTCAGCTGGGGTTACTTGGAGGTGTCAAGAACTTACGGTATTTAGATAAATGAAGGCGAATAAATATTCACACAAAATGCCCACTAGGGCAAAATAACGATCAAAAGCGTCGGTAACTGTTGCAATAAAACCTCTGTTGATTGCCGTACTAGCTTGCATCGAAGTTAATATGTAAATGTTAAAAAAAGACATCACTAAAATGCTCCAAAATAAATTGAGTTTGGAATGGTTGCAATTTTTTGAATTTATAGCAAATGGCGTCAAACCTAAAATTTGTGATGTGTAATAGAGTGGAATTAAAACTGAATAGAAACTAGCAGATCTTAACATTGTGTATCTATGTGTACCTATAGGACAAGTAATTAACTACTGAGGTTTCTATAGCACTTACAGGGGTCTTTAAAATACCATCATCATTATTTGGAAAATTAGTTACTCTTAAAGTTGCGTAACACAATTGGAACACTTAACACTAGAGTAGCAAAAAAAACCTATGCGGGAAGTATACCCAAACCTAAGATATACCGAAATGACTTTATAATCCTTTCACAAAAGGGGTTAAACTTTTATACTCCGTTGTCGAAAATGTATAGAGTGACTCATTTTAAGAACTTAGACATAGACAGCCACGGGTGGTGAAACGTGCAGGACGGATCAATCCATAGGCGTGTGCCTATCCGTCCTGCACGTTTCACCTCCCGTGGCTGTCTTTCTTAAAATGAGTCACTCTATACATTTTCGACAACGGAGTATAAATATTCAACAAAAGAAAATACGCACTGACAATTAAAATAAATTGAACGTACCTGACCAAACCCCCGTGGCGTGTAACAGGGCTGCACTTTCTCTGTAGTATGAAGACTTTAAATAACAAATTCAGGTAAATTCTGTTAATCTTGATGCATATTAAATATTTACTAGAAAAAAATACGACCCTGCTTTAAGAACTAATATTTTTACAGATAAATTACAAATCCTTTTACACCTTTGGTAAGTTGTTTTCTTTTGTGACATATTTTTCTTTTATTAAGGTAACAAAAGGATTATAAAGTCAAAATTCGGTAGAAGTAAATGGGAACTATACACTATAGTCAACATCACGAAAGCTTTGAGGTGGAGCGTCGCTAAGAAAGGCCTGGCACTTGTTATTAACAAGTATATTTGAATCGTACAGCCGACGTTTGTTAAAGCTTGTTATCTTCTTTTATCCTGATTACCTACTACTATAACGTCTAGAACCTAAAGATAAAAAACTAAAAAAATTTAGTATCTAAATTTTACCAACCTCAAGAGTTGTAATAAGTAAAGACTGTTAATTAACATCCATTTAAGAAGATAAGTTTTAACCTTGTATACTCTAGAAAAAAATCTAAAATTTTATTTTATTTCTCGTCGTTTTTAGTCCTCCTGATTCAAAATTGCAAAAACAAATTTTCATTTTTTCCGACCAAAATGTCTGGATGAATAGATGTCTGTTAGGCCAGTATTAGACTGTTAAATATCTTTGACAAAGTTCTTTTTAAAAGCTATTTTATAAAGTATTTGACAGTGTAAATAGGGTATATTTTACACTTTATTTTATAAAATATACCCTATTAATATGTAAAATCTTAAATAATAAAGATTTAAAAAAAGAATTTTGACAGTGTAATTAATACTGGCCTTACAGCTGTGGGGCAAAAAGTACTAAACCAATTTTGCTTAAATTTTATTTTAGTAATTTTATAGTATATTAAGTATGAAGAACGGTAAGGTTGGTTTACCGGTCAAAGACAATTTGTTTGGAGGCTGAGAGAATCGAAGCCTCCAATTATTGTCTGAGACTGGTAATCCTTAACGTTCGACATGCTTATAACGTTTTTTGTACGATCAGAGACAAAGAAATAATAGATCTATTTTATTTTAAATAAATTTTTTACTAAAAAAATCAAATGTCAAAAATGACATTTGTATTTTTTTATGAAATTAAGTAGCTTTGCTATATGAAAAGTCGACAACAAAACGTTTTACCGTTCTAGAACAGTAAAAACACTTACCGTCGCGCATTATATCCTAGCAACTGGTAAATTCAACTTACCTACGTGAAAACATATGCAGTAAATAGCTTCAAATGACTGATCGTACAAAAAAGTTATTTCATGGGCAAACTTTTATAAGAAATCTATACAGGGCTGCCAATTATAAGGTGGTTATTTTGGACGCATATTTGCAAATTTGGACCAAATTCATATTTGCTTGGCAAGAAAGTACCTTGCAGTTCCAATTGAAAAAAAATTTCCAATTTTGTTATTCAAAGTGACGACCAATAAAACGATTGTCCCATTTTGTGTTTTTCCCATATAATTTGGCAGATATTTGTTTTTATAAAAATTTCGAAACTGCAATGTACATTGTACAGCCAAGGCTTTCATCTTAACCTAGTCGATTTTTAAAATTGTTTCAAAAATGCCTACCTTTAAGAGGCCAAAATAGGTCAAAATTTTGAAATCGATTTTCTAAAATAGTGGGCCGGCCGAATTATAGACTTTTAATAGTGTTTTATCCAACGAGTAGGTAATGAAGCCGATTACTCACAAGAATGAAGTTGCGACACGAGCCGTATGGCCAGTGTCGTAATCATTCGCGTGAGTAATCGGCATTACCCGCGAGTAGGATACTGTACTTTATCCGCGACCGTAAATATTATAAATTGTTTTTAAAATTTTTTAAAATAAATTTTTGACATTTTTAAATGTGAATTAAATAATTAAGTTGGTAGTACTGAACTTATATTTATATAAACGTCAATGTCATTTGTCGCTGTGCTCACGAGCTCACAATACGCCTTGATTATTTGAATTAATGAAAAATACGGTGTAATATATTGCTGCTAAATCATATTGCAGTTAATTTATATCTTAATCTGTGAGAACCAACAAAAAAAATTGAATTTTAATTAAAATTCTTTGTAGTTACAAGCGATGAACCACAAATACAAAAATAAACATTCAAAGTAGATAAAATCAAAACATGAGAGATTGATTTATATTTCATTATTGACATTACAAATTTATCAACTGTAATTACACAAGGAGCTTTTTATTAGCCGGAAAAATTTTGGCTTTCATCGAAGGCTTGTTGTCTAGCAATTTGACAAAAAAGACTGTCATCGATCACCATCGCTGACCGATGGTAGTTTTTCGAATTGCAATGCTTTAAGTAACAAACAAGTTTGAGAATTAGGAAGCAAAAATTTGTCCTAAAAAATGAAAAGTTTTTATTTAATTCCACAAGATAATTTTTAGGAAAAAGTCAATGTTGAACACTTTTTACTTTTTAAGTGATTTGACATTTTTTAAGAAATAGCGGTAGAAATGAAAGTGTAGAAAGCCAGTACAAAGCGAATGACATTATGACAGTAGGTTATAGCATTTTATTTCATCAATAACATAAAAAAGAGTTATGTTAACATCAAATAATTAAAGTAGGTAATATCTAACCAACTTAAAAAAATTTTATTTTCAACACTTTCATTCATCACAACAAGAATATTTTAATTAAAATTTGGACAGTAGCAGCAAACAGTCTACGACCCTTGAAATGTAATGACAGTTTTCTGTTTAAATACGCAAATAAATCTAAATCATGAAGACATCACAGCATCTGTTGTTCGATGTTATAAAATTTGATAAAACTAACCTCAAATTGAAAAGCACCTTGACAACAGTAAAATTGTTCAAATATAAATGTTACGATTAATGTTTGCAAAAATAAATAAACATGATAAAAAGATAAAGTGGTAATTTCCAATGTTTATCTTTAGACTGACCGCGGACTATAGACTTTTAATCGGCCGATAGTTTAGTCGGTTGCTTTAATTAGCATTAAGACAAATGTGAGTGCACACACCCAACAATTCGAAATCGCATAATATTTTAATACAAATTCAGCAACCGACTAAACTATCGGCCGATTAAAAGTCTGTAGTCTACTAGTCTGGTTGCTAGCCCAGGGGACCTGGAAATGTCCGCTGAGTCAAATTTTTTGACTGATTCTGATTCAGTTTTTTCCGCTGATTTCAAATCTGCCGGGTGCCACTTTGGCACCCTTGGGCAAACCTCAGGGAGGAGGCAAACGTATGACTAATTCTAGTTTATTAAATTGGTTTATTATGCCTTTTAGGAATGTATAATGTCTCCAAAAGAGTTAGTTGCATAAACGAGCACACATACAGGGTCACTTTCATCTTGCTCACTATGGGCATCTTCTAATCGGTAAGAGTTACGAGATCGGTTAAATAAGAGAAAAGTTGCACAATTTCATGTCTTATAAGAACTGTAAGACATATTATATAGTCCGAAGATTCCCAAATCTTCGGATTAGGGAATCCGAAGAGTCCCTAATAAATGGAAGGGGGGGGGGGGTAGCAAAAATTTAGTTTCTTGAAAGTCGAAGTGTGAGGTGTTAATTTATATCTTTCTTGCATGCCGAGTGATAAAACCAACCATTTTCCGAAACAAACAAACCAGTTTCCCCACCTCCCATTCATTAAAAACACTTCGGAATCTCAAACTTCGTGAACGTACTAATTTTTTTGTTGTTGGGGCTAATACTAATCGTTCCAGAGTCCTTTTTGATGTCGCATAACAAAATTGCCGTTTTCCATCATCTTGTTTAAAATATCACTGGGTAAGTTATGCAACATGTGAGTAATATAGACTAGGGCGCAACGCAAATAATTCCAGTGACCGGCGCTAAAAAAATACTGCAACATTGATTCGGCTGCCCAAAGATGTAAAGGCCAGTCTGCTTCCCTTTCAGCTCGTACGAAAAGCATCATAATGAAGACTGGCTTGAGTAGACAGTCAAACCATAACCGTGTTGTTCGGCCCTTTTCTCTAATATTTTAGTAAAGTCTTCGTATGTTTCTACGGTACTTGATTCTAAGGCACAGTGCAATATTTCTTCTGTTAAAAGTCTGAGGGCTGTCACATATTGGGGAAATTTCTTTCCTAATAACATCTGGTTAACACCTCCAAACGCTGACTGCAAAACTTCTGCCAAACCACTTTCTGTCATCAATTTACCCACACATCCAACAAACGACATTAACATGTGCATTCCACCTATAATACCATGATGTTTCCAAAAAAGAGCACCCGCTAGTTTATAGGGGATTTATAAAATCTTTCATTAAATTAAATGGGACTATATATTTTCTACAATGTTTTTCAAGCGCTTAAGAGTGATAAGTGATGACATGACGTCTCAAGCTAACTGTGTAGACTTCTTGACTCTCATCTTGAATATTTCAGTGCACCACGATCGCTGGTTACCAAGTTCTTTTCTATAAGAAGTAACTTTTTGCTACACTATTTGTGTAGGCACTCAGGCATTTGCAGACCTCCTTTCAGTCGGTCTGGCAAAATTTGCCTTCGTGCGTCAAAATGCTATCTTGTGACACATGTATTTTAATATACTATTTAAATTTTGTTTGTGACCATTCAATATTTAAAGAAAGTAAAATTAAGTTTTTTCGTTAAAATTTTGCGCAAAAAGCTGACAGCTGTCACTTTATTCATTATTCAATCCAATTGACAACAAAGTGTTGAATTTTTTTTCATAACTCAATCTAACTGACATTTGATTAGTAATGACACACATTACTGGTCAAAAATCATGTAATAATGAACCTATTATTGGACGGTCGCGGATAAAAATATGTTATAGACAACGTAATTCTCTATCGAACTCTAAATTTTTATCAAAATCTCTCGAGCGGATCCGGAGTTATTATTATGCTGAATGTCAAAACTTCAAAAATTTATAATTTTAATTGTAATAAAAATGAAAAATTTAAAACTGAGATAGTACTATATCAATCCAATCCAACCGTCTGTGGGTCGAAGTAAGAACATGAATCATGTTCAAGATGTAAAAACTGCTGTCAACATGATGATATCCGTTTGGACATCTTTTCAATTCGACAGTTCAGTTCAAATCGACTAGTAGCTTCGTGATATTGTGTCTCGACCTTTAACCAGCACTTTCAAGATTTTATGTAACTAGCAATTGATATTTCAGATCAGCGTATTTTCTACCCAAGTGTTACATCAAAGAAAAGAATTTACAGCAATGAACTTGTTTGTGGTAAATGAAAAGTTATTGCTTACCGTAAGAAAAACTATTAGAAATATTTTTATAAAATTTATTTGTGCTCTTTTAAATATTAGATGCCGTTACAACTTATTGCGTGATCGAATGGGAAGTCTTAAAAAAACAAGCTAAAATTTCTAAATGTGCACTTATAGAGTAGTTGCGGTATTGAGTTAAGTGACACCGAGGATGGCTGTTCAATTCTGCTCATATTCACAACTAGCACTATACCAGCTTTAAATAATATCGATTTCTAATTGTAAAAGTTCAAATTGTACAATTATCACTAAATAAGTAGCAATTGTGCTTATGACCTAAAAAATTAATAATTAATCAATGTGACTATGTTAAAAGATAGGTAAACTCACCGATAGTAGTAAAGTTTCGTTAATTTTAAATAAACCACAAACTGTAAATTGAACATTGTGATGTAATAATTGTAACAAAAAGAATGTAATCTGTAATTATTGATGAAATTATGCTGAAAGATTATTTTGATGTGTTTTTACCTGTACTTTGAGATCATCATTCCACTTCACCTTTGAGGATCCATTTGACTTAATTAAATTGTAAACCAAATTTCCCGTTTGTTGGGCCTAAAAAATTTAAAATGTTAGAAAAACTGGGAAAGGCTATCACAGAACACGGTTAATAGAGTGCAATGGAAAGCACCAGTGTTAGGCAAGGACATGATCAAATATTATGATCATTCATACATTGATGCATGATCATTGATTATATAATGTATGACAATGAATGAAGTTGGTTCACTAATACGTCATGGCGATTTTAAACCCATGTGTATAATACCTCTGACGATGTTTCTGAGCAGTGAACCACCAAAGACACAAGTCGACTAGAAGATAACGTCAAATGCAATCCATATAGAAGCAAAAATTGAAGTTCTATCTTATTATCCATTATCATTATCCTTCCAGAATAATAAATACAAACAATGATAATCAAACAATCTTGCATCAAAATTATCAAAAGTTGTACAGAATAAGACTTATTAATTGACTTACTGAGAGTCGTTAACTCATAATGGTAAGTTCGAATTATTTCAATATATTGAACCATTTTTTTATTTTTGTTAGATTCAAACCTTAAAATTGCCATTAGTTAAATTGAAAATATTGAAATTATCCCAACTTACAAGTAACCCAAAGAGCATCTTGGAACTCTTTTGTGAGCCACGCACTTTTTTAATTGGCTCAAATTTTTATTTATCCACGCGAATCGTTGTTTTAAACATAAAATTAAAGTGCAAAATTGTAAGTGAACAAACATGTTACATGGGATAGAAAAGACAAATTTGAGGTATGTGCCTAATAATTTAAAGGTCAAAAAGTCGCGAAGTTCAATCGTCGAGAGGACGAAACAAATGGTGACGATTGATAGAGCACCCATTAAGCCAAAAATTAACCAAATTTTGCTCCTTTTATATTCTTTGGTTAAATCCACGTTTAAAAATTTTTCGACGTCGTAGTCGAATTTTTGAATCTTTTTCAAAACTATGAGTATCTAGAAAACATTAATTATTAAACTTTTACGACTTGGAAATTTAGTTTTTTGACCGTCGCACAGTGGGGCAGAGTGTATCAAAAGCTGGCCAACAAGAAATTGAAATTTTTTACTAATATGTTTTAATGAAATCAAAAATTTTAATCAATGTTTATTTCAACACTTTCAAATTCTTTAAATTTTTAACTAAAAATGGTAAAAGGGCCCTACACTTTTAAATGGAAACACGGTTTCGGTCAAAGTCGGTGAAATTTTGGTAAGTTGTAGATCTTGACCTTCTAAATAAAATTCTTTGTGTATGCAATCCTCTACGACTTCATCGTTCTGAGATAGAAGTCATCACAGTCGTTTTATAGCTCAAAACCTTATCATTATCTATTATTTGTAGAACCGCAAAAATCCGCAATTTTTTTTTAAATTAAATCAAGGTAGATACATTAGCTTAGCGTTTCCGAGATCTCAAATGGGGTTATATATTTGGAGTGGTTGAGAACTTACCTTATTTATATGAATGAAGGTGAAAACAAATTCGCAAAAAATGCCCAATTGAGATAAATAGCGATCGAAAGCGTCGGTAACTGTTGCAATAAAACCTTTGTTGATTGCTGTACTATCATGTGTCGAAGTAAATATGTAAATGTTAATAAAAGACATCACTAAAATGCCCCAAAGTAAATTAAGTTTGGAATGGTTGCAATTTTTTGAATTTATAGCAAAAGGCGTCAAACCTAAAATTTTTGTTGTGTAATAGAGTGGAAGTAAAACTGAATAGAAACTAGCAGGTCGTAACATTGTGTATCTACCTGTAGGACAAATAATTAGCTACTGAGGTTTCTTTGAGCACTTACAAGGGTCTTACCATTAAAATTCCATTATCATTTTTTACTCTTAAAGTTACGTAACACAGTTGAAAAAAAGTTAAAATAGCCCAATTACTTATATCTCATTCTCATTTGTTTGCTTAATTAGGACATTAAATATTTATATGTTTTATAAGCATATAAAAAAGCGAATTAAAAAGCAAGAACATCAACTTCCATTCCAATACAAACTTGATGACACTTAATATTCTACACCGAAGGCTCACAATTTCAATAATCAATCGAACAGGAACGTACAATCGTACGAACGTGCTTAAAGCTGTGCCAGTTACTGGCGCAGCCCTCACACCGCACCTTTTAGAGTTTACATAAGATAGGGCGATTTTCTCATCGTAGAATTTAGCTCATACTCTTGTCAGTCCAGTCCTCCTTGTCATACTCCTCATACAGGAGTCAAAGTATAGTTTTGTGTGACTCGCCTGTATTGCCTGACTCGCTCGCTACGCTCGCTCTTCAGCCAAACAAAGTCTTGTCACACAAAACGTCACTTTGTCTCCTTATAAAACAAAGTACTATTGTAATAAAATTGAAAACTGATATACAATAAAGTGTCTCCGGATTGAGCTCACTATAAGTGTAATTGACAAAAATTTTCGGAATTTCATTTTGATGTTTTGGAATCAAAACTGTCTGAAATGAATTTTAAGCATATTTTCAGTTTTTAAAAATGAAGGCCTTCGTGACAATTGAGTGAAATCTATTTTCTGTTCAAGTAAAGTGTCGTTTTGATCAATAATATACAGCAACATGTCGTTAACAAAGGTTGTTCGGAATACAAAATTATGGCTCTATGCAAAATTTCAAAATGATCGGCACACTTAAAAAAAACTTTTGTTCCACAGTCAACATTCTTAATTAACAATACCTACTACAGACTGAGAAATCCATATATTTAAAAAGCGAAGCCTTTTAGGTCTTTTAAGGGAAGCCGATAGCTAGTAATAGCGTACTTCTACTGGACCGATCCTATTAATTTTTTTTTAAATTGAAGCTCTCCACCCGCAGATAATTATGTCAGCGCTAATTTTTTTTCTTCAAATTTTCGATTTTGTACATTTTTTTAAATAATAAATTTTCACGCGTTTATTATCTCTTATCTCCCACTTCAACGTAGTTCGATCACGTTGAATGATGGACACGCCTTTTTTGTACATTTAACAACAAGCAATCGTCGGTGTAGGTTGTAGGTGCATTATAATAATTTTTGAAAATTTCATTCTTCTAACGCATTCTTATCTTTAAATACGAATAAAAATTCGACGAAGCACAGGGTGATTTATTAGCTCACCAACAAACTTGAATGCTGATGTAATTTTAAGAGAAAAACATTATTTGGACATATGTCCGATTTTGCTTATTTTAGGAATTAGAAGACTTCAAAGTTGTCTGCAGAAAAAAGAAAATGATCCCTATCACAGAAGAAGAGTGAGGTCTTAGAAATTTTTGCTCATGATAAGACTTTTGTTCAGGAGGCCAAAATCTACAACTTACTAAATATTTATCAAATTTGACAGAAACCGTTTTTCCATATAAAAAGTGCGGGGCCAGTCTGCTTGTAAGAGTTGGAAAAACGGTTTCTGTCAAATTTAATAAAATTTTAGTAAGTGGTAGATTTTGGCCTCCCGAACAAAAGTCTCCATTGTCTAAAAATTAAAGATCTCACCCTCGTCTTCTTTTTTCTGCAGAAAAGTTTAAAGTCCTTTAATTCTTTCAATAAGCAAAATCAGACATACGTCCAAATAATGTTTTTCTCTTAAAATTACATTAGCTTTCATATGGCAAAGTTTGTTGGTGAGCTAATAAATCACCCTGTACTTCGTCGGATTTCGACGGGAGTGACGGCTAGTAATTTTTGAAACATACCGAGTGCCCACGATCAAAGCGGAACATAGCCAGTTTACATAGGAAATTAAATAAATTTGCAGTTTGCTGCTCACCAGCTTCGTTTACAAGAACTGTAATGATATCTCTTGAAAGAGAATTATTTTCTGAATCTGTTGATACTAAATTCTTCTTAATTAATGACCTCTTTAACATTACAGAAGTAATTTAAATATTTTCATAATTTGAAAAAACTATTAACAGCTATGATAATATGTCAAATTCAAATAATTGTAATAATTATTTACAATTACAGTTACAGTTGATTTAAGTTGTATCTTGTTATTTGTCCTTATGGCACACCATATCAAGAAAATTTGTTCAAAATTTGTACGTCCTTATTTGTACGTACCAAATTCTTCTTAATTAATGACCTTTTTAACATTACAGAAGTAATTTAAATAATTTCATAATTTGAAAAAACTATCAACAGCCATGATATGTCAAATTCAAATAATTGCAATAATTTACAGTTACAGTTGATTAAAGTTGTATCTTGTTATTTGTCCTTATGGCACACCATACATATCATAAAAATGTGTTCAAAATTTGTCGGAAAGCCTGGCTGTTCAAGCCAGGCCACTTGTTCCACGTAGATACATAGGATAGATACCTAAAGCTTTGGTTTCCTAGAATAGCGGTACCGTCAAATAGCGTCAGTAATATGACGGTGGTGACGTCACGTAGCGGTGAAGTCGAAAATATCCCTAAAAGCGGCGAGACAGCACCGCTATCTAGGAAACCATCTACATTTAAATATATAGAAACGCTTTTTGTGACGTCATTGGCCGTCATATTACGACCGCTATTAGACGGCACCGCTTTCCTAGGAAACCCAAGCTTAACGTTACGACTTGTTAGTAGGGTTTCTCACGAGGAGTCAACCACTGTTCTGAATTTGTACAATAACTGCAGAAACTGCCGTTGACTGCAAAGACTGCAGATGACTGCAGATGACTGCAGAACTTTTGTACATTAACTGCAGAGAGTGGAAGACCCGTCGGTTTCTATCTCTTAATACGCACCTTGATAAGTGTTGAACCCCATATCACCACTTTCATCACCGCTTTCGGTGGGTCGAAGTAAGAACATGATGTATAATATGAGGATATAAGATAAACTTTCAGAAATATTTTCAAAAAATTTATTTGTGATATTTTAGATATTAGGTGCCATTACAACTTATTTGGTGATTGTAATACAATATCAAATGGGAAATGTTAAAACACAACCTAAAGATTATTAAATAGGCAATTTATAGAGTATAGTTGCGCTGTAGTGGGTTAGTGATGCCGAAGACTTGAGTTCAATTCTGTTCATATTCACAACTAGCACTATACCAACTTTAAATAATATCGATTTGTAATTGTAAAAGTTCAAATTGTACAATTATCACTAAATAAGTAGCAATTGTGCTTATGACCTAAAAAATTAATAATTAAGCAATGTGACTATGTTAAAAGATAGGTAAACTCACCGATAGTAGTAAAGTTTCGTTAATTTTAAATAAACCACAAACTGTAAATTGAACATTGTGATGTAATAATTGTAACAAAAAGAATGTAATCTGTAATAATTGATAAAATTATGCTGAAAGATTATTTTGATGTGTTTTTACCTGTACTTTGAGATCATCATTCCACTTCACCTTTGAGGTTCCATTTGACTTAATTAAACTGTAAACCAAATTTCCCGTTTGTTGGGCCTGAAAAATTTTAAACGTTAGAAAAACTGGGCAAGTCTATCACAGAACACGGCTAATGGAGTGCAATGGAAAACACCAGTGTTAGGCAAGGACATGATCAAATATATGATCATTCATACATTGATGCATGATCATTGATTATATCATGTATGAAAATGAAGGAAGTTGATCCACTAATACGTCATGGCGATTATAAACCCATGTGTATACCTCTGACGATGTTTCTGAGCAGTGAACCACAAGATTAAGCATTAGTAATTGGAGAAGTATAGCGTAGAGAAGAATATGGAAGGTAATGAAAAATTAACGATAAAGAAGGTTTGGTGATAAAAGTTGAAAACAAATAGAGAGAATAATAGAGGACAAATGAGAAGAAGTACGTTCAACAACAAAATCACTACCTATAGGCAAAAGTGTAGCACAAGATAGAGTTCAATGGGAGGCCAATAGAAGAAGCTTCTGTATAACTATGAAATCGCAGTCTAAAGACATATGAAGGTTTATTAGGTACCAGAAGTTGGGGGGACAAGTCTATAACAGAACACGGTTAATGGAGTGCAATGGAGAACACGAGTGTTCAGCTAGGACATGAACAAATACATGATAATTGATGTACGATTAGTGATCATAACATGTATCAAAATGAAGGAAGCTGGTGTTAGTTCACTAAAATACGTCATGGCGATTTTAAACTATTTTAAACCCACCTCTGACGATGTTTTTGAGCAGTGAACCACCAAAGACACAAGTCGACCAGAAGATAACGTCAAATGCAATCCATATAGAAGCAAAAATTGAAGTTCTGTCTTATTGTCCATTATTATTAACCGTCCAGAATAATAAATACAAGCAATGATAATCAAACAATCTTTTGACAAAATTATCAAAAGTTGTACAGAATAAGACTCATTAATTGACTTACTGAGACTCGTTAACTCATGGTGGTAAGCTTGAATTATTTCAATATATTGAACCATTTTTTTATTTTTGTTAGATTCAAACCTTAAAACTGCCATTAGTTAAATTGAAAATACTGATTATCCCAACTCACAAGTAACCCAAAGAGCATCTTGGAACTCTTTTGTGAGCCACGCACTTTTTTAATTGGCTCAAATTTTTATTTATCCACGCGAATCGTTGTTTTAAACATAAAATTAAAGCGCAAAATTGTAAGTGAATAAACATGTTGCATGGTATAGCAAAGACAAATTTGAGGTATGTGCCTAATAATTTAAAGGTCAAAAAGTCGTGAAGTTCAATCGTCGAGAGTACGAAACAAATGGTGACGATTGATAGAGCACCCATTAAGCCAAAAATTAACCAAATTTTGCTCCTTTTATATTCTTTGGTTAAATCCACGTTTAAAAATTTTTCGACGTCGTAGTCGAATTTTTGAATCTTTTTCAAAACTATGAGTATCTAGAAAACATTAAGTATTAAACTTTTACGACTTGGAAATTTAGTTTATTGACCGTCGGTCGTTTGAAAATGGTTTACTTTAGAAAAACAATAACCCTGGAAAATTTTTCAAGAAGTTTAGTATCCGATACTAAACTCGACATTCTATCACATCGACGCTAAGCGTCGCTACCTTCAAGTTTTTATTTTCTTACGACCCATGACATAATTATGGGTAATGGGTATCTATAGTTTTTTGCAGAAAATTACTATCTTTATACTAGAGTATGTTATGTTACGTTGTTTATAAAAATTTTCTTATGTTATCATATAAAATAAATCAAATTATTATTTATTAAATTACTTTTTAATGAACTTACTTTCTAAAACTTTAAAAACAAAATTGTTATTTTTATCGTAAAAAATAACATGAAGGAACATAATTAACATAACGTAAGATATTAAATAACCTACAAGATAGGAAGTACTTGTTGGGTACCTATTCGTATGTACCAAAGCTGACTAATTTTCTGCAATAAAACAATTAATAGGTCTTCATTAAAAAATGAAAAGTTGAAAATCGCATCGCTTTGCGATCGAGTTTAGTATTTTATAGTACTTTTTTGACCCTCTCAATATTTTTCCATGGAATTTTTTTTCTAAAGAAAATCATTTTTAAAATACAGTTAAAGAGCTAAATTGCTAATTTGTATTGTTTTGTGTTATGTCGATAACGCAACTTCAAATTTTAAAATTTTCTAAACGAATTCTGAAAATTGTGTAAAATATGCAACTTTCTGCTAATTCGGATATAAGTACGCACTTTTTTTTAGAAGCTGCAGAAAAGCCAGTTTACGACAAAAACTTATATATTTTTTTTTGTAAATACTACCATCATTTGTCTAAAAAACTAATTTTTAAAAACTATAAAGTTTAAAAAACAAAATTGCGTTGATTGTCAATTTGGACTTTTACCCCTGTATATGGGATTGACCACGAAATTTACTCGTTTTAAAGCTTAAATAAGAAAATGAAAATCCGTGGAAAATTTAAATGGAATTCTACATAGTACTTTTGCCCCTCAAAAATACGTATTTTTACCCCACTACTAAATGTGTAATTCGAAGTCACAAAAACTCAACTTCTTATATTGTTATGCCCTTGTTCTTATTAGTTTACAAAATACACTAGAAATATTTGGCATCTAGAGGATTTGTTTACCTTTTTAACTTTTTCCAATCCAAGAAAAAGTTGTTATAATCGAGACAAAAAATAATAATAATAATTAATACGTTTTGAGTTACGCGGATTCCAAAAATGCAAAAAAAAAATTTTCGATTTTTTAAGCCAAAATGTCTATGTATGTATGGATGTCACCCCCACCTAGAGCAAAAACCACTGAAGCGATTTTGATGAAATTTGGTTTCACCCACTTTAAAATTATTTCATCGGCAAAATTAGCTTTAACAAGAAATCTATACTTACAGGGTATCCAAAAATAAGGTGATTATTTTGGGCGCATATTTGAAAATTTGGGCCTAATTCAGTTTCACTTGGCTATAAGATAGTACATCTTAGCTCGAATTGAAAAAAAATATTTCAAATTTTTTAATTTAAAATGGCGGCCAATAGAACCATTGTCCCATTTTGTGTTTTTTCCCTTATAACTTTGCCGGTAATTATTATTATTAAAATTTCAAAACGGCATTGTACAGCCAAAATATAGTGCTTTCGTCCTGAACAAGTCGATTTTAAAAATAGTTTCAAAATTGCCTAACTTTAAGTGGCCAAAAGTAGGTCAAAATTTTGAAATGGATTTTCTCCAAAACTCGTTCGGCCGATTTATACAGATTTGGATATGTTACAGAAAACTTGATTCTCTATCTAACGTATGATGCAGATTCGGAGTTATGATTTTTTGAATGTCAAAATTTCAATAATCTCTAATTGTTTTTGTAATAAAAATGAAAACCTGAAATTGGATATTTATATCAATCCAATGAATATCTATTATTTGACACTATTTTTGATTAACAAAGCGCTTCCGGTTAAACCGGAAATTACTAAAATATCAAACTTTTTAAAAACGCCCTGTATGTTTTTTAATATTTTGAAAGATCGTAAAATTATCTTTCTGAAAATATCAAATAATGTATATTTTGAACTTCTATTTATGCCAAATTTAAAAAAAAAGTGAAATTAGTATTTCAGACAATTTATGTCTAAAAATTTTGCTTACACGCAGAAATTATTTTCGATCCCGGACTCCCGGTAATTTATATTAATATAAAAATAAATTTAATAATAAAAACAACGGATGTGGCCATACAAAGAACTTTTTCCTGTCCGTCAAATATTATAATTTTATATACTTTTAAATTCAAAATTTAATTTGAAAATTTTAAATTACAAGCTTTTAAAGAAATGCACAAAAGAATACAACAGGAAAAAGTTCCTCGTATGGCCACATCCGTTGTTTTATAGCCCATTTTTAGCCTGCAGTAACTTATTCAAAAAAGTAATTTTTGAAAAGACCTCATAGCTGCTCAATATGGCTCTTTGAAGTAGACATAATAATATAAATTTGTTTAAAGCTAGTTACTACCTTGCTAAGGCGTATATGTGGGGTTGTCCTTTTTAAGACTTCCGTGTAGAATTGCAAAAAATACTTTCACCCATCGCGCCCCTTTATCCGTATTTACTCTACCGTTTCCGAGATCTCAAAGGGGTTATTTGGAGGTGTTGAGAACTTACCTTATTTATGTGAATGAAGGTGAATAAATATTCACAAAAAATGCCCAATTGAGATAAATAGCGATCAAAAGCGTCGGTAACTGTTGCAATAAAACCTTTGTTGATTGCTGTACTATCATGTGTCGAAGTAAATATATAAATGTTAATAAAAGACATCACTAAAATGCCCCAAAGTAAATTAAGTTTGGAATGGTTGCAATTTTTTGAGTTTATAGCAAAAGGCGTCAAACCTAAAATTTTTGTTGTGTAATAGAGTGGAAGTAAAACTGAATAAAAACTAGCAGGTCGTATCATTGTGTATCTACCTATAGGACAAGTAATTAGCTACTGAGGTTTCTTTGAGCACTTATACAGGGGTCTTACCATTAAAATACCATTATCATTTTTTGGTAAATATTTTACTCTTGAAGTTACGTAACACAGTTGGAAAAGTTAAAATAGGCCAATTACTTATATTTTATTCCTATTTGGTTGCTTAATTAGGACATTAAAGATTTATATGTTTTATACAGGGTGTACCGGGAAGAATCTGCCTAACTTCAGGGCTGTATTCTTTAGGTCATTTTAAGCAAAAAAAGTTATAACAACATAGGTCCGATTCGGAAAGGTTAGCTAGTTATGGCTAGTCTAAGAAAATAGCTAAATATTCAAAATTGTAAAGAGTAGGCTTTGAAAAAAATTGTTAAATAATGCTTTTCTTTTTTGCTGTTACTTGTAAGTTAACTTAACTGGTAATTGTGATTATTTGAGACACGCTATTAACGTTTACCAGCCGTGCTGGAATATCATCGACGTTTTCCACATCGTAATCCACTACTATCTTCAACAAGCTATAACTCAGTAACCTTTCCGAATCGGACCTATGTTGATGTAACTTTTTTTACTTAAAATGGTCTAAGGAATACATTCCTGAAGTTAGGCAGATTCTTCCCGGTACACACTTTATGCCACTTAATATTAATTTTACACGGGAGGCTCACAATTTAAATAATCAATCGAACAGGAACGTACAATCGTACGAACGTGCTTAAAGCTGTGCTAGTTACTGGCGAAAATCCTCACACCACCCCTTTTGGAGTTTACATAAAATAGGGCGATTTTCTCATCGTAGAATTTAGCTCATACTCTTCTGTAAATTTTATTCCCAGAGTTCTACTCGCAGAACGTGCCCATTTGTTACTCTCGTCTTTCTTTTATAAGATCCAACTAATGCCGTAAAATGTACTGTTGGTACTCAGTAGGTGCTCCACATCTTCTGTAAGTCATTGTGTTTGGTAGTTTCATTTTATTAAGCTACGTGGTAAAGTTTCCATACCCTGTTAAGAGCTGTGTGAAGAAGAAGTTCACAGTTATTTTTTTGTTTTTCGGCTTATCGATTAAGTCACGTGTTGTCCATCTCTGAGGTGTTACCTTCCACTTGTTGCAGCACTCCTTCCAAAGTCTAAAATCGAGCAGGTGAATTGCATGATGTAGCGGGATTTTTCCGCCTTTTTAGTTTTCAGGTCTTTATATTTCTACTATTACCTATTTCAATGTTTCAATTGCTTCAAGCAATTTGAAACTCTTAGGATATCTTCTTTAACAATGTCAGATAACAGGTATATTTTTTCAGAATTGTAATTGCATTGCAAATAGGTTAAAACATTATTTTATTAATTAACAATTTGGAAAAATGACTACTTTAAGAAAACGGTAGTACCATCAAAATAGATTGTCAAAACTCAAAACATGCAACATGTTTTTTATTAGTAATTTTACGCTCAATAAGATTGGTCTTAAACATTTTATCGATATTTGATGGCTTCCTTTTCAAGTATTTTGCAGAAGAGCACTGCAGAACACTCTCTTTTTCTTCAATTACCTATAACTTTGTATGCATGCAAAAAAAACGGTAGACTTCTTTCTCCCTAGTTTTAGTCACCAAATGAAAATTTTTATAAGATGTCCCGTCCTGTTACTAATTTGTTAGAGGTTGACCCCTATGAAAATCACTAAGCTGATTGAACTAGTAGTTTTGTCTTCAATTTGTTTATATCATCTAGGCCTAAAGCCGGTCACAGACCTTATGTTTTTCCATCGGTGATCATGCGAGGCCGTCGAGTAAGAATGGAAGTTTGTGGTCGAAAACGGTCACGATGACGATCTGCCGATGCCTGATTTTCTTCGTGTCGGTACGTCGTGATAAAACCGAGTAAGTGAGAATTTTGTAGCAGCAACTACTACCTACTACTAGAGACACAACCTAAAAAATGCAGCATCATAATTTTGTGTTTAATAAATTTAACGAATTTCGTCATTCCAACTTTTACTATTGATGGCCTTGATGCGTTAAGGGTTTTTCTAGGAAGCTCTTCCTAAGGGCCGTTTTAGATGGACTAATAAGTATCGTACTAACTGTTAGTAACCGAATAAACTCAAGAAGCAAAAGCACGGGAATTTTGCTCCGGGAGTTGATTCAGTGCTAACAAGTTAGTACGATACTTAGTCCATCTAAAACGGCCCTAAGGGCTAACTGGAGCAAGGGAAAAAGGTTTATTTTGGTTTATCTGTGATATCTTAAAAACAGATTGGCCCCTGACGAATTAAGTATTTTGAGTTTAAAGAACTCAAAGAAAGAACGCAAAGTAAGGAAAGTAAGGAAAAGTGTACAACCCCAAAATTAACGATACACTACATTATGTCACCCAACATAAGAGGCAAAATTACCGGTACGCTTCAACCCCGCGAGAACGTTTTTTGACTCTTGCAAAAAATGTTCGATAGTTTTTGATGACCTTGATCGCCATGAATTTTTCAATAAGGTGCGTACGTTTTAGGTTTTGTTTATCTCATTAAAGCTATTTGGCTGACAGGAGCTGCGCATGTCATCATCGATATTATGACACCCTTGTACAGTGTTTTTATGGTGTCAGTGTTCCTTTTCGGAATTCTAAGCAGTTTGTGCTGCACTTCGTTGGCATTTTCTTTCATGGATTCGATAATATGTCTTCTTCAGTTTGCCTATTCCAATCGCCTTCAAAGGTTGTTACTCCTCTTCCTATACAGGCTATCTTCCTATAGTTTAATAGTTATGTCAAAACATTGTCTAGCTCAAGCAAATAGATTGAGTCAACTATTTAAATATTAAGGAAGGATGCAATCTTATTTTAGCCTGGAATGGTTATCCTATAAGTCCCAATTTCTTGCCTATGCCTAGAATTAAGCACGTATCTTCAAAAAAATAAAAAAAACGATTATATTCGAAGATGAGCTAAAGGAAGAGACACAACTTAAAGAAAAAGAAACATTTACCCAATTAATTTTTGAAAGTTTTCTTTTTTTCTTTTCAATTCCTTTACCAGACCTTACCAGACCTTTCGGTCTAGGACCTTTCGAGTCCTAATAACCAATGTTTTCAATTATTGATGAAATAAAATAAATTATTACTTTTACTATTTTACTAATAATTTGGTGTTTCTAGAATACAAAAATGTGTAGGTACAACGCAACGTTCTTTTTCTACTTAAATTATATTGTCGTTATGTAACGCATTTTAATGATAAAATAATTATAAACTGTGCCTTTTTTGGATAGAAATTATGTGATCAATCAATTTTATTGGCATTTGTAACCTTTTGAATTATTTTTCTATAAAAAGGGGTGGTTATTGGAACAGTATTAGTTTGTTCTTGAATTTTGTTGGAGAAAAATGGCACGACGTACAATTTATTCTACTTTATTGCCGATTTATGGAATAACTCAATTGGTGGGCTTGGTGCCTTTTGATGTTGATAAAAGGGGTTGCCAAAGATCTCGTTTTAAATTAGTTTGGAGTGTGATTTGCATGGCTCTTGTTAATGTCTGTTTGATTATGATTAAAACTGACGATATCATCAGTTCTGGATTTACTGCGACTGCTACCAAATTTTTGTACAATACGTCGAGTCATATTGGAACGTTTTTTCAAGTTTTATGCGGTTGGGTTTACATCAACGATGTAAGTGTATGGGGAAAAATTTTAATAACACTTTTTTTTTCTACAATCGTAGTGAAAGGAATGTGAACGGTATGTGAAGCAAAGCCGGATGTGCCTTTTTTTTAACTTTTTGGTTAGCAATGGCAATGGCCAATAGAAAACTTGTTGAGCATCTACGTATCGATTATTGATGATTTACATTCAAATAACCTGGACCCTAATCCTCGCCCAATTGTTTCCATCGTTATTGACGTCATACACGAATGTTCACTTTTTTCCTAAGGGTCGAGAATTAGGGCCATAGCGTTGTGTCGTGCTTCTGTTTCCCATATGCGTTTGTGCTCGGATGTATATACGCACCTTTAATTATAGGAAGTAACTTTGATTGGCGGTTTATTTTTTGAAACGATTGCAGAAAAAATTAAATGTGTACCTGAAGTGCAAAGCGCCTTTGTAACTCGTATCAGATTGCAGTCCTCGGTTACGCCTCGATCTGAAACTTTTTGGCTCGAGCGACAAAGTAACACTTTCCACACTAGATATAGTTTGTTCGCTTGAACTAGACGTGACTTTTAAATTTTTTTGCTTAAGTAGTCACCCCAGAGTGATAATAAGGGCTTCTCCACAATGGCACTCTATCGAACGTTGCTAATTGGGCATAAAAATTTTAAAGTCAAGCGTCTACACTCTACAAATATTGTTATTTTTCTCCATTTTAGTCCATGCGTGTACTAAGCTTTTTGGACCACTTTGATACGAAGATAAAAAAATTACTCAACATCGATATAAATTTAGAATACCAAAAAAGCAAAAAATACGTCAACTTGTTCGTTGGACTTCTCACAATTTCAATCATACTCATGATTATTGGAATTTTACTCGATTGGTGTTTATACGTAGAAGCTTCAGTTGCTAACTTAATTTTTTACATAATTTCTCCTTGGCTAAACACATTGTTAATATTACAATTTTGTTCGCTAGTTTTATGTTTTAAACAAAGATTTAAATGGTTAAACAACAAAATTGAAATGTCGTCGACGGCTATGGAGGTCAATTTGAACGAGTACGATTCGTCTGGTATGGCGTTGCAACAAGCTACTAAAACAGAACCCTCAGTAATCACGTAAGTGTCATGTAATTGTATCCCAAGTGCAGTTAATGGCTTCTGACCGAGGATCTTCTTCCTGAAGGCAATGGCAAACAACCGAGAGTCGTTTCTCGTTTGATATGCTAGCTCTCTAAATAAGATGCCTTGTTCGACTTCCGTGATGTGGAGTCAACTTTTTGTATATCTTTCTGAAATTATCAGAAGTCACTCTCTAATCAACTGGTGCAATCATGCCACCTAGAATCTAAAACAAGAGCTACGTTACACTTTACACCATGCTATAGTGTTAAAGTATTTTCTGTTTCATCTATCTTCTTCTTGCATTGGATTCCCTTGTTTTAATTTTTCGAGGCATCCATAATACTTTTCCCTTCGCTACTCTTCTTCCCCCTCATCCTTCCTTCTTCCACCTCCTCATGGTGAGTTTTAAATTTACCATTCAAGCATTTCCGACCTGTTCACGTAGGTACGCATTTTATTCTCATATTTTAATCAATTAATGACAATGGATGCATTCACCTGATGTAACAGTTCTGGAGCAGCTACCAACTGCTACATTATTAGCGCTACTGCGATAATTTTGTTAAGTGAGCAAGTATCAAGATAGTACAAAACAACGCAAATGAAATTCGCGCGATAAAATGGCTCCGCCCACGTTCCCAAAGCAAGAGTAAGTCACCGAAAGATTTGGTAGCTGCTCCACAACTGTTACGTCCGGTGAATGCACTCATTGTTAGCGTAGGCGAGCATTTTTAGTTCGTGGGGTTCCTTCCGTCCATAATCTCTTCTGTAGATCTTTACCAAAGATATGATTTCAGCCATGACTACAATAGACAACTCAAGGCTCCCTCTACCTAAGCCTTTTTATCGAATGGCATCGATTTGTCATGTACATTATTTATTCTTAATTTTTGGTACTTTTAGGTAAAGTAGAAAGTATGATTATCATTTATCACACTGTTATGATAATAGCACTTGTTTCGAAACTCTTATTTCTGTTTTAGTGTATTATCAAACACATTCCACGACCGAGTCATCACTGTACTACAAGAATTGCGTAGAAAGCACTACCAATTATGCGAAAACACTCAAAAACTAAACGAAATTTACTTGGCTCAAAATTTCATCATAATTTTTCAGGATTTTATTACAATAATCAAATGCTTGTATTATTGTAGCAAACTTTCAATAGCAACAGACGACATACCTATCGATTTTGTAGCATATTTAGCTGTTATATTTATAATAGCTGTAATACACGTACTTGTGCTCGTTACATGTTGTTCAAGAGCAATGTCCGAAGTAACTAAGCCCAATAAATACATTAGAAAAAATATTAAAATGTTCATTTTAGGCTCAAAATGCCGGTCCGTTGATTCACAAATTGTTAAGCTCAAACTCAAATGTAATGGAGAAAAATAAAGAAGAACTTCAATTGGAGGTGAAACAAAAAAATTGATCAAACTTCGAAATTCTAGTAAAAACTTTTCAGGTGTCTTTCTTCTCTTTACAACTTCTTCATCAACGTGCTGAATTCACCGTTGCTGGAATGTTTCCAATTGACGAAACTTTGATCTTTTCCGTAGGTTAAGTTTTTATCAAACAAATTTTTTATAGTGATTTTTTACCTTTTAGATGGTTGGTGTGACTACAACTTATTTAATTATAATTATTCAATTTGAACTTCAGTAAGGGGTCAAGATTTCAATTTCAAAGAGCACATTATAGCATTTTTATTGTTGGTTTTATTCTAAAAAATATACAAACTAAAGCACTTAAATGTCTAAAATAATTGAAGAAACGCTTCCAGTCAGTAGTTTTAATGCATTCAGCTCGGATATCCCTTTTCCAGCTCCAGATTACCCAACTTTCCTAATACTCAAGAGCGCTAACGTGCTCGTATGGATCGTACTTGTACAGCCAACCTCAAAATTATTGGCCACCCTGGCTATACGTTTAGCACGAATTGTGGATGTAACCATCATAACACCCCATAATTAAATTGAAGGGTAACTTTATTTTGCCAACAAGTATTAAATCAACAACCTCCCCTTCTGTCCTTTTGTTGCTGTTGGCTAATAACCATTCTGGCGTATAGCCAGGGTGGCTAATAATTGTGAGGGTGACTGTACATTCTGTCTCTTATTAGACTGAAAGTCTCCTAGATCTAGATCGTGCCTTAAAATAAACTTATAGAACCATAAATTGCGATTTGGAGCCTCGGAAAGCTCTAGAACCATATCCGGGGTTTTAAATGTTTATTTTCAGTTTTAGTAGGGGAGACTAGGGCAGGGTCGGACGCGGGGCACATCCGGACTTTTCAAAATTTCCGTCTAAAAATTCGTGTTATTGCGCTGCGAAGGTAACAGTAGGTTGCTAGTGTGAAGCGTATTTGTTGACGGTAGTTTCGCTTGTCTAGTGCAAAAAATAAAATTTTTAGTGTAGAAAAACTGTTTTCCAACATCCTGCAATAATTTTAGAGCTAAGTAACATAAGCTTTCCCGTTTTAATCCCTCAATTAAATTTACTGGCGATTGAAATCCGGTAACTGCCATACATAAACTATAAACGAGTAGTAGTTTCGTTTCACCTAACATCAAGGGAAATTTTTTCTACGGTTTTAATGATACTACGTGCACATTCGGATAGTGAATTTACGTATCCTTATCCAGTTTCTGCATTAACTGGACATTAAAATTTTTTCTACGTAGAACCCTCGGTTTCTGAACCTCTCAAATAGAAAAATATTGTTTTTTTATATACCGGCATTGTTTTTTGTCAGTTTTATGAATAAAGAGTTTTTCGCAATGTTTCAGTGCTTTACTAGGTTTGTCCGAATGTACCCCATATGTAGTCCGAACGTGCCCCGATGTGGGGCAGTTTCGGACAAATACTACTTTTGAAAAAAAATCTGTAACAGAAACACTGTGTTATTTTACTGCTTTTTTTATATACCGTGTCGTAGGCAAATGATGGTGTTACAAGTTGAATACAAAATAGGCACTACATCACTAGAAAGAATAGCGCAATTGGTGTTTAAAAAAAGTGTCCGAACGTGCCCCAGTCTCCCCTATTGTTATTTTAAGACTTCCAAGTGTATTGACGTATTGTCGCGTAACTAAATAGCTATTTGTGCATAAATAATTTTTAAAGCCTTAACATGATTGTTTAAGACAATTTAAGACCTTGCAATCATTTTTTGGATCATATAAATGTTGGTAGAATTAAAAATTGACCGCCTAGGCCTTTACCTTTACCGTTACACCTTTAAAACAACCTCTGAACCAGTATTGATATAGCCAGCTCCTATACAAACCTTTGATGGTTTATTAAATAAAGATTGTAGTTTATGATATACGTGTTAAAAAGCCATTTATTTTGTGAGTGGAGAAGATTATGAAACGAGCGTAGCAAGTGGAGTAACTCCACGAACAAAATAGAATCTCTTTTAACACTAGAAAGTCCAGTGGGGTCTTTTGGAACCCATTTCATTTTTAGACCAAGATTTTTATACTTAATTTTCGAATTACAGTCGTGCTCTTCGGCGACTTTTCCTAACTTTTAATATAGATTTTGAAAATTAGCAGATTCGAATTAGCAGAAAAACGATGATTTTGCGTTACTCCCGGTGGGGTCTTTTAGACCCCAAATGCCTTTTTCGTAATGTAAATCAATGCAGATTATTTTTTTTATTGTAATTTAGCATTGCCCTTGTAATTTATGATTCTGATATCATTTTGTGGTTATCCAGGGGCGGCTCAGACATCGATTTCGCGGGCCTTAGGCTGGGGCCTAAAAAATAAAAAACAAATTTTTTTTTGGGACAAAAGATTAAAAACCTTTTTATTTCAAATATTTGCTCATTTTCAAGGCTCGTTATTTTAATATTTTGTATGGAAATTGTAAATATTTGTTTTATTTATTCTTAGAAAATTATTATTGAAGCTTTAAATATCTCAACGCCACAATAAAATTTAAAAAAAAAGTCATAGTTTTGGCATTTCTAGCTCTACTAATTGGGGTCCAACGGACCCCAATGGTAGTTCTTGGTCGTTTCAAATCGTAGTCTTTCTAGGGTTAACCTAAATATCATACAATATTTTTTATATTTCGGCCTTTTACCACAAAAAAAGTGAAATTTTTGGTGGTAGTCCCATTCCTCATATCCTCATTGTGATTAAAACTTTTAAATGGTTGTAGGCACTTAATTTCTAACTGATGTTTCTAATAAAAAATAATCTTCAAAGTTGTTATGATAATGGCTCTATTAACGACTCCACTTTTAATAATAGCCTTCTTCACGTATAAAAAAAATCATTTTCACTTGAGTGTTTGAAAAAAAATATGAAAATGTTACATGGAAATTCAGTTTACTTCACCTTATTACCAAATCATTATGTGAACCAAATTTTTGGTTTGTTTCCATTTGAACTCACAGAAAGAGGAGTACACAAAACCAGATGGGTTACATTGAGAGCTATCCTGATCATATTTGCGATGGGTTTATTGGCCACACCCTGTTTAATAATTTATTACGTAATAAATCCAATGACCATCATCAATATCATCGATACATGTTTAAATAACCTCGCAATATCTTCTGGGTTAGTTATTGGAATATTTTCCGGAAACGAGGTAAGAATTTCGATATTTACAAATTGCAATTTAATTCAAATTTTCGCTTCCAGATAATACAAGTTCTTGATGATGTCAACAATTTCGACTCAAAATTAAAAACTCATTTTCATTTAACGTTATTTAACGAGTACCAAGCACATTACAAACATTTGAAAAAAATTTTGGCGACGTTATTATTTTTTTTTACAACTGCCCATGCGGTAGTCCTTATTGTTAGCACACGAAACGGCCTTTCGACGTTATTTTTCGAACTTATATCATATTCTTTTCCAAATTTACTCAGCTTGTTGCTCGTTTATAATTTTTATTCGCTTTTATTTTGTCTTAAAGAACGCTTTGTTTGGTTAAACAAAATAATTATGGACATAATGGTTGATATGCAAAAAGACTTAAACATGGAAAGAGAAATGATTGTACTTTCAGATTTTGGCGTCAAAAAAGAGTTAAAAAAGTAAGTGATAATTTAGTCAAAATCAAAACTCATTAAAGCCTTTAAAACTTTAGGAGTGCAAAGCAAGTTGAAGTTGACTGCGTAGATCTTTTGGAAAATATAAGAAGTAAACATTACAGCTTGAACGGTCTTTGTTTGGCTATAAATGGAACTTTTTCATTTACACTTTTGTTAATTATATCCCAATCATTTTATACTGCAACAGTTTTGCTTTATTACGTAATGAAACACTTATTAGGAAAAACTATGTTGTCGCCAGAATATTTATATTATTTCTTATATCAGATCTCCCTTTGTTTCTTACAGTTGGCAATTTTAACTTCAATATGTTCGAGTACTTCATTCGAGGTAACTATCCATCAATGGCCAAGGCTTTCTTAAATAAAGATATGGGAGCTTGCAAATTTGCGTACTCGGTTCTGCAGAGCCCTCCCATAAAGTCAACTAACGCCACAAAGACCCTACATCGCTTTTAAAAGCACCGTTTTGTATTATAGAATATTTAGTGTATCTTCGTAGGAATACAAATAGGTCGACACTACTTATTTACTAACCGTTTTTTTCCATTCCTATCCAGCTTGACTCTTTGAATCCTTTCAGGTCCTCCATCATATCTCTCACCATCATCAAAGCCATCGACCGTGTTTCTTTACCCCTATCGGTGTTCTTTTCAGGGTAATTATTTACCTTACTTACCCTTTGATTTAAAATCAACCCAAGCAAGTTCTCAGGACCAAGACCCAACTAGGCAAAATCCAAGGATTGGCTTGCCTAGGAATTACTGGAGCAATGCGTACTACGCCTACAGCAGCAATGAAAACAATGCTGAACCTCCCACCTTTACATCTGGTAGTGAAAGCTAAAGCATTAAGTGAGGCTTACAGACTAAAAACTCACTCCTCCTTAGGAAAAAACGAGCAAGGACATGCCTCAATCCTAAGAGAGATGGAAGAACATCCCATACTTAGTATGGTGTCTGACAGAAAAACCAAAGCATATACCATCGAAAAAACCTACGGAATTAAAATTCCGACAAGGGAAGAATGGGAATGCAAGGCAGTTAAAATGAATGGACTTGTATTCTACACAGACGACTCCAAAAACCCAACAGGTACAGGAGCTGGAGTTATCGGGGACGGCAACCTGAGGCAGGGGGTAACCTTAAGCCTCGGGGAGCACGTAACCGTCATCTCTAATCAGGACGAGCAGAGATGAGCTACGACTGGCAACGGCAATGTTAACGGGTCATTGTCAGCTCAAAAAGCACCTCCATACGATGGGACTAGAAGAAGACCCACTATGCAGAGGATATTCAGAGGAGGAGGAAACTCCAATTCATCTTCTGCTACACTGTGAGGCTTTCACAAGAAGTCGTTACAGCATTCTTGGAAAAGAGAAGATACTCCAAAGAGAACTGCCCAACTTATCAATAGGGAAAATTCTGGACTTTATCAAAAGCACAGAACTCCCATAAAGGAAGACCAAATCCGAGGCGCACAATAGATCCAAGAGGTCGCGATGCAAGGAACTAATAGGGACCAACCTCAGAATCATATAATTAATTACCCTTTGATTTAAAATCAACCGAAGCAAGTTCTCAAGACCAAGACTTAGTACGCAAATTTTCAGCAGACTCTATTTTGTTCAGGAAAAAGAATTATAAGTTGATTCATTTGTTTTAGTTTCATAAAACAGGAATTTTAATCCATAAGGTTATAGCACTCAACTCTACAAACAACGAAAAGCTTCAGATTGAGGTAGCTTTAAAAACTCACTCACGCACTTTTTATGGAAAACGGCTTCTAGTTGACTAGCTGAAAATTTTGGATTACGTAGTTCATGAGCATCATTTGTTTGAACGTTTGGGTCCTGTCGGTAAACTACTCAAGTGAAGCAAATTGGACTAGAAACCGTTTTCAGTCAAAATTGTGCTAGGGTGCTTCGTGTCTAATTTTGGTTGAGTATTTTTAGGTTACTCTTTTTAATTTACAACTCATTCAAACTAAACTCGAATTTAAAGTTTGCGATATGTTTGAAATGGATCATTCTTTGTTGTTTTCTGTAAGTATTTTGTTGTCCAACTTTGGAGAAGTAATTTTGTACCTCAATTTTAGATGATTGGAGCTGTTACAACGTATCTGGTAATTGTAATTCAATTTAATGCTTAAAGTATCCAAGTACCCATCGGACCCGAACTTTAAATTCAGTTTTTTTCATTCAGATTTGAAAATTATGAGTTGTTCTTTTGGGACTTTTTCTAACTTCCTATTTTGAATAACTATTTTTAATATTTTACATTTAATCGCCTTCCTTCCTTCTTTCCTTCGTAATAAAAAAGCAAAATAAGTGTATATAAATATAAACAACAATAAAATTAATTTTTTTAATCAAAATACACTTGGTATTACTGCGTTTAATTTACACACGGGTCCACCAGACCCGGCTGACACTTCACGCATAGTTTTTAAATTTTTCCAATCCAAGAAAAAGTTGTTATAATCGAGACACACAATAATCATAATAATAAAAAATTTTTTTTGCATTTCTCGACGTTTTGAATTACGCTGATTCCAAAAATGCAAAAAAAAAATTTCGATTTTTTGAACCAAAATGTCAGGATGTATGTATGTATGCCCCCCCCCCTTAGAACAAAACCTACTGAACTGAATTTGATGAAATTTAATAATAGCCACTTATTTCTTCGGCGTAATAAGCTTTTATAAGCAATCTACACAGGGTGTCCAAAAATAAGGTGGTTATTTTGGGCGCACATTTGCAAATTTGGGCCAAATTCATTTTTACTTGGCTATAAGATAGTACACTTGAGCCCTAACTGAAAAAAAGTTTTCAAATTTTTTTATTCAAAATGGCGACCAATACAACGTTTGTCCCATTTTATGGTTTTTCCCTTATAACTTGGCCGGTAATCAATACTATAAAAATTTAGAAACGGCATTGTATAGTCAAAATATTGGGCTTTCGTCTTAAATAAATTGATTTTCAAAAATGTTTCAAAATTGCCTACGTTTAAAGGGCCAAAGTAGGTCAAAATTTTGAAATTGATTTTCTCAAAAATTGATCCGGGCGATTTATACAAATTTAGATATGTTATAGACAACGTGATTCTCTATCTAACTCTAAATTTTTAAAGACTTGTATGATGCGGATTCGAAGTTATGATTTTTTGAATGTCGAAACTTCAATAATCTCTAATTGTTTTTGTAAAACTGTGGAAAGAAATGCTTTTATCCGCATTTTATGTTTTTATGGCAAACTTGAGGCGATTCACTATTGAGCAATTAATATAATTATCACCGCACATTTCTGCATATTTGCTCTTCGTTTGAGTTCTCAAATCCATGAGTGATAGATTTAATATGTCATTTACTTATTACCTGCACAAAATTCACACTCGTTTATAAAATTAAGAATTTGCATGCGTGTGTCACTTTGGTCTTTCCAACAACGTTACTTATTTATAGAAGTTATCAGTGGCGCTGATCCTAACTTGGTGCCTATTTAGGTGCTTCTGGACACACTTAAATTTAGTATTTAATAACAATAACTTTATAACGGTTTTGTGCACAAGTTACATAGACTTTAGGATTACCTACTGCACTACATAAATTTTAGAGTGTACCAAAAATATTCAATAAACTAGTCAAGATATACATATTATAACCCTTTAATCAAATTTCCTTTCCAAGTGGTTAAAAATCAACAGATGGTGAGTTTGAAAGATGCTTTGTTTGCGGACTTTCAAAAACGTACTGTGTAAAACGCAGTTCTTAAAAATAAATCATATCTTATTACTAATTACGCCTAAAGATAACAATGTCATTTTAATTCAAAAAACTTGGATGTGGCCATACCAGGAACTTTTTAGTACGTATTCCCATTTTCTGTTAAACTGGAAGTAAAGTATAAAGTGTTTGGTATCATCAGATAGCTAATTTTGCTAGCTTTCAAAATATTTAAAAATATACAGGATGTTCTTAAAAAATTTTGATATTTTTGTAATTTCCGGTTTAACCGGAAGCGTTTTATTAAACGAAAATAGTGTGAAATAGTAGATATTCATGGGATTGATACATTTTCCACTTTTAAAGCTTTTATTTTTATTATATAAGAAATGAGAAACTTTTTAAAATTTTGACTTTCAAAAAATTAATAACTCCGGTCCTGTTTTATATAAGTTATTAAAATAAACGGCGTTCGATAGAGAAAAACGATGTCTATAACATACTCAAAAATGAAAAACGGCCGGAATAGATTTGATAAATCAAAATATTGATCAACTTTGGCCCCTAAAAATTAAATTTTAAAATCATTTTAAAAATCGATCAAATTAGAACGAAAGCTTTATATTTTAGCTCTACTACTCTTTTTTTTTAAATTTTCATAATAATAATTACACAATAAATGACATATTTTTTAAATTTCAACATTCAAACTTACCTTTCAAACGGATTCAAACGTACTAAATCCGTACTCCGGCCCTGCTCGGTAGAAGTTATTAAAATAAGCGGCGTTCGATAGAGAATTATGTCGTTTGTAGCATATCCAAAAATGAAAAAACACGGCCAGAATGAGATTCTGTGTATAAACGTCATACGATAAACGCGTATGGGTAGAAAATACCCATCTTATGCCAATGACGATAAAAAGTGTAAAACATAATTTTTCTAAAATTATAACGGCTTAGCACTAATTTTTTTAAATATACCTAACAACATATCAAAGAAGGCACTTCTTAGAGGAAATTTGAAAAGGCTTAAAAATAAAATAAATAGGCATCGTTGAAAGTCCGCCTGGGTAGAAAATACCCACACCTTATGCTTATAGTAGCGTTAATAGCAAATACTCAAACCGGTTAACTAGAGTAGAGACTGACAAAATGACATAGGTATCTACTTGACCTGCTGTCAATTTCAAACCTCAAATTTTGTTAGTAGCAAAATTTCCCAACAGGTTGATGCCCATAAGATCAATGCCAAATATTTAATAATTCAAGTATAATAGGTCGATAAATTTCTGAAGGATAAAAGCTAAAAGGCTCATAATTTATTTTGACGAAACCTAGTAGGACAGTTTTAAAAAGTTTTAAAAGGTAACAATTTTCTTTTTTTTTTTCTATCCATTACCACAAAAAAAGTGAAATATTCGGTGGTACCCATTCCTCATTGCGATTAAAACTTTTAAAAAGTGTATTGTAGGAATGTAGGCACTTAATTTTTAACCGTTTTTCATAAAAAATAATCGTCAAAGTTGTTATGATAATGGCTCTATTAGCGACTCCACTTTTAAAAGCCTTCCTCTCGAATACAAAGCAGTCATTTTTACTTGAGCGTTTGAATAAAAATATAAAAATGTCATACGGAAATTCGATTTACTTCACCTTATTACCAAATCATTATGTGAACCAAATTGTTGGTTTGTTTCCATTTGAACTCACAGAAAAAGGAGTACACAAAACCAGATGGGTTACATTGAGAGCTATCGTGATCATAATTGCTATGGGTTTATTCGCCGCACCCTCCTTAGTATATTATTACCAAAGAAATAATATCACCATCATCAATATCCTCGATATAGTTTTAAACTACATCTCCGTATCTAATGGATTAGCTTTTGGCATAATTTGCAGAAACCGAGTAAGAATTTCGCTATTTACAAATTGCAATTTAATTCAAATTTTTTCTTCCAGATTATAAAAGTTCTTGATGGTATCAACAATTTCGACTCAAAATTAAAAACTCATTTTAATTTAACTTTATTTAACGAGTACCAAGCACATTACAACCATTTGAGAAACTTTTTGGCTATTATATTATTTTTTTTTACAACTGCCTTTGTGCTATCCGTTATCGTTAGCACACGCAACGGCCTTTCGACGTTATTTTTGGAACTTTTAGCTTATTTTTTTCCAAATTTACTCACCTTGTTGCTTGTTTGTAATTTTTATTCGCTTTTATTTTGTCTTAAAGAACGCTTTGTTTGGTTAAACAAAATAATTTTGGACACAACGGTTGATATGCAAAAAGGCATAAAGATGGAAAGAAATAATATGTTTTTTTCAGATTTTGGCGGCAAAAATATGTTGAAAGAGTAAGTGATAATTTAGTCGAAATCAAAACTCATTTAAGCCACTTTAGGAGTGCAAATCAAGTCGACGTTGACTGCTTAGATCTTTTGGAAAGTATAAGAAATAAACATTACAGCTTGAACGGCCTTTGTGTGGCAATAAATGAAGCGTTTTCGTTTACACTTTTGTTAATTATATCCCAATCATTTTACACTGCAACAATTTTGCTTTATTACTTAATGCAACACTTATTAGGAAAAATTCTTTTGTCGCCAGAATATGCCTTTTATTACTTATGTGAGCTCACCTTTTGTGTCTTACAATTGATCATTTTAACTACAATATGTTCGAGTACTTCATTCGAGGTAAGTAACCATCAACGGCCCAGGCTTTCTTAAATAAAGATATGGGCGCCTGAAAATTTGCGTACCTGGCTCTGCAGAGCCCTCCAGTAAAGTGACTACGCTACAAAGGCCCTACATCGTCTTTAAAAGCACCGTTTTGTGTAATAAAATATTAAATGTAGGGGAGAGTGGGGTATAATGATCCCTTCAGGTGAAATGATCCCCCCAATTATTAAAGAAACCAAAGGTGTCATCTAGGTTGTCGTGGCAGAATGTCATAGTTCAAGTTGTTTACACTTACGGGCAGTTCATGTAGTAAGTGCTTAGCCATTCGTATTACAGTTATTTTTGTTTGTTTGTTTTTTCACTCATTGATGTAAGGTAAGAGCTTTTTAAATTCTGCATTAAACATATGTGTTGTTATTTATTGAATCGGATGTGCGTACAACGTGTTATGGTATATTTGGACATTACAAACCTTAGATAGTTACACGCGTATTATCTCATTGAAAATTTGTAGGTTAGATTAGATCCATTAAGTGCATTTGGGGCAAAACGATCCCCTGTTGGTAGTCCATAATGATCCCAGGATCATTTTACCCCACTCCTAGGGAATTGTTTTACAACATTTATTAATTGTGTAAAAACATAACTTTACTAATAGGTGGGCACACACGATCGAACATGTCTTACAACATGTACGTACGTACATGTTCGTCCAACATCAACGTCTGTGTGTTGGCCCAAAAACGCTTCGAACATGTACGTGCATACAAGAAATTCGTCGCACTTCTCAACAGCTAGCAACACAAGATCGAGCATGTCTTACAACTTACAACATGTACGCGCGTACATGTTCGTCCAACATCTACGTCCGTGTGTTGGCCCAAAAACCCTTCGGACATGTACGGCGTACATGTTGTAAGACACTCGTACATGTTTTCAAGATTTCTTGAAAACTTACTTCTTGTATGCAAGTATATGTTCGAAGCGGTTTTGCGCCAACACACGGACGTTGATGTTGGACCAACATGATCACGCTGTTAAGAAATGCGACGGACTTCTTGTATGCACGTACAACATGTTGGAAGAGTTTTTGGGCCCACATACGCACATCGATGTTAACGAACATGTACGCGCGTACATGTTGGAAGAGTTTTTGGGCCAACACACGCACGTCGATGTTGTTCGAAGCGTTTTTAGGCCGTTGATGTTGGACCAATGTACGCACGTAAATGTTGTAAGACATGTTCGATCGTGTGTGCCCACCTAATAAGCCTTACCTAAAATGTTGTTATGGTTATAATTATGAAACTCAATCACAAATAGGTAGGAGGTAGGTAGAGATACTATTATTCAGTGTGGGATCATTTTACCCGATTGAGGGGATCATTTTACCCTCACCTTTAGGGTAAAATGATCCTTTTGCTGAGTGTGCATTATGTCCTTTGCTACAAGAGCCCTTTAATCATTTAACCCAGGTGACCTTGCCAAAAGTTTAAGTAAACTATACTCTTTCTTTTATAAAAATATCCGCTGTTTTAACACTTACTTTCGTTCCTCTATGAGGCATTCTTTCTTAGAGGGATCATTATACCCCACTCTCCCCTACTTTCATAGGTGCACACTACCTATTTACTAACTGGTTATTTTCCATTCCTATCCAGCTCGACTCTTTGAATCCTTTCAGGTCCCCCATCATACCTGCCACCATCGTCAACGGTATCGTCCATATTTCTTTACCCCTATCTGTGTCCTTTTTATGGTAATTATTTATCTTACTTACCTTTTGACTTAAAATCAACCCAAGCAAGTTCTCAAGACCAAGACTTAATATGCAAATTTTCATCCGACTATATTTTGTTGAGGAAAAATAATTAAAAGTTCATTCAATTCTTTTAGTTTCATAAAACAGGAATTTTGATGCATAAGGTTGTAGCACTCAACTATACAAACACCGAAAGGCTCCAGATTGAGGTAGCTTTGAAAATGACCTACACACTTTTTATGGAAAACGACTTCTAGGCTACTAACTGAAAATTTTGGATTACGCAGTTTATGAGTATCGTTAGCACAACTGTTTGAACGTTTGACTCGTGTCGGTAAGCGGTTCAATTGAAGCAAATTGGACTGGAAACCGTTTTCAGTAAAAAGTGTGATAATTCGTGTCTAATTTTGGTTGCCTTTTTTTAGGTTACTCTATTTAATTTACAAATCATTCAAACTCAATTCGAATTTAAAGTTTGCGATATGTTTGAAATTGATCATTCTTTGTTGTTTTCTGTAAGTATTTTGTTATCCAACTTTGGAGAAGTAATTTTCTGCCTCAATTTTAGATGCTTGGAGCTGTTACAACATATCTGGTAATTGTAATTCAATTTAACGCTTAGAGTACTCGAGTACCCATCGGACCCGAATCGCACTTTAACCCTAGAATCACTAGAATACTCGAACCGTTTTTGTGTTTGTTAAGACATGTTTGGTCGTGTGTGGTCGCCTTAAAAGCAACAATCAAAAAAAAATTTTTAATTAAAATGCACTTATTGCCTTTAATTTACACTTCCGGTTCACTTCCCGCATAGTTTTTTTCTTGGTACTCTAAGTGTTAATTTAGATGATACTGGACACACTTAAATTTACCATTTAGTAACTTTTTAACGGTTTTGTGCACAAATTAGACTGTTAGGATTACTGCACTACATAAATTTTAGAGTGTATCAAAAATATTCAATAAACTAGTTAAGATACATTTTAATCCTTCAATCAAATTACCTTTACAAGTAAATAAAAATCAAATGAAAAAGGAATTTTTTGTAATTTTTTTGTAATCGAATGATTACTTTTTTATTAGTTTATTATTTTTTTAATCACATCTGACAAGTAGTAAATAAATTATTTACATTTTAAGTCATATTCCACGATATTTACATGTTTCATGCATGTTTCTATTAAAAATTACTCCTAAAAGATAGACTTTTTCGTACACACAAAAAGTTTTCGTGTATGCAAAGTTGTCTAAAGTCAATTCAAACGTAACTGGCACCATCTGTCAAAAAGATGTGAAACCTAATAATAAAGTACACCCAAATGTTGTTAGATGGCGCTGTCTAAATACTGTAAAATTGGTACTGTCAACTTTACGTTGTAGTTGTGAACTTCTCTAACCTAATCCACAAGATGTAAATAAATGAAACTTTGTTAGTGTAATAATCGAATAAATAAATGCTCTTCTTTTATACTCGATGAACATAGTAAATCAACAACCGGTCGTTGCAATAAGAAGCACAAGTGTTAGGTGAGTACCATAACCTACAAAGTGTGTAATGATTAAGCAGTAATTAATATAATATTAATTTCTTGTTCTAGTGTCAGTTATAGAATTGGATGTTGTATGTCCACTAACTGATTCCAACTTCTTCCAATTGAATAAACTGTCATCAATAAAAGTGTCAGGTTCGAATAATCAAAGCACACAACAAGAATGAACAACGGGATGTCGAGAAACGTTTGTTATAATTAAAGCTAATTATGTGACAATGAAGGTAAATTAAATTCACCAATCAAAGACGATATTATATCTTCGACTGGTATATACTTCTAACCTCATTTTATGTATAAACGTCATCGGCTATGTTTTGTGAATTTCAAGAATTAAGGATTAATACTAATTTGTATTATTCAAGCATCGACATTAAATACAAATTTCTTCTTCGATTTCAGAAAACAAGGCATAAAAATTATGTGCGGCAGATGTGTTAGGATAACATGGAATCTAGGATGATGAAAGGATTTCTTTCAAAGACCCAGACCGTTATTTAATTTCAGTTTTTCACTGTACAAATGTACTTGCATTGGAAAACACTGTACAAGAATTGTTGGTAAGCTGTTTATTACTCATTTTGATATAAATAATGCTAATTTTGTTCAAGAAATAGAGTTAATAACGTTACATTTACCCGGAATAATCATTTTGCTCATCTCCATACAGTTCTAATACCTGTAATAATTGTTGTCAACATTAGATAACTTATGTCTAGACAGTTTTCTTCTATAATTAACACAGCTCGATTTAAACTTAACAGACCCATCGCTCAGACTCACCCTGGAATTAGAACTTTGAAATTGCAGTAGCTTTTCAAACCGTTAACCACCGCAAGATTGATGTTTAATAGTTTTAAAATTATGTACAACTATAATTCAAAAGAAATGATTTGGCAGGTTTAGAAAGTTTTACTATTTCCTTATATCTTATAATAACTGATCGACACAACTATGTGTACCGGAATTGTTGCAATTTAATTTTCAACTTGTTTACCTGTAGTGTCTAAACTAATAGTTTATTGTATATTTTATTTGCTTGATCAGTAGTCACTATAATAGCTTAATTATATTTCAAATTTGATTAATTCTTATAGTAATTACAAAATTAATTTATTTTGTGCTTTCAGATGCAAACGACTGCCAGAGCATTTTCTATTCCAAGAAAAACTAATTGGAGAGAACACCTACATGGAATGGAAGATGGAACAATAGCAAAAGAATGAAGCTAAGTATAAAGCTTGAAGAAACATAATTAAGTGCAAGACTTAGAAAACAAATAAAATGGAGATGAGAGAGAGCTGGAGGATTTGTTAAAATTATAATAAAGTACGTTATGCTATTAAAGCGGCACGTGTTTTCTGCAACTATCTGAATAGTTGAATACCTCTCTATAGTTAGCTAAAGCTTATGAACTCTTATTCGGAACAAGTCACTATCTATAATTTTTGGTTTGAAGAATAGGTAAAATTCTAATTCTTGATTATTTTATAGGGTCTGGGTTCGGATCCTGAAAATATTAGCGTATAACCCCTCTCCTGCAAACTTTTATAAATTGATAGGTAAAGGGTAGATAGCTACAGAAAAAGTTGAAGGATCCCAGCCCTGGTTTTACATATCACCATAGTGAACATATTTTGTTAATAAACTTTACTTCTAATGCCAACAGTTTTAGAGCTACATGCTTTTCAATTTTGAAATATTTCTTTCTATTATTCTAAATCGAATTCTTACAGGTTACGATCATGAAGAAGGTTCGGGCAAGCTAAAACTAAAAGTGTTGACCAATTTGACTATGGAATATTAAAATCTAGGGACAGAATGACTTGGCTAGAACTTTTTTATTGGTGAACTCACTTTTGGACCAAGCACTAACACTACTAAGCACGTTGAAAATTAAAAAGGACGTAGTTTATTTGAAAAAAAAATTTACAATACAACTCGAATCAAATCTTTGATAAAGTTTCCCTTAATTCAGTATGTTTCATCTTGAAGTCTTAAATCTTGACTTTTCTGAGAGAGGACTAGAATGTGAACTGAAAACGTGTTGTGCAGTAATAAGAGGTAATTTATGCATTAATTCTTAAATAATCCATTAAGTTATATTTCAGTTTTAATTTTGTGTCTTAAGTAACTGTAATTTCGAAAATTGAAATAAGAATGATTGAAAACTGTTTTTGTTGGTAGTATGTTGTCAACCATAAATGCAAGCGTGTATGTTGGGTTGCATATCCAAAATATTTACATAATTTTAACTTTCCAATCCAAAAAATAGTTATTTGTTTTATAAGGAGACAAAGTGACGTTTTGTGTGACAAGACTATGTTTGGCTGAAGAGCGAGTGAGTCACAACTATGCGTACCGGAATTGTTGCAATTTAATTTTCGACTTGTTTACCTGTAGTGTCTAAACTAATAGTTTATTGTATATTGTAGTCACTATAATAGCTTAATTAAATTTCAAATTTGATTAATTCTTATAGTAATTCCAAAATTAATTTATTTTGTGCTTTTAGATGCAAACGACTGCCAGAGCAATTTCTATTCCAAGAAAAACTAATTGAAGAGAACACCTACATGGAATGGAAGATGGAACAATAGCAAAAGAATGAAGCTAAATATAAGCTTGAAGAAACATAATTAAGTGCAAGACTTAGAAAACAAATAAAATGGAGATGAGAGGCCAAAAGCCTCAACTTTGTTAGAAGAAGAAAAAGTAGTATATTTTTAATAATTTATTTTGTTAATAATTATTTTTCATATTTGAATAGTTTTATAAGAGTTTGATCCTGGTCAAATTCATACCATAATTTTTGATTCTTGTTATTGAAATGTTATTAAATTTCTTCTATATTGTATGTGTCCATCTGCTAATGTTTGTTTAATTTGGTAAATAGTAATCAGAAAATTAATTAATTTTGTGCTTTCAGATACAAACAACTGTCAGAACAGCTAAATATCAGATTAGTAGTAGGAAGCACGATAATTGTTCAAGAAAACAACTCGTTGGATCAGGTCACTCTTCCATGTTTTTTTTACTGATGTGAGATAGTGGAGTGAGATATTATTACTAAATAATAACTAGTAGCTACCATTAATTATTAAAAATGTAAAATGATGTTAATACAAACATTACAATAAGTTCAAAAAAATTGAATGTAATTTTTTTATTTAATTTTTAAAAAGATAGGCATTACTCCATTATACAAAAAATATTTCTTATTGTAAGTGGAAAGGAAACGATAAGAAACTATGTGAATATCACAGTTAAATTTATTTGTCGATGACTAATACCATGTTTACGTTTAAAATAAACTAAAATAACATTTCAAAATGTAATATGATATTGTTACCTAATTATTTGCTGTTTGAGCCTCAGTTTGTCAATGTAAGTCGAACTGTTTAGATCTAGTCCTAAGATCTTAGTGAGTAGTGTATTGTTTTATCATTGGATATAATATGCAAAGCAATGAATAGCAGAAATATTATTAAGGTATAGAGAATCTTTTAATTATTAATTAATTTTCTTATGTAACTTCTTGTAAATATTAGTCATAAGCGGTTATTGAACTTTAGGGTAAGAAAATAACCACTAATCAAAATTCTGTTTTGGTATTTTAACTTTGAAATGATGTACAGAACAATAATTATATTTATTCAGTTTCCTGGTCATACTCAAATTTGTAAACAACATCTTTTTATATTTATAGTTCTAATTTATATACGTTAAAATAAATTGTGGGGCACCTAAAGTTAAAAACTGATTTTTTCTTTCTTTGTTGTCTATTAATTTAACATAAACATTAGGTACAATAAGTTTGAAAAATTAAACTTAAAAAGATCAAATCAGATTACTTACTATTATTTTAATTGCTTAAATAATTAATTTAATTTTGTTTTATAAACAATCCTTAGAAATATGTAAATTAAATAATGGTAATGTGATTGAAATTTCCGCCTAACACATAGGCAACCGTTTGCTTTAATACTCGCATATTATTGGTTGATAATTTCTTTAGTGGTAGGGAACTGGTAGGAGAGAGTTAATATAAGTGCGAGTTTCGCCATAAGTTCAGATTCTTATCAGTAACACAGATCAGCAAATTTTAGAAAAATAAGGGTTACTCTTGTGAAAATCAACTTTCAATTTTCGAATTTTTTTTGATTGGAAGTTGTTCTTTATATTATAAGTAGTATTTCTACCAAGTATTAATTGATTTACTTTAATATTGAGGGTAAAAATATTAATATCCTGATCAACAATTATTTTGTAATTTAAGTTAATTGATAAGCTTATTAGTGATTATAATTTTAATTATAACTCACTTACATTAATATTAATAATTTGATATGGTGTATTGCGTTTACATATTAATATCCTTTTATGTAAAAAAATAATTTAAATTCCTTTATTAATTAAAGATGGTCTTTTGCGTTTATTAATCACTAATAAGCTTATCAATTAACACGTTGACTGCCATGAGGTACGCAATGTGTGCCACTCATATTTGGTTCAATCAGGCTCCGTGATACACCCTTTGTGCCACATACAAGTATATGCTTTTATTGAGTCTGATACGTCGTTGTACCTCTATAGTTAAAATTTTAAATGGGAAGTTGTGTAGTTGGGCGCTGGTGACCCAAAACCGTCTTGAGCCTACGAAAATTATATTATATTATAACTTATAACTTTATAACTAACACATACGCAAACACACCTTACGATTTCAAACTACAACTGCAAATGATATATGACACTCTGTCCCTGTGAGTAATAAGCGATAAACTGCAGTCAACAAGCTCACACTAAAAATTTGCAAACACATCGGAACAGAAAATAATAAGGTACATTATTTGTACCTCATTAATTTTAATAGGAGATAATATCTCTTAAAGTTCTGAGACACTAACGTTGTGCCACAAAAAAAACGCCAAAATAGCCCAAAATATTATTAACATTTTGTTTAAAAAATTTTATTTACAAATAATTTATAAAAAGCAATCTTATTCTAAAATAAAAAACATATGGCCCCTGGGACCTCAAAAATTTTTCTTAAGGTGGCAGTCAACGTTTTACTTGAATTACAAAATAATTGTTGATTAGGATATTAAAATTTTTACCCTTAATATTAAAGTAAATTAATTAATACTTGGTAGAAATACTAATTATAATAGTATAAAGAACAACTTCCAATCAAAAAAAATTCGAAAATTGAAAGTTGACTTTCACAAGAGTAACCCTTATTTTTCTAAAATTTGCTGATCTGTGTTACTGATAAGAATCTGAACTTATGGCGAAACTCGCACTTATATTAACTTTCTCCTACCAATTCCCTACCTCTAAAGAAATATCAACCAATAATATGCGAGTATCAAAGCAAAGGATGGCCTATGTGTTAGGCGGAAATTTAAATTACATTTGCATTATTTAATTTATTTCTGAAGATTATTAAACAAAATTTAATAAATTAATATTTAGGGAATTAAATAAAATAATAGTAATTTTAAATTAGAACATTATTTTTTTATTCTGCCAAGTTTTTAGTACCTAACAATAAATAATTAACCTTTACAAGTATAATAAAAATACATATTTCGTCACATAATAATTGTTGTGTAAATCTGAAGTTTAAATTTACAAAGGCACAACAATTGATAAAGTATTTGATGATTCACTCGTGTCATTTATAGTAAAACTTCGTAATTTGTTTTAGTTTCGTTTGAACTTCTGAGTCGAAAGGATCGTTCCTTAAGTGTCAGTGCGTTTAACAACAGAACCTAGGGATTAACAGAAAATGAACAGAGACACGGACAACAATTCCAGAGTTGGAATTGTGGAAACAAAGCTGCCAGTTGCATTCTCAATAAAACGAGTGAAAAAATTTTGTAAGTAAGATTTATGATATTTATAACTTTTAATAAATAAAAAATCAATTAGTTAACACTTGTTTATTCCACTTAAATAAGATTAAAAAACCTAACAATATTGTTTCGGCAGTTACGCCATTCTCAAAGGTTGAGTTTTACTCAACTAATTGATTTTTTATTTATTAATTCATCATGTTCCATCTAGTGGTAACCGTGAATAGCGTTAATTTAATTTATAACTTTTGTCTAGCTAACTAATTATTAAATAAATTTTAAGCGTTTTAATTCACTCTTTTGAATTGTTATAAGATAAAGACTAGGATTACTTTTATTAAATTAATTTTAACAAAAAATACAATTAATTATTAATGTTCAAATTAACCAATAGCATTATTTAATTATTTTTAAGGGTGTATTTGTAAGAAATTTTTGGCAAGTAATATTTTAGAGTTGATTAATTGAGTTGAGTTTTGCCCTAATTTCGAAATAGGCTTTAGGTAAAACTTCTTACAATGTAAAATATCTCTTAACAATTAGCATTAAACCTTTGAAATTCTATTCTCTTCAACATCCTGTATAATGTAGTGATAAGCATAAGAATAAATTTTGTAAAAGTAAAAAAAATTAAAAATAGATAAGAACATTGAATTTGCGATGATTCAATTTGTGTCTATCATAGTAAACATTTCGTAATTTGTTTCAGATTTCATTCAACTTTTGAACTGTAAAGATCGTTCGTTAAGTGCTCTCTATACCAGAATAATTCCAAAGACCAATGGACCGAGGATTACAAGAAAATTAACAACGATTAATGTAAGTACTTTTCGTCTTTTTAAGGGTATCTAAAGTATAAGAGAAAGAGCTATTTTGCAAATACATTTAGTAGGCTTATTAGTTAATAAACTTCTTTTTATGTAAAATATCTCATAACAATTAAACATTTAACTAATTAAATTAATTTACTAAATAGCAATAAATATTCCCGAAAATGCTTTCCTTCTTCTGGTTCCTTATAAATATTTAAAGGGAAACTTGGTGAAAAAATCATATGTTTATTTAATTTAGTTTTCAAATTAAAAATTCATTACTTAATTGAAAATAATCATTGGTTGACTATGCCTAATACATACTAAAATGTTTCTTATTTCAGTTTGCGTTCAAATCTTCGACTTTGAAAGATGGTCTTGTAACTAACAGTTCTTCATTTTGCCGAACAGCGAGAGGATTACAAGAAAACTTAATGGACCAAGTTGAAGTTACTTTATCTAAGTTTATTTACTGACAGCGCTATCGAGATATTTTGGGTCCAAGTATATTTAATTATTGGTTAATAAAAGTTAATTAATTGGAAATAATCATTGGACGAAAATTACTAAAATTTAAGTAAGTTATTTTAATTAATTTTAAATATAGAACATACTCTAGAAGTTTGGTGGCTTTTTGTTATGCTGAATCCTGCATGTATTTTTATTTAATGTTTATTGCAAATTAAAAATTAATTACTTAATCGAAACATGCCTAAAAGACATACTAAAACACATCTTATTTTAGTTTCCGTTCAATCGTCGACAGTGAGAGTGCCCTTTAGTCCACATCAAGATGATTTTTAGAAAACTTAATGGACCAAGTTGAAGTTATTTTACCTAAGTTTATTTACTTTCGAGCTATTTTGGATCAAAATATGTTCAATTATTAGTTACTAAAAGTTAATTAATTGGAAATAATCATTGGGCGAAAATTACTAAAATTTAAGTAAGTAATTTTAATTAATTTTAAATAGAGAAGACACCCTAGAAGTTGTTTGCTTTTGGCTATGCTGCATGCTGCATGTATTTTTAATTAATTTACATTGAAAAATAAAAATTAATTACTTAATCGAAACATATACTAAAACATATCTTATTTCAGTTTCCGTTCTATCGTCGACAGTGAGAGTGTCTTTTGGTCCACATCAAGAGGATTTTTAGAAAACCTAATGGACCAAGTTGAAGTTATTTTATCTAATTTGATTTTCTCACAGCGCTTTCAGGATATTTTGAACCAAAATATTTTTAATTATTGGTTACTAAAAATTAATTAATTGGAAGTAATGATTGAGCGATAACTACGAAACTTTAAGAAGCAAAAGTCCTTTTAACGATTCAGCTTGTGTCCGAAATGGGTACATCAGACTAACATCTCAATTAGTTTCAGATTACATTCCACCTTTGATTCGGAAAGATGCTTATTTTTATCAAGCCGACAGTGTCTTCTGGTTTTGGCCCCAACATGAGGATGAGGATAAGGATGGACGGTTGGACGATCCCCAACATGAGGATGGACGAGGATTAATTTATATTTGATTTGTTTCACGTTTTATTTCAAATAGAAGGGTAGCTACACCTCTCGATTAGTTTTTTTTAATTAATTTTTTTCAATTTAAGTTCATTGCTTGCTTAGAAGGGTAGCTACCCCTATTTACTGGTCATCGCTAGCGATGACGTAGCAGCTAGGTAAGTTGCTTCCAACAGCTCTTCTCCACGTTAAAGAGAGCGCGAGGGGAAGCAACCTCTAAGACCACTGCGAGTTGTCCTCGAATTGGTCGGAGGTTGTTCCTCTTCCGTAGTCTTTAATGTGGCGATGGGCGTGGACTCCATGTTGGAATGTGGGTGTGCGTTGGCGCCGGGCGGGGAGGGGTAGGTGGGAGGGGGGTCGGCGGTCCCCTCCCCCCTACCCCTCCCCGCCCGGCGCCAATGCACATGCGCACTCCTACACGGAGTCCACGCGCATGCGCATTAGAGACTATGGAGGAGGAGCAACAACCGACAATTTCGAGGACAACCCCCAGTGGTAGACGGGGGTGCCACCCCTCGTACTCTCTCGGACAAGGTGCAGGGTTGAAGCGACGCCACCTACCTACCAGCTACCCGATAAGCAGCCATTACCAGTTTTAATATTAATTAATATTTTGTAATTATTTATTGTTTTAATTATGTATTATGTCTTGTGGCCCACCGCTTGATGAGCCGAACTCCTCAAGCGATGACTCCTCGAGCTTTATTTGTTACAGTTATTTCTTTCTAAATCCAACGAGGGGTGGACTTGTTGCAGCCCATGCCCTAGGCTGCAACCTTTAATCTTTTTTTTAATGGTATAGCTATTTTTACAATTTTTAATTTCTGCTGCATACATCGATTAGGACACAAGACTGAATCGTTTAAGGGACTGTTATGTCTCTTGAATCTCGCTTTGGTGATTTACTAAGCGTTGGCCCGTCAATCAATAATAAATTGTTTACAAATAATTAGTTTTGAATTTGTAAAATTAATTAATAGTATATTATTATAATTTTGTATATTAAAAATATGTATATTATCGGTAATAGAAGATATTTTGTGTATTTTTTCATTTTAATAAACAGTTAACTCGTGTAGATCTTGACTTTTTTTCCAGAGATAAAAGCACCCTTAAAGAATTTCTCTCAATAATCTTCTTCTTTTTCAATTACCTTGAAAAAGATATTCCCTCTCCTACTCCTTTATTCTCTTGATTGCCTTACACGTTAAAATCCAAGTCTTTAATTATTATCCAGTGTCTTTAGTTCTTAAAAAAAGCCAATTCTAAAGAAATTAGACCAGTACTATTTGGATTTTAAAAGTGAAAAATAAGTTTATTAAAGGCAAACGAAGTCTTAGTACATAAGAAATAAAGTCTAGCTGGATAACTCTGTAACACAAAGAGTTCTTCTTTACTCGACAGATGAGATAACAGAGACAGAGGAGATAGACAGGTGAGAAAAAAAGACGGTAAATTAACAGATGAGTATGGCAGATGAGAAGATCGTTGATATTTACAGAGACAGGGGCATTTAGAGGGAGAGATAGATATGAGATAGAAATAGAAAAGTAGAGAGAGAAAGATATAGAGATAAGATAGATATGGAGACTGTTAAAATGAGATATTAAGATAGTAAAATTGAGGGAGATAGAGATAGATATAGAGAGAAGAAGACAGATAAAGAGACTGTTGAAATGAGACACTAATATAAAAAAATAAAGGGATATAGATATAGAGATAGGAAGACTGTTGAAATGAGATATTTTGATAGAACAATTGAGAGAGATAGAGAGAGATAAAAAGACAGATAGAGAAATAAGAAGACAGTGAGAGAGACTGTTTAAATGAGATATTAAGATAGGAATATGGAAGAAGATAGAGAGAGATAAGGAGATTGTTGAAATGAGAGAAACACATAGTAAAATAGAGGGAGTTTAGAGATAGGTACAGATATAAGGAAATAGATAAAGAGCCTGATGAAATAAGAGAAAAACAGTAAAATAGAGGGAGTTTAGAGATTGATACAGAGATAAGGAAATAGATAAAGAGACTGATGAAATAAGAGAAAAACAGTAAAATAGAGGGAGTTTAGAGATTGATACAGAGATAAGGAGATAGGTACAGAGATAAGGAAATAGATAAAGAGACTGATGAAATAAGAGAAAAAGATAGTAAAATAGAGGGAGTTTAGAGATAGATACAGGATACAGAGATAAGGAGATAGATACAGAGATAAGGAAATAGATAAAGAGACTGATGAAATAAGAGAAAAAGATAGTAAAATAGAGGGAGTTTAGAGATAGATACAGGATACAGAGATAAGGAGATAGATACAGAGATAAGGAAATAGATAAAGAGAGTAATGAAATAAAAGAAAAACAGTAAAATAGAGGGAGTTTAGGGATTTATACAGAGATAAGGAGATAGATACAGAGATAAGGAAATAGATAAAGAGACTGATGAAATAAGAGAAAAAGATAGTAATATAGAGGGAGTTTAGAGATAGGGAAATAGATAAAGAGATAAGGATACAGAGATAAAAAGAAACACAAAGAATGAGAAGAAGATATAGAGAGTGAGAGAGAGAGGTAGAAGCCCCAGAGAACAAGCCTAGGGAATTTTCTTTCTCTATCTCGTTATCTCCGTGTCTGTGTCTTTATCTCTGTTTCTGTCTCTTTATCTTATCTCTGTATCAATCTCTAACTCCCTCTATTTTCCTATGTTTTTCTCTTATTTCTTCATCTCTGTATCTTTCTCCTTATCTCTGTATCTGTCTCTAAACTCCCTCTATTTTACTGTTTTTCTCTTATTTCATCAGTCTCTTTATCTATTTCCTTATCTCTGTATCTATCTCTAAACTCCCTCTATTTTACTATGTTATTCTCTTATTTTATCAGTCTCTTTATCTATTTCCTTATCTCTGTATCTATCTCCTTATCTCTGTATCTATCTCTAAACTCCCTCTACTTTACTATGTTTTTATCTCATTTTATCTCTCATTTCAACAGTCTCCTTATCGCCCTCCCTATGTCCTGCCATTTTTTATTTTTTTCTGTCTCCTTATCTGCTCTCACCTTATCTGCTCCCTATCTGTCTCTTTATCTCTCTCCTTAGCTGTCTCTTTATTTCCACTTTATCTGTATCTCTCTATCTGTCTCCTTATCTCAATATCAATTTTTGTCTATTTTCTCTCTCTATTTTGCTATCTTAATATCTCATTTCTATAGTCTCTTTATCTGTCTCCTTATCTCTATATCTATCTTTATATTGCATTTCATTTTTTTCTTTAGGTATCTCTAATTCTATCTCTCTATCTATTTATTTCGTCTACCGTTATTTATATATATCGCATTTCATTTGTATCCTTATCTCTGTATCTATCTCTTTTTTCTATTTTTATACCGCATTTCATCAGCCTCTTTATTTAACTCATTATCTCTGTACCTATCTCTAAACTCCCTCTATTTTACTATGTTTTTCTCTCATTTCAACAATCTCCTTATCTCTCTCTACCTCCTTCCATTTTCCTATCTTAATATCTCATTTCAACAGTCTCTTTATCTGTCTTCTTCTCTCTATATCTATCTCTATCTCCCTCAATTTTACTATCTTAATATCTCATTTTAACAGTCTCCATATCTATCTCTTTATCTATCTTATCTCTATATCTTTCTCTCTCTACTTTTCTATTTCTATCTCATATCTATCTCTCCCTCTAAATGCCTCTGTCTCTGTAAATATCAACGATCTTCTCATCTGCCATACTCATCTGTTAATTTACCGTCTTTTTTTCTCACCTGTCTATCTCCTCTGTCTCTGTTATCTCATCTGTCGAGTAAAGAAGAACTCTTTGTGTTACAGAGTTATCCAGCTAGACTTTATTTCTTATGTACTAAGACTTCGTTTGCCTTTAATAAACTTATTTTTCACTTTTAAAATCCAAATAGTACTGGTCTAATTTCTTTAGAATTGGCTTTTTTTAAGAACTAAAGACACTGGATAATAATTAAAGACTTGGATTTTAACGTGTAAGGCAATCAAGAGAATAAAGGAGTAGGAGAGGGAATATCTTTTTCAAGGTAATTGAAAAAGAAGAAGATTATTGAGAGAAATTCTTTAAG